>JAFMSR010000001.1:8459605-8488861 GCA_022818135.1 Saxidomus purpurata | reverse complement strand
ATCTATGTATGCATTTAGGATACTGTCGTATCAATAAATGTAAAAATGTAAATGTAATGATAAAGCACTCCAAGCCGTAGATTATTTCTTAAATGTGAAAGTATGTTAAGCAGTGATGTATTTTTCGCGAACGTTTGTTTGTAGAAATTCACAGCCATTTAGTCGTAACGTTATTTGTTTACTTTATTAAAGTTTCATCTATTTGCATCAATAAAACATGATAAATATACAAATGAATTGAAAAGTATACAGTAAGCAAATGGCCATCCATAGATAGAACTTCAAAAGACTTATCACAAGTATCGAAACTACTGAGTATTTGTCAATAGTAAAACTTATAAGATATAAACACATATTATATGAATACTCTAAACATAAATTCATTTATGTGATGAATTCCTCCGTGAACTTTTGCTTTTATCAATTTTCACCCTCAAAGAATTCTATTCATAGAGCGTGACGTCAATACGTAAAATGCTTCCGTACTGTACATACTGCGATACCAAAATCGTATTTACCTAAAATGCCCCACACAAAAGCTCACATTTCAGCGCTACCGTGGTAGTGTACACATTGCCCACTAAGCAGTGATGTATTCCTACGCGAACGTTTATTTGTAGCAATTACACAAAGAAGTGATATATTTCTCCGCACCCGCTTTTTAGAAGCCATTTACGACTTTGATGCAGTGGTGTTTCCCTTTACGAACACTACCTGGTACTTCGAAAAGAGCGCATCAAATGTTTTCACATCGCTCGAAAAAAAAACAATATTAATTCAAGTGTTCTGTTAAATAATTCGTGTAACTGAGATAACCTTAATGTAACATTGGCTGAAATCTAAGGGCCAGTATACAATGAAAAGCTTGACTTTGCGAATTCCATGTGCATGAACACTTCGCAGTAATGTGTGTCGTCGTTTGAAAGTCGGTCTGAGTACAATTTTTGCATGTATTTTAACCTGTAATACATTTAGAATTAACCCTCTTAAAATCGTCTGGACAGTACTTACCACAACAATCTTGCCGATTGTACACAATAATAGTTCCTATAGTGTATGTTGCTTGCAGGTCTACGTACCACCAATTGTCAGTCGTGCTATCTGTATGGAAACAACTAAAATTTGGGTTGTAGTCCTGTGTTAAATCGCCGTCTACAGCCAAATCAGCCTTTGCTTGCGGGTGAATAGAATAAACACTGGATAGCTCTGCTGGTTTTTTGAGAGCGACGTTATAATCTGAAAGTTAAATATGTGTATTAGCTGTTGTCAAGTTACGGCTGTTTTAAGATAGAAGGATACCATATAATTCTCTAGTCTACCTTAGTGTTTGGTACCAACTGAAACTTAAAGATATTTCTGATTTAGATCTATATTTTATTTGACGTTATTTTTGTACATAACGTTACCATGACGGCGCAAACATGACCATGTCGCGCCATTTTTACGTTGGTTGTACGGAAACAAATTTTGCATTGTACTTACTGTACTGAGATCATTTGTTCTCACCTATGAGATACATATTTCCGCGCACTTACCGATGAAAGATAACCTTATCTCACATCGCTTATCTCACATAGCTGCCGGAATATTTTATGTTATTTGTAAGCAGACATAAAAATCGATAAATGACTGTAAAATTGTGAAGTAAAATTCGAGAAAAAGTTGATTTTCATTTTTTCATCCTCATCCTGTATTTGCACTTATTCATTCTTACTTGTGTGAAAATGCGATTAGAACGGTGAGAAAATAAATCTACCATGTCCATTGAGTTGTGGATAAGAAAATCCAACCTCAAATCAAATCTGGTTGAGATACGTCCAAAACAACTTGGCAGAGCCTCTTTTTTGAATGCATCTCCACCCTCGGGTGGGATTTCTTTATCCACAACACATGAACATGTTAGATTCACTTTTGGCGTAAAGCAATAAAACTGGTATCAAAATAATGGTTTTAAAATTGCCTACGCGGTAATTTAATCTAAATGACTTTGCGTTTATGCTGTACAAAAAGATACTGAAAAATACCATTTTCTTTTTCTGAATTTATCCACAAAAAAGCTTTGCTCGAAATTTAATAAACTTTATTTTGGCGAGTGACCTTTTTTGCCAGTTTCAGGCAATAAAATATTCTCGATATTTCTGTGGTATTTGGATGTACTTGCTTGTACACCTGTCTCTGTGGTCTAGTTGTTAAGCGTAGTAACTTGTAATCACTAAACCTAAAACTTTTCAGATGTCAGGATTCGAGCCCCTTCATACCGATGTGACACGTAATGTTATAAAGCTTGTTAGTTGGTTCCATCCAATTTTCAATATCACAACGTTTAATTATAACGGAAACACACCGAAAAACGGCTTACGTGCTGCATTGTTCAGTCAAGTGTGTCTGTACAATTTTAAGTGTCCCTTCCATGGAAGGAACAATAACATAATTACGCTTAAGAAAATGAAGAGGTGTTATTGTTGACACAATTTCCAAGAGTTACATTGTTTCAATAATTTAAAACGCGAATCTTTTATCAAAAAGACGTGATGATAAACGCGTATTAATTTGCTAATGCATAACGCGAGTCCGAAGTATGTAGTTCCATAGATTTCGTATACAATTTTCAGATATAAACATTTAAGTTTCAATGATTGTGCATGTCAAATAAACTTTGAAACGACACGTTTAGCGACTGCATTACACGGCTGCAAAATTTCATTATCATTATTTATACTTTTTGTTTTGATCACGTGGTCGCTCTTGTAAATACTTCCATTGATAAAGAATGTATTTCATCGTAAACTACCGATCTTAAAATATACTGCCCGTTGACAGTACTACTGAACGATGTCTTACTGCGACTGAACTACAGTTAAAACCAGACTTTTCGACCCCTCGACACTTCAATTCCTAGAGAAATGTAGTTGACACTTCGGACCCTGATGTGATAACATTACGGACTATTCTCAAAGGAACATTTCAGCCCCTGATCTGAACCATTGTTCGTGGTTGACGCAAAAATGAAAAGACTTCACACCTGCCCCGTATAATAACTTTACTAACGGTAACGGTGTTCGATTCGCAACCTAGACGACTCGAGTTCCGGAACCCAAGTCACATCTTAGTAGGTTTTTTCTCTTGCACAAGCAACATAAAGAGATATATATATATATATATATATATATATATATATATATATATATATATATATATATATATATATATATATATATATATAGGCCCTATACGTACGTCGATCAGTGCAGCTTTATATGCTCAACCAGAATGAAAATTGCCTACACTTTCTGATGATTAATTTGTTGGATGATATTACGATAGCGGTAGGCCTAAGTTGAAGTAACATGTTTTGCAGTCGAGCTCAAGCAAATATGTATAAACTGTGTAATAATAAATTTAAACTCTTACCTGCTCTTACAGCAGCAACTCCAACAAGCAGAATGACGATGTAGGAAAGCTCCATTGTCTGATATGTTATCTGGAAGTATAAAGATCCTGTGATAGTTGCAGATGATTGCCAGTATATATACACAATAGCATATAATAAACACGCATGATTAAGTATGCAACCAGGACCCAGTTGTTCGAAAGGCCGTTAAATTTAACGCTCCGTTATAATTACTAACGGAACGTTAAATTTTAACATTACGTTAAATTCTGTTGTTCGAAAATAACCGGTGTTTTTAACGTCTACTTTAACCAGCACTTCTCACGTTAAATTAATCGAGGTTTAAACCTCGATTAAAATTTAACAGAGCTTTCCAAAATGGCCGCTGTGTACATGGTAAATGCTGTCAAGCCGAGAGAATTTAGACGAAGTTCACATATTGCAAGTCTAAACGACTATGAAATGTTACAGAGATACAGGTTTTCTAACCATGGTGTTGAGTTTTTAGTAGATCTGCTAAAGAATGATTTAGAAAGGCCAACTGGTAGAAGTTATGCGTTGACCCCTAAAGATCAAATATTAATTGCACTTCGATTCTTTGCCTCTGGCTCCATGTACCAGGTAATTGGGGACACTATGGGATTTCACAAAGGAACGGTGAGCCGAGCTATAGATAGTGTGGTTGCAGCCCTGTTGAAACATATGGGAACCTTTGTTAAATGGCCTAATGCCGAGGAGAAAAAGAAAATTGCTGCAAACTTTTACGAAAAGGCAGGTTTCCCCAATGTTGTGGGATGTATAGACGGGACTCACGTCCGCATCCAGGCACCTACCACTGATGAGGCATCTTTCGTGAACAGGAAAGGATTCCATAGTATAGCAGTCCAAGCAGTATGCGACGATGAAGGTAAATGATCAGTTTTTCTTTCGAAAACTGTAATGTACATCATGTAGGTCGAAGCCGCTTATGGTATTAAAAAGTGTTTCAAATTTCTAAAGATACGGACCTGGATATCTGTATACAGCTGCTAACAGTACGGGCATGGACATGCATGTTCTGCAAAACGACCCCTTATGAGTTATAGTGTATTCTTCACCGTACTGCAGCAAAACATAACCAAAAAGGTAAAGAAAAGAAAAAGAAACGACAATGCTTTGTTTTCCATTTCTTTGCCAACCGGTTTCACTGAAAGATCGTCAGGGTAAATATAGCATCCTGTAGAGTATAGGAGGTTTTAGGAATCTGGGATATTTTTTTATCCTTTATTTTTGAGACATACATATGCATTACATAACCAAACAATAAAAAATACACAAAGGTACCAGTATGCATGGGAGTGTTACTCGGGTCTTGGCGACTTCACCAGGGGAGATATCCCACGGTCGGCCGGGACTATAAACATTTTTAAGAAATACACATTAGTACTTCTAGAGTAAAATTATGCTCTTGTATAATGTAAAGTGTGCTGGTTAAAAAAAAATACTAAAGAGAGAAAAGGGTAAAATAGAAAGAGAATAATCAGTGAAGGAAATAATAGACATGAAATGTAGAAGACGTGAAATCATATAAATGTATTTATCATGTGACAATAACGAACAAGAAAAACTGTGATACAAAGTATCACAGCGGGCCAACAAACAATAATTCCATGTAAATATTTTGAAAATTGGTGATAATTGATATTGAGGCATGGCCCCAAAATAACTCGAGGGAACCAGAATTTGAGGCATGGCCCCAAAATAACTCGAGGGAACCAATTCTGGTTGAACAAGCAAAACCTGACACGACACCACATCTACTGACTGACCTGTAGTATCGAAAACTACATTGTGATATTTCCTACACGTTTCCATGTGAAAATAATCTGCATTTTGTACAGTATCAGCTGTAAGATATTAAGGTGTGATGAAAAACCACATACTACCGAGAATAAGAAAAAATAGTATGCAAAAATTATTTAAATTAGGCCGGTGATAGGTGTTGATAGGTTTTTATTGATACGTAACATTTAGTGGTTTGTTACCAAGGGCAAGCGTCATGTACGTTACTAATATGTCGAGCGTTGTTGATAAATTCGCCCGTTTTCACACTGAATCGAACCCTGATCAACAATAGGTGCTGACTACGTAAAGGTCATACATGATAGGCCACAGAACTGACCCTTAGAGTTTCACCATGCATGCAACATTGATATATGTTGTTTTTTATCTTTTATAAGCGTATGCTATGGTCTTCTTTATGGTAAAAATACTTTTTTCAGACTACATATTGAAGTAAAAACATGACACTTATGCGTTGTGTTTCATAAAGGGGGACCGTGTACAGTACTTCGCTTTTAAAGTCATTGTGATATCAAACTTAAGATTGAGATTATGAGGATACAAAAAGTCTTCATACTTCACGGAATATTTTTTTGATTATTATCTAAACAAATGCCGTGTGTAGGGCAACCTTACACTGGTTATTTGCATTAATTTAAATGATCTTTTTGAGACAAATCGGTTCTTTTCGCTCATTTCCTTATACATGTGTATATTGTTTACATAAGCGGCTTTGACACAGATTTTTTTTCCCGGACTGAGCTGAGATGGAGAATATAAATAAAGCTACTTATTATACTGTTTATAGTAAGAATCAAGCAGTTTGTGCTTTGAATTATAGAAGAAAAAGAGCTGATACAGATGATGAAGACTGCACGATTTATCAACATAATGTGAATTTACGATGATCATGCAAATCACATGTCTTCCTATCAGGTATTTCCAAAGATAAAAATAGAATGCACTGTGTAAAAATAGACATGCAGACGACGGATATAAACAGTGTCCTAAATATATGATGTTCACTCTAAATGATATACTAAATGCTCATATACCTGTCTCATCAGAGTCCAGTCCACCTTCTATTCCCGAAAAAGATGCAGAATCTGCAAACAGGTCACCTATTCTTGCTGACTGCTGACTTGCACCAGTGAAAGGGCCCCCTCCTGTCTTCCGCCTGTTCAGTTTTTCTTTTGTAATTTCATCCTTTGCCTTGCGTTTCAAATTGGCCCATTTTTCCATGCATGTTTTCTCTGATCTGTGTGCATACCCAAGACATGACACTTGCCTGCTAATTTCCTTCCAAATTTGCCCCTTCATAGTGTTTGTCACTTGGTTTGTCAACTTACTATTCAAAACTTCAAAATTTTGTTTCACAAGTTCTTCAAGTTTTAAAGTTTCATTGGTATTAAAATTTGTTGATCTAACTTGTTTACTGATAGATTTTTTTTCATTTTTCTGAGAAGACACTGAAGTGGTGTTTTCAGACTCCATGTTGACAACAAGCAGGAAGTGGAATTCTGGGATGGAAAGTAACATTTAACAGACTGTTAACTTTAGTTAACGGACTGTTAAAATTTAACATGGGCGTTAGTTAACATACATGTTAAATTGTTTTGAGCAACAGAATTTTAACAGTCTGTTAAGTAACAGTTGGTTAGTCACTTTAACCGACCGTTAACTTAACAGGGTGTTAAATTTAACGGCCTTTCGAACAACTGGGTCCTGATGGTATAAAATTAATACTATTTAAAATACAGTTAGCGCCGGGTAACGTTTTAATTTATCTTTATCAATAACTGGGCTTGGTCATGAGAAAAACAACCTTGATATCAAGTCAACTTCGGTAAATTTCAAAGCATTGCCTTTAAGACAAACAAAGATATAGTCATTTGGAGAGACCTACATACCAGCACATGTTGCAAATCAACATCACCTCATGTATAGCATCAGAATTATTCACACGTCAACGTTGCAGTATTTGAGATTCTGTTGAACGCATTCGTATTTAGAGTAAAATAAAACAATTGAGTTGAGGTAGCAAGTTTTATCCATTCACTAAGATTGATGTCTACATCGCCATTTTGCCAACAAGTGCTCATTTTTATGGGTAGCACGGGAACGACACAGACATTGAAGAATGCTGCTGAATATCAAAGCAGCTTTTTTAGTCTAAGAATAGAGGTTTAATTAGGACAAAAAAATTAAGATAAGTTCGTTCAAGGAATTGCCTCAACATGACGTTCTGTTAAATGTTACTGTTTACCCACCAAAATTTCTGCATTGGACATGCCAATCTTTAGATTCGGACTGTGTCGTTAAAATTACGGACATAATAGTGAATAGTGGGAGATCATGATTTGCAATGCTTGCAAAGTTTCAGAAGAAACGTGATGTCTAAAATTTCACTTACACGATAGTAATGAAACATATTGATAAAGTAGAGATTTCATGACACAACATACATTAATTCAAAACAACCAGCAGATAATGTCCCTTAGAACGACGATAATACGTTTTAATTTGTAGATCGGTGGTTGTGATGCGAAACAAGCCTGCAGCAGTTATAAATCTATCCATTAATAAACTATTAATAATCCTTTAATGTCCAGCTGCATGACAGAGCTCCTACATGATGCAACTCTGCAGATTTTCAACACCTGGCCACAGCATGTATCAAACTCACGGTTAAACATTTCAGGTTGCAAGTTGATGAAGGGCACTTTCAGTCGCGAAGTGAGTCGCGAAGTGACGACATGTGATGGTTTTGGGAGGGGATAGCCTCTCCTCATAAGAGCAGGGGTTTAAGGGACCTCCACCGAAATTTTTGTTATAATTTAGGGTCTAAAGTTGGTCTCTGGTGCATTTCCTGACATGAACTTTGTCTTTTTAGCTTTGGCAACTTAAGCCTATTTTCACAATTCTGGACAATACATCATTCCATTACATTAGATCATTTCATTAGGTGTCAGGCAATTTTTTCATGTATTATAATGAACAGGGCTTTTTAGGGTTGAAATACAAGATACCTACTGCTACAGTAACAACAATAACAACAACTAGTTAACATTACAATTTAATTGTTATGCAAATATTGCAATAAAGTGCCCGTTTAATCTGTTTATTGTGTACTTCAGAAAATGTAAAAAGTGCTATTTACTTTTCTAAATACATTACAATGTCATATATATATATATTAAACAGTTATAAACGGTGAAAACATATAACGTTATTCACATCAGAGAATGATATAATGTTATGATGGTCTGATCAGGGCGACAGTTCAATACTTGTGATTAAGTGATTCAGTCGTTATGTATAACATTTTTGCTGTAATAGCTGAGCACAGACGTATCTCTGCACTTTAGGGAACAGTGCATGAAGTCCCTTGCTGACATGTTCTTTCCCAAAAAACAATTTGGACAGATGTGCTATATTCCTTTTATGAGTAAGTGTTGTCATAAGCTCGGTGAAACCCTGCCACTGTGTATGTAGAACATTAGATTCCATGCCGTATCGGTCTGCCAGCACATCCATATCACTGTCTCCATTACACGTTGGCATCTTCTCTAACTCAGAGAGATCAAGGACAGATAAGGCTTCCATGATATCGGAGTCAGCGAAACGTCTTGAAATGTTTTCAATTTGAGACCTGTTAAAAAAATATTTATATTCATGTAAAAGAAAAGAAATTATACCGTCTATAAAATGACTTAAAGGTGTTTTTTATGCCCCCACAAAGTGGGGTGCATATAGCGTTGCACTTGTCCGTCCGTCCGTCAGTCCGTCAGTCCGTCCGTACGTCCCGAAATCTTGTGAACGCAACTCCTCTTAAACCGGATGGCAGATTTTGCTTAAACTTCCAGGGATGAACAACCTTAATGTGTAGATGGTAGTAAAGGAAGGAATTTTCGCGGCGACCAAATTTAACAGAATTATGGCCCTTTGTTGATTTTTTCACTATATACCATATAGAAATTTTGTGAAAGCAACTCCTCTTAAACCGGATGGCAGATTTTGCTTAAACTTCCAGTGATGAACAACCTTAATGTGTAGATGGAAGTAAAGGAAGGAATTTTTGCGGCGACCAAATTTAACAGAATTATGGCCCTTTGTTGATTTTTTCACTATATACTATGTAGAAATTTTGTGAACGCAACTCCTCTTAAACCGGATGGCAGATTTTGCTTAAACTTCCAGGGATGAACAACCTTAATGTGTAGATGGCAGTAAAGGAAGGAATTTTTGCTGCGGCCAAATTTAACGAATTATGGCCCTTTGTTGATTTTTCACTATATACCATATAGAAATTTTTGTGAACGCAACTCCTCTTAAACTGGTTGGCAGATTTTGCTTAAACTTCCAGGGATGAACAACCTTAATGTGTAGATGGTAGTAAAGGAAGGAATTTTTGTTGCGACCAAATTTAACAGAATTATGGCCCTTTGTTAAGTTTTTCACTATATACCATATAGAAATATTGTGAACGCAACTCCTCTTAAACCGGATGGCAGATTTTGCTTAAACTTCCAGGGATGAACAGCTTTAATGTGTAGATGGTAGTAAAGGAAGAAATTTTTGTTGCGACCAAATTTAACAGAATTATGGCCCTTTGTTGATTTTTTCACTATATACCATATAAATTTGTTGCGACCAAATTTAACAGAATTATGGCCCTTTGTTGATTTTCACTATATACCATATAAATAATTGAACATATAAATTTTACATTTGTAAATTTAATTTAACATGTACATAAGGTTACCTGTAGATCTTTTAGGTATATGTACAGGAATGAAACAGTGGAATGAAAAGGTTCCACATAAAAAACCTAAAATACAATTTTGTTGCTCTTGTTTATGAGCACATCTGCACAGTGGGGGCATCCGTGTCCTTTGGACACAATTCTAGTTTTAAACCGCCTCTCAAATTGCTGATCAAACTTGCAAAATAGTAAAGAAAAAAGTATACTGGTCTCTAATAGTTATGGTGTGTTCCACATAGATATACATAATTTGTATGTTTGACATTTTTGACAGGTTAAATGTACGTTCTGTGTATGAATAATGTGTATACATAATGACTCTAAAAAGAGAGGTACTTATGAGTAACTGTTTAGTATGTAACAACTCTAAGAAAATACCCATGTATTTTCCCCTTGTTTGTTTTATGCTTGTAGTTTGTATCCATCTACGCAAATTACGTTTCATATTAGTATATTATTAAAGACATACTAAAATACTATGTTATTTGTGAGGTTAGAAGGGGATAGTTCCCCGACCCCTGCCCAACCGATGACGGGGAAAATAAACAGGGTTACCAAAAAGGGGCCGAAAAAAAATCAAAGCTCTTCAATAGGGACACTTTCTGTTACAATAAGAAAACGCATGGCTGATATGAAAACAACGTTTAAAAGGAAGCTGAATGTCCAAGCAACAAACACGAAAAAATTGTTGGATAACTGGATTGACAATGTCTGATGATCAAGTTCTTTTTGCCGATGTTAATAACAACAGCCTAACAGTTTTCAATTTACGAGAAAATAAGATCGCCTCTAAAGTTCTCTTTCCGAAAAATCCTTGGAATGTGACTGTGATCAGCCAAGACACTGCAGCAGTAACTATACCAGGAGAAGGGAAGATTATCTTCATGAACACATTGAATACACTGTCTGAAAAACACAGCATGAAGGTAAGGGATGAGTGCAGAGGAATTGATCATCGAAATGATCGACTTGTGGTATCGTTTTGGTTTCCTTTTGCAGTTCAAATATTGAATATGAAAGGAGATATCCTTTATGAGGTCAGTGATACAAGCATGTTTGGATATCCTAGCTACACAGCTATTAGTAATTATAGTAAGAGTATTTTTGTATCAGATTGTTATAAGAAAGTAGTGTTGGAACTATCAATAGACGGACAGTTACAAGCTAAAGAAAATAATGTGTGTCTGACCGGATCAAGAGGAATAGCAGTGACAAGTTGATCAAGATAGTACCAAACACACACGAAATACTGCCTATCACTCTCAAACATGTTCACAAACCAACTTCAATTCTAGTCTGTGAAATCCAGAAGAAGATATTTATTTCTGAGGATAAAAGCTCAGAAGACTTTAATAGTATCAAAATATTTGATATCAATTACAGTAAAATACAAAAGTAACAATTATGTTTGAAATGAAATATGAACTAACATTACACTTTCGTTTGTCAATATAAAGTTTTCCTGTATTTATTTCTGTTTCACATAATACTCAGAACATTTGTTTATATTTGCAGAAAGCATTGTCATTGGATTTGTTTTAACATTATATTCAGATTGATGTCTGAAAGTCTACAGTCTGCATATTATTATAACAAAGCTAAGTACAAAAATGGGCATAACTATGCAAAAGCGGTGGACAGAGTTATGTGATGTTGCAGTTGTTTATTTTGTCATTAAAAACCAAGTTTGCCAAGTTTGAAGTAAATCTGTTTAATGGTAAAAAGATATTTGCATTTATCAAAATCCTTAACCAACGCAGACGGCAACGCCAACGCCGACGCCGGGCGAGTGCAATAGCCTTCGAATAGTCGAGCTAAAATAATAATAGAGGCACGTGCGTGAACTGTATGCTAAAAATACTGAGTAGTTGGTCTTGCATCCTTCCTAATGCACCGAGGAAACTACGTTTTGCTTTTTACGTGTTCTTTTTGGAAAGAAACTGTGTCTCAACTAAGGATTTCATGACCATTATTCTAAGAAAAGAGGGAAATAGGTCGTACTAACTTTGAAAAATAATGAAAGGCAATTGAATCATTGTTTACGACGGTGTAAATAAATACGTGCATAGAACTGATGCCGCCAAGAGTTTAATAAGACTATCATACAAGAGTAAAATTTGTCAAATGACACTTGTTTACCATAATCACAAACAATATTATCACCAAATGCACTTTAGCAGGGAGCAGCTGTAGACGCCAGGTTTTAACTCGGACTGCTATCTTGACCGAATTCATTTCTTTCTGTGCTCAATATAATATGTCTCCGGTTTGCAGTTATTTTATGGTTAACGCCCTTTACAACAGTATTTCAGCCATTTGTACAGTCGGGTAGTTTACCTAAGGATCATACTCGGAAAACACCAGTAGTATAACCATATTCTCTGCCAGAAACTGCGAATTGTCTCACATAAAGTCATGGTCGGAAACTTTGCTCGAACCAATGACCCTCAGTCAACGATACAGTGATTTCAAGTCAGCGACTGTTACCACACTCGACCACGGAGACGGACTATGTTATGTTTGCTGCAAAATGTTGTTTACCGGTGCACAGGTCATGACTCCACACATTTACAGTAAACATGTAACCAACCAACCAAACAAACAAACAAACTAATAAACCGAATTGATGCTTGTTAATCACTTTATTCAGACAATAGCTTGTTGACATTGAAATTAAAAGCCTGATAATTGTCAGATAATAATATCAATCATAAACTGCAATCGATGTTATACCGTGATGTTGCACAAAATAGAAATAATAGAAATGTCTGTCGATAAAAATTCAATGTCTTGTGGGTTTGAGACAACAGAAAGCTTTCCTTTTTCGGCGTGGGGTGGGGGGGGGGATGTTCCACAATATCCTGAAGTGCTCTGGAACAAAGTGCATCGGGTTTATAGCTAAAAAGGACGCGTATTTTGCGCCATGCTGAGTTAAACTGGTCAAGTACTTAGCTAAGATGTCACAAATAATCTTAGCGTCACCCTTTGGTATGATTGATTGATTGATTTTTATTCTGGTAAAATACACATAATTACAAATAAATTAAATACATATAATATCAACATTATCAAACTGACTAAGAATTATATATATCACAGCGTGTTTGAATTTACAAATGATTATTATATCACAGATCAATTTTCTCAATTAATTATCACTATGCACTTAGACTTACATAAGCACCAATCAAATTGTTCATAGTTGTTCATGAACTAAGTAATAAAAACATAAGTAAACTAATATATAAGAAACTCGAAAGAGCAGTTAGTTAAAAAATTGTGTATTAAACCTAGGATAATCCATAAAGCCCTAAAGCTTATTTCCAATGGGGTCCTGTTAAATACCTTATAGATAAAAAAAAGAAAAAGAAAAATAAGACTTTGGTTTTTGGAAGTTCACATGAAAATGGAGAATTAAGATAAATGTACATTATAATATGTTTCTATTCTCTATAAACAATTATATTTCATTTGATATAAAGTGAATTAGAATTAAAACAAGTATTGTTCAGTCTATCATGAATAGATAAACCATGTGACTTAAGAAATATTAACCACATCTAACAAATGGCATTTAACCGCTTTCTTGAACTGTCCAATTTTAGTCATCTGTTTTATTTTCACAGGCAGTGAATTCCAATCATTAATTGCAGAGTAATAAAAAGTTATATTTTCTTTTCCATTAGATTTTGGACCAACAAAATTATATAATTTAGAGCGGGTAAAATGAGAATGTAAATCTCTTGTAAACATAAAACTTTCTTTCATATAAGAAGGTCCTGTACTATTTACAATTTTAAATATATGGTTCAAACGAAGCTGCTTGTTTCTAGCTTCAATATTCAAAAGAGACATATCAGCAAGAGTTTGACAATTGACACTTTCCCTTGGACCCATATCATTTATGGGTTGGTCTTAGAAAATATATTAATATAGCTCTACCAAAACTTAAAGTCCCATTAGGAATTTGGATGTAAAATTACTGCTAGCAAGTCCCATTGGCATTTTGAATCATGTATAATTACTTGAAGCTTTTATATTACCAAGAAAGATGCCTCTACCTAGCCAATTCCTCGTTGATTATACAAACTTGTGTTGAAGTGCAGCCAACTGATAAAGTATAGACCCTATCTTTAACTTCAAAACAGTAAACGAAACATGTAAACTGTGACAATGGAAGAATCTGGATGTAAACATGATGGTTTAGACGACAGAGGAAAAAGTGATTGCGGGAATATATTGTGTCAGCCATGTTACAACGATGGTGATAATGTGACGCAGGGTATTGTGAGACATGTGACGAACACCTCTGTTCCGTCTGTCTCAAAGTCCACCGTAAATAAACGGCAACGCAGAATCACGTGATAAAGTCTAAAGATGCAATGCCGAGAGAGCAGGTGTGCACCGACCCGTGTTCGGAGCTCTGCTCAATCCATAAGACAGAAATAGTCAAATTCTATTGTCAAGATCATGATGAGGTTGGATGTGGGGACTGTATGGTTCTGGAACATAAAGGTTGTAAAGTTAAACTGGTTCCTGATGTGTCTGGTAACTACGGCAGCAGTGATGAACCCAGGGAAATCAAGCTCAAGATGGAAGAGTTCCTTAAAGAGATCGCTAGGCGTAAACAGGAAGTTAAATCCAACATGGCGGTTGCTGCAGAAATGAATATGAAAGTTGGTCAAGAAATAAAACAGTTTCGATCTGACCTAAATAGTTACTTGGATGGTATTGAGGGTGATCTTCTGAGAGAAGCTGAGTAGTTGAAAACACAAAACGACTCTCTAAAGAACAAGTTGCAGCATGAATATATGTCAATGGAAACTGAATTATAAGAATTCCAGAGTTCACTAGAAAGACATTCAGAGAAGATTAATCAGTTGTTTGTAACAGCAAAAAGTGTAAAGAAAAAGCTTCAGCTATTTCAAAACTTAAACGAACGTTCAGAACCAGAGGGTCAGATAAGCAGATACACATTTGAGCCGTCCAACGATCTACAGAGACTGAAGGATCAAACCTCTCCAATAGGGAAACTTTCTGTTACAATAAGAAAACGCATGGCTGACATGAAAGCAAAGTTTAAAAGGAAGCTGAATATCAAAGCTTCAAACGAGAAAAAATGTTGGATAACTGGATTGGCAATGATTTCTGCGGATGCAGTTCTTCTTGCTGATGGGGAAAATGGAAATCATAAAGTTCTCAAGTTTGGAGAAAACAAGATTACTACAACACATTCCCTTCCACAGTATTTCGAGCCATGGGATATGACTGTGATAAGCCAAGACCTAGCAGCAGTTACTATACCAGGAAATGGGAAGATCCTCTTTATGAACACATTGAATAGACTCTCTGAAAAACACAGCCTAGAACGAAGGAATGAGTGTAGAGGACTTGACTATCGAAATTTGTCTACTTGCAGTATCTTCTTGTTGGCCATCTGCAGTTCAAATATTGAACATAAAAGGGGATATCCTATACGAAGTCAGAGATACGAGTGTTTTTTTGGTTATCCTGGCCACATAGCAATGAGCAATAATAACATTTTTGTATCAGATTATGCTTAAAATGCTGTATCTGAACTATCCATAGATTTATAGTTCAAGGCTACAATACAAAATAAGAATCGTAGCAGAGCAAGAGGATTAGCAGTACCAAGTGATGGAACTAAGTGACGGCAACAGTGACATGCTGAGCGTGATAGTACCAAACACACGATAAATACGGCCTCTTAATGGAACAAATACATAAACCAACTTCAAATCTGGTTTGTGAAAATCAGAAGATATTTGTTTGTGAGAATAAAAGTTTGACAGACTGCAACAGTATCAAAATATTCAATATCGAGTTGTGATGTGGCGTAAAAGACTGATCAGCAGATCACAAACGTAAACGTGACAGTTATATTTGAAATGATATACGAACTAACATTACACTTTCATTTGTACGTATAACGTCGTCCTGTTTTCATGTCTGTTCAAACAATGCTATGAATATTTGCTTGAGTCGAAATTTGTCCATCTGTTAATAGAAAATACATAACAAAACAAAGTATGCTAAAAATACTGAGTAGTTGGTTTTGCAATATGTTCCTTAATGTTCCCGAAGAAACTCGTTTTTGTATTCTACATGTATATATTGGGCTGCATACTGTCTCAATTAAGGATTTCAGGACACTTATACTAAAAAAAAGAGGAAAATTGATCCTATTCACTTTCAATAACAATAAAAAGGCAGTTGAATCATTGTTTACTATGGTGTGCATATATACTAGTACATTTACATATAATTGGCACTGATGTCACCTTTAATAAAACTATTATACAAGGGCAAAGTTTGTCAAAGGACACTTTTGTCTTTTTTCCCCAACATAATAAAAAACAGTACTATCACCAAATGCACTTTAGCAGGGAGAGGCTGTTGAAGTCAGACTGCTATCTTGAGGAAATAATTACTTTCTTTGTTCAGTTCACACTGCAAGTGATGGTTTTGCAGTTGTTGTAGTTGTTGTATGGGATTAACGTCCGTTGCAACAGTATTTCAGTCATTTGTACAGATGGGCAGTTTACCTTACCATCGCTCCTGGAAAGGACCAGTACTAAACACCTATCCTCTGTAAAAAAAACGTGCCAACGTTTTCAGAGTCATGGTTGGGTGCAGGGCTGGAACCCATAACCGTCAATCAATGAGTGGTTACAGTGATTTCAAGTCATTGATTTTAGCCTAACTGCACTCGACTACGGAGACGGACTATGTTATGTTTGCTACAAAATGTTATGACTCCAGTTTTATCACACATTTACAGTAAACAGGTAACTAACTACTACTAAACAAACAAATACACCGAATTGGTGCTTAATGTTAATCACTTTATTTAGACAATATCTAGCTAATATAAACTGAAAACACTGCAATTAGAAGCCCGATGATGTCAATTAAGAGCTGCAATCGATGTGACAACATATTGAGTTAGTGGAACCGCTTTGTTGTAGTGGTGGTGCGTTCGCCTCGAGATCGGATTGTCTGGAGTGGTGGTGCAATATAGAATAAATTGAACTGCTGTTGATACAAATCATTTTTTGGGGGGAAGGTGAGAGTGGTGGTGGAGTGGTGGGGCGTATTCTACAATATCATGATGTGATATGGAAAAACGTGCCTCCAATTTATAGCTCCAAAGGACGCAGATTTTGTGCCATGCTAAGTTCAATCGGTAAATTAGGTCTACTGAGTTAAATTGTTAATAGTGTCACCTGACGTAAGCAGTGTTCTGAGAGCATATTATCCATTTATCACGTGACTAAAACACCGTGATAAGTGTAGGGAAAATTTATAATTTGCCACACAAAAGTTATTAAAGGTCCACTACTTAGCGAAAATTAAGTGACAGTTATTTCAATGGCAATTACATTACCTTATGCAAGACACTAAATAATGAAGATTTGCAGGTTAACATTTACAGAAGTGTTTGGAACACGAAGAAGTATGTGTATTATGTTGAAATCTCAGTGATTCGACAAAATGACTACCCAGGTCTTTTTTAACTTTGTTCATAACGCATAGAAAATATTATACATGTACTGGAGTTTATTTAGAGTTTCTATATACCAACTTTCATTTTTTATTAAAAATAACTTATTTCTGTGTTTTTAAAGTATATTTGAATTCTCGCTTTCATTAGTATTGGACCTTTAACGCACACACTATAAAGCGAACGCTAAGTATCATTTTTTTCCAGTTACAAATAATTTTAGCGGCACCATATATATATATGGTATTGTTTGTATTAGAAATCATACTAATACAGTTCTACCAAAACTGAAAGCCCCATTGGCAATTTGGATCATGTAAAATTACTTGTAGCTTTTATATTACCAAGAAAGGTACCTTACCGCTGAAATTGACCGTTATTTGTTTGCGAAACATTCCTATCAAGTGGAATGTACATACAAAATGAACTATAACTATTGTGTGGTTTTTTTTTCAAATATATTGCAAACATAAGATTCACTGTCTGACAACGCTTTTTCGTGAATAAGCGACACAAATATCAAAGACATGTACTGTATATGTCAACTTTGCTTTAGAACTCGTTTTTATCATAATTTTATTTGTAGGCTACATTTATGTTTCTGTATATGAGTATTTAAAGTTCTATTAGGACATACACGCACAGTACAAAATATATAGATTTAATGATGTTAGTCTGAATGATCCTATAATTATCATACTCAGTATTCACTATTTGGACATGCAAATGAGACAGTTATCCGTTGTTATATTTATGCCATTCACAACAATGATCCATGGTATCTGTTAAAGAATCTGATCTGGTTCAAAAGAAACTTGTTACAATCAACTAAACTGAAAAAGACGAGCTTTAAATAATTGCAAACGAATATTGAAGATGCTTATCACTATGTCAGATAAACAACTGTTACAGTATTAGATACCTATACTTTAGAAAATGAATTTTTAGAAAAGAACGACTCAATCAGTACCCACTCCAATGAATATTGTACAGCAGATTTGGTTTGTACCGCTCGTCTCTAATTTCCATGTTATTTGTATTCAATAATTCATCTTGTGAAACAGTTGAATTCAGGCATGCAGGGACATACTCCACGGCTATTGTAAAGCTTAAGAAGCCAGTTTCAAATTCCCTGTTACAATTCCAGATTTAAAATAAATGAAATGAAAATTACCGTCAGTCTGAAAGGTGCTCAGCTGACCGCTGTATATTTAAAAAAAAACATAATATCGTTTTTATGTTGTTGCCCCATCCCTACTAGAAGTACTGGCATTATTCGGAAGTAGTTTAAGTACCTTAAATAGTTTGCAAGTATTTATGTAGATTTGCTTTTGTTTTAATGTTCCAAAAAATATTGCAGGCAATGTAGAATTACAAAAAATTCTGTATTTTCCATTTTGTATAAAAATTCTACAAATTTAACACGGGTAACAAATCTATGCGATTATGCAAACAAATAGGGGATACAATTTACCTTATTTTGTGCCGAGACATATCACACATATAGAATTACGATTAGAAGTGTAGCAAAAGATTCGGAGTTGGTGTATCATTACTTTTATAAGTAATGTATGAGCTGCAATATCAGACAAAATGAAAATGTTTTACCGTCTACATTTTAAGATATTGGACTTTAAAATATGATCATTCAAGGTCAACTTTAGATTTTGTACAGCTTGATCATGATAAAATTAAAGAATGTTAAAACACACTTATCAGATCTTGCAAACTGACACATATTTTAATAAGTTTCAATTTAATTACTAGAAAAAGAACAAAATGGCTCCCCTGGTTTAGAAACAATGACCTCTTAAATTCAAAGTGAACGCTCTACCATGGCGCCAAGGTACAAAATGTGAGCAACTATAAAATCCAATGTATTCCAAATGGTCATAAAACAGAGGAAGTACTCTACCTAATGTACCTTGACAGCGCAGTAATTTCTGATAAACTGTGTAATTGAGCCCGTAAGGTATGAAATATTATGTCGTGTCAAATTTGTATATAACGTAATTAATTGGGCGTCTGTTCTACGGTATTCAAGTGATTTTCATCCAAGGCGATTCCACACGGTTGATTCTCAAGTTGTAAGTAATGCACCTTGCTGCATGACGTTCAATCATTTCAAGACGATTTATATCATTATGTTGATACGCGTCCCATACTGTACAAGCGTGTTCAGCTGTCAAATAAATTCTCTTTCCTAACAGGCTGTGGCAAATCGTTGAGAACAGGCTGTGGACATTATAGATGCAGCCTGCAAATCACAAGCCCTGTTTTTGCTACGAACAATGTAATGTTTTGAATAAAAGAGGTTTAAAAGGTGATGCAAACATTTTATTATCAGGGTCCCAAACGGAATTTAAACTTAAATAAAATGGCCCCAGAGTACCAGTACAATCAAATAAAACTTTCATAGCACTATTCTTAATTCAACGTTATACAAAGACGGTTCATTAGAGATGATAATCTGGCAGTTTATGAGGATAATCAGGCAGTTTTTAAGTCGCCGTCATCCAGCTTGCGTGTACATCCTATGGGGTAAGTAACAATTGACATTTGATAACCATCATATTGTTAATAGCTTTGTTTAGTATAAACAATTTATAAATCAAAAGTATTGTCATATTCAGTACTCGAAATTTGATAATACGGTTCACATTATCCCGCGTTTAGTTAAGTCAAAATTCATGGCGAAAGCCGACATTAAATCTGCACACAATCGTTGTCCAATTTGGCCTGGTGATTTCGATTGACTAGGCATTAAAACAGGTACTAGTTATTGTGTGAAAAATACGTTACCCGTGGGTGCTTCCTGTTCTTGCTACATTTCTTTTTAGAAGTTTGACTCGCTTATTCAATGGTTAGTGACGGAACGGTTTACAATGGTATAATGCCATAGAAAAATTGCTGTGTCGAAAACATATAATAATAATAATTATTATATTGAAATAAACAATCAAAGCCTTGGAATACATTTAAAATTTATTTGCCAGAGAAAAGACAGAAGACAGTTTAAGCTGACGTCGTTGTATTGAAAATTAGTCCATGAATCTGAAATTGTAAACATGTATTCCGTTAGTGTATTACCAATAAAATGTCATTAATTAGTAAATCAAAAAGTTAATCAAATATAAAACCTTAACTTAAATCCGTTTTTAATTTTACAGGTTTGACGAAAAGACCTTAACAGTGGTACTTTGAAGAATTAAAACATTCCTCAAACTAAACATCAACACGAAAAGAAGTAACAAAAATAAATTCTAGAATTCCTTTATGTCTTCTTGACGCCAGTTTGTTTGGTCACTCGAAGTTCATTTGTAGCATAGAACTAGCCTTTGAGCATTTATTAAAAGGCCAAACATTACTAAACTACTATAACTACAAACACTTTTTTGATTGATATTGTCTGGCAGAGCTAGGTCCTGTCAGATGTATTATTTTCAAATTTGTATTCTAATAATTTCATAGATTATCCGATCAAGTTGAAATTAATAATGATACAAAGTTGGACAATGAAAACCACCAAACTGTACAACCAAAGAGGCAATAGTTTAGAACGTAAACGGTTCTTTTAATTCTACTAATTTTTCTACTAACATTATTACCTAGCTCATTATTTAAAATATCATCACAATAGTGAAACTTTTAAACTTGCACTTTGTTTAACATTGTTGGCAAAGTTCGAGTGCATTATTACGTTGGCACAATATCGACGGGAAATGCATTCATTTTTGATAAAGCAATCCAAGCCATAAAATAGTTCGTCTTATAAAAAAACAGTTATATCTAACTGGCGTCACAACTATGACCACTCTTTTGCGTAATCGGGCACAAATGACGGCTGTTAGGATTCACTCTGAGACTCCTAATTTATACCGCCATTCATGCATTATGCAAAACTATATCATACAAAAAGTTGAAGTTTAAGAATCTAATATTGAAAGAAAATATGCGGAAGACGTCAGAATTAGAATCGGAGTATTTCTCCGCTGTGTTTATCAATCTTTGGGACGGTTGTCGAAAAGACAACCGTCCTAGAGTTAACAAACGCACAGACCAACATGCAATGTACCAACAATTATGAAGTTACTTCGTTCCAAACAACCATAGACAACTCCGCCAAAAGAAATAGTTCGAAGCGGAGTAATATATACATTACATTTTTCGCAAAATAATATATCAAAGCTTTCGTCCTAAAATCAATGGGACAGTTTCATATGTATAACGAACTTTTGAGTTCCATTATTGCACTAAGTTACCGCCATAAAACTTATATGCCACAAAAGTGTTCAATTGCGTTATATTACTTAAATGACGGTGAGCCGTTTCCAAATGGCACTGATTTAGTAAAAGAACTTTTAAATGATTACTGTCAAATTTGAATAAATATACAATTAAAATTACAATAATGGAATAAGAGAATCAAAGTTATTTTGACTTGAACATACAGAGTTGTACGACACAAGCGTATTCTTCTAATTGGTACATGCATATCGAGGGGTCAAAGTGAAACTAGTCTAAATGTATATATTTAGCATTTACGTATTGCTTGCCTGACCTTAATTAACACATCAGTATTTTGAATGCTTTGATTTACATTTACGCTCATTGTTGCTTGATTTTGAAGTGTTTTGAAAACCGAATAGTGAATCAAGTTTCCGTGATAAAAAAACATACATCAACAGGTCCATTCCCAAATTTCCTCGCAATTTTCACCATCATAATTCGCACGTGCATGTGTATTCTTGAGCGTTAGTATTTGTGCATGTTTCGCCACACACACATGGATTACTTGCGCATGGATCTGAAAATATTTTGTACTGGCAACTTGTCATATGTATATTAAGAGCGTTATTTTGCAACTGAACTGTTTCTGTATTCCAACATTTACTGGGCTAGATCTATATAGAATATTCAACTATTGCATTTAGAGTACTAAATTAGTCATTCTGAAGACAAATTACAAAGTGTGTAACATTTGGTAATGTTGTGTAGTTCGCAGGATATACCGGTTCTTATACGACTCAGTCCCAATCGTACCGGTGGCCCCACGGTACCGGCGCAAAATGAATATCGCAATACTTTCATCACAGCGCCACCTGGCCACTGTTTACAATTTCATGCCCTATAACTTCTGTTTCTCTATCGTAAAAATGTATTTTCCGCTAAAATGGAAATTTCTGATATACATTTTTATGTGTGCCTCAATAACTATCACTTTCATCTGAATAAAATCTACATTTTCTTGCCCCACTTGCCAAATTGCCTTGCAAAAATAATTTGAATATTTCCAAAATTAAGTTCGATAACTTCTGTTGACATCACTCGTCCATTCATAAAACGTCATGTGACACCATGAAAACCGATAAAGACGGGAAAAATATAAGACAAGATTTTCCAGCATGGGCATAATCACCGGAAAAGCCGATCCGATATGCAAGAAAACCCGGTCTGGCATAGACGACTCTCGTGAATTACTTATGACGTAACGTAATAAACATTGTGACGTCACTTTCTTAAACACAACGTCGGAATATCGTTTGTTAATGATAATTCATCATTTTGATAAGTTTGCAGTTAGAAATCTTCTTTAAAGTGCAAGACGGTATGCAAGAAACAGTTTGCATCATAAACATTTGGCTCAGATAGAAATATCCGTCACCTCGAGTAGCTGTTTTGCGGGAACTCGGAAGAGCATCGTTCCCGCCAAAACAGTTACCCTCGGTGACGGATATTTCGATCTGAACCTCATGCTCATGACAGAAACTATTGTTATTTCATAATTACCTTTCAAAGTGACCATCATAATTTTAAGAAAGATATTAAACACTGATTTATACTACTTGAAAAATGAACATTGCCAAAGTTATAACAAAATATATATGTATGTGTATCAGAGTCTTGTTTTCCACTGAATATACATGTATAGAGAAAATCAGTGAAACATCTGATTGTTTACTATCCCTGTCAAATAATGAGAACCCACCCTTTTTGTTAGGTATAATTTAAATTCATATCTTTCGATTAGAGACATTACTTGGTATAACTCAACATGTACATGTTTTCAACGTTGTTCTTGACCATAACATTATATGGAAAATGTTGAAGGGTACCTTTAAAGCTGCTCGCTCTCAGATTTTGGTAAAAAATAAAGTTCTTCAAACTGTATGTAAATAACGTATTTAAGACCATATTGTCATGTTAAAAGGCTCCAGTATAAATTCCTGTCACGTCTATCTCTCAATTTCAAAAAATACGCTACCAAATTCAAAAGCGTTGCAAACGCTTTTGAAATTTCAATAACCGACATTTTCAATCGATTTCTGCAAATTCCTACCTAGAGATTTGCATATAACTTGATTCTAGCCTTTAGTTTTATATTTATGTATAATAACGTCAATTTTTTTTAAATATATTTTTTTCAACGGTAACTGAGAGTGAGCAGCTTTAAAGCAAAATATCCAACGATACGTTTTGACCCATACTGATTAGAAACATTCGACGAAAAACAAATTGCCACCTTTGACATCATACTCTGCAGTTCAGCTGAAACACATGCTATATTAACTCAAACATAACAACCTAACGTAAGCCCTACGTAAAAATCTTCAGACATATACCTGCATATACTTGAATCTCGCACAAATGTAAAATTTCTCCTTCCGGTATCTGTTGTGTAAATTTAACGTATCTTCCTGCTGTATTTGTTGGCATGGTTATGTTATCGATAGAACCGAACTCATTAACGGATGCAGCTTCGGACATATCATCCAAGGAATCACCAACCAAAATTTTAATTTCTCTTGCTCTTGCAGCTGCAGTACAACAATATATTAAGCTTTAATGAATTAGTGCGAAAACTAACGTTTGTTATCAGCAATACGTATATTTATTTAGAAGAAGTGTATGGTAAAACATTGTAAAAGAAATACCATATCAGTAGGCTGATTTTCATGCCACTGATGTATTTATACAGATATTATTTCTTTTTCTATACTTTATTTTCTGCTTGGGAGTAAATTAGAATGAGCTACTTCCATATCCGAAACTCCGCCTACTTTTCCGAGTGCTTTAATCATTATTTAAGCACTCGAACTGACTAAACAAATATATCATAGGCATATAAGAATACTACTTAATGAATGTCAATTACTAAGAATAAACGTTAAAGAGTTATGCATCACTGCTCAAAGCGTGCAAATTGCTACGTCGGAATACATCACTGCTTACAGGGTACACATTTCGACAATCAAACATTTATTAAACAATACGCCATTGGTTAACGGGTATTATTGCTGCTGACACATCTATGTATGCATTTAGGATACTGTCGTATCAATAAATGTAAAAATGTAAATGTAATGATAAAGCACTCCAAGCCATAGATTATTTCTTAAATGTGAAAATATGTTAAGCAGTGATGTATTTTTCGCGAACGTTTGTTTGTAGAAATTCACAGCCATTAAGTCGTAACGTTATTTGTTTACTTTATTAAAATTTCATCTATTTGCATAAATAAAACATGATAAATATACAAATAAATTGAAAAAGTATACAATAAGCAAATGGCCACTCATAGATAGAACTTCAAAAGACTTATCACAAGTATCGAAAATACTGAGTATTTGTCAATAGTAAAACTTATAAGATATAAACACATATCATATGAATACTCTAAACATAAATTCATTTATGTGATGAATTCCTCCGTGAACTTTTGCTTTTATCAATTTTCACCCTCAAAGAATTCTATACATAGAGCGTGACGTCATTACGTAAAATGCTCCCGTACTGTACATACTGCGATACCAAAATCGTATTTACCTAAAATGCCCCACACAAAAGCACACATTTCAGCGCTACCGTGGTAGTGTACACATTGCCCACTAAGCAGTGATGTATTCCTACGCGAACGTTTATTTGTAGCAATTACACAAAGAAGTGATATATTTCTCCGCATCCGCTTTTTAGAAGATATTTACGACTTTGATGCAGTGGTGTTTCCCTTTACGAACACTACCTGGTACTTCGAAAAGAGCGCATCAAATGTTTTCACATCGCTCGAAAAAAAAAACAATATTAATTCAAGTGTTCTGTTAAATAATTCGTGTAACTGAGATAACCTTAATGTAACATTGGCTGAAATCTAAGGGCCAGTATACAATGAAAAGCTTGACTTTGCGAATTCCATGTGCATGAACACTTCGCAGTAATGTGTGTCGTCGTTTGAAAGTCGGTCTGAGTGCAATTTTTGCATGTATTTTAACCTGTAATACATTTAGAATTAACCCTCTTAAAATCGTCTGGACAGTACTTACCACAACAATCTTGCCGATTGTACACAACAATAGTTCCTATAGTGTATGTTGCTTGCAGGTCTACGTACCACCAATTGTCAGTCGTGCTATCTGTATGGAAACAACTAAAATTTGGGTTGTAGTCCTGTGTTAAATCGCCGTCTACAGCCAAATCAGCCTTTGCTTGCGGGTGAATAGAATAAACACTGGATAGCTCTGCTGGTTTTTTGAGAGCGACGTTATAATCTGAAAGTTAAATATGTGTATTAGCTGTTGTCAAGTTACGGCTGTTTTAAGATGGAAGGATACCATATAACAATTCTCTAGTCTACCTTAGTGTTTGGTACCAACTGAAACTTGAAGATATTTCTGATTTAGATCTATATTTTATTTGACGTTATTTTTGTACATAACGTTACCATGACTGCGCAAATATGACCATGTCGCGCTATTTTTACGTTGGTTGTACGGAAACAAATTTTGTATTGTACTTACTGTACTGAGATCATTTGTTCTCACCTATGAGATACATATTTTCGCGCATTTACCGATGATAGATAACCTTATCTCACATCGCTTATCTCACATAGCTGCCGGAATATTTTTATGTTAATTGTAAGCAGACATAAAAATCGATAAATGACTGTAAAATTGTGAAGTAAAATTCGAGAAAAAGTTGATTTTCATTTTTTCATCCTCATCCTGTTTTTGCACTTATTCATTCTTACTTGTGTGAAAATGCGATTAGAACGGTGAGAAAATAAATCTACCATGTCCATTGAGTTGTGGATAAGAAAATCCCACCTCAAATCAAATCTGGTTGAGATACGTCCAGAAAAACTCGGCAGAGCCTCGTTTTTGAATGTATCTCAACCCTCGGGTTGGATTTCTTTATCCACAACACATGAACATGTTAGATTCACTTTTTGGCGTAAAGCAATAAAATTGGTATCAAAATAATGCTTTTAAAATTGCCTACGCGGTAATTTAATCTAAATGACTTTGCGTTTATGCTGTACAAAAAGATACTGAAAAATACCATTTTCTGTTTCTGAATTTATCCACAAAAAGCTTTGCTCGAAATTTAATAAACTTTTTTATGCGAGTGACCTTTTTTGCCAGTTTCAGGCAATAAAAATTATCGATATTTCTGTGGTATTTGGATGTACTTGTTTGTACACCTGTCTCTGTGGTCTAGTTGTTAAGCGTAGTAACTTGTAATCACTAAACCTATAACTTTTCAGATGTCAGGATTCGAGCCCCTTCATACCGATGTGACACGTAATGTTAGAAAGCTGGATCAAAAAGTGTTTTTTCAAAGAAACGATGACTTGGTCAACTGATGAAACGGTGTTGAACCTGCACCCCATCCCTCAAAATGTTGGATTATAAAGCTTTTGCAGTTAAATGCGTCATTATTTTTCCCAGTACGCTGTCGTTTGGGTATGTTAAACAGTGTGCCTGTACAGTATATCGAATACAAAAATAAACCTGTGTTAAAAACAGTTACAGAAAACTACTTTCACAAAATGACATGAGATTAAAGTATTGACATTGCCTGAGGTCAAATTGTAATGTTAATGAAAAAAACATTTCTCTGTTTAGTACCTTTTGCACCTTCTGCACGTGTAGTATTTTTATCTAAATCAGAAATATCTTCAAGTTTCAGTTGGCATCAAACACTAAGGTAGACTAGAGATTTTTTATATATTATCCTTCAACCTTAAATGATGAAATGTCAAGAACATATAATTCTAGTAAGACATTGTTGACCAGTTTTCTCAACAATGCCTTAGTTTTAATTGACACATTTCATTTGAACTAGAGTGCATGTATATGTTTTTGTATTTCTATTATTAGTTCTGAGATCATGTGACCTTAGAACTCATTCCGGTATTACAGATGATTTTTAAAATAATTCTGCCCTTTGAACGTGATTCATTCATATAAGAATACAAGTTATAGCATTCCAAAAGTTCCTTCTAGGGCACATCTGTCTATATATTTTATTGAAGTACAAACTACGACAGTCTAAGCAAATTCAGGCATTAGTAACTACAATATTTAATACTCCACGCACCTGTTACTACGTCACGCTAGATCTGCTTTTATATGGTCACATGATAAGTTCGCGCCAATACTTCCAGCAACAATATTAGCATATTTCTATGCTATGCAAACGATATGTAAATTAACATTCTTTCAGCTATTTGTCAAACTCATAATGCAAAAGCAAACGCATTGTCGGGCGAAATCGCAAATCCAACGTGCAATAGCTTATTTTGTATAGATCCTATGTGTGCAATAGCTTACCTAGCCTAAATAATTTAGCGTTTCAGTGTGACCCCTTTCACAGAACTGATATTTTATAACTGTCACACCATTTTGTAGAAGGCGGACATCTATTAAATGTCAACATGTAAAATCTGTTTGCCTTCGAAGTGCAAATAGTGAGACTATAGCTTACCCAGTGAAGTTACCACATAAAGGGAAATAACCACAGTAACGTAAACATGTAGCGTGTATGGAAAAGAACGGCTATTGGTTTTTAGTTAGTTCCATCCAATTTTCAATATCACAACGTTTAAATATAACGGAAACACACCGAAAAACGGCTTACGTGCTGCATTGTTCAGTCAAGTGTGTCTGTACAATTTTAAGTGTCCCTTCCATGGAAGGAACAATAACATAATTACGCTTAAGAAAATGAAGAGGTGTTATTGTTGACACAATGTCCAAGAGTTACATTGTTTCAATAATTTAAAATGCGAATCTTTTATCAAAAAGACGTGATGATAAACGCGTATTAATTTCCTAATAGTATGCAGCATTGCATAACGCGAGTCTGAAGTATGTAGTTCCATAGATTTCGTATAGAATTTTCAGATATAAACATTTAAGTTTCAATGATTGTGCATATCAAATAAACTTTGAAACGACACGTTTAGCGACTGCATTACACGGCTGTAAATTTTCATTATCATTATTTATACTTTTTGTTTTGATCACGTGGTCGCTCTTGTAAATACTTCCATTGATAAAGAATGTATTTCATCGTAAACTACCGATCTTAAAATATACTGCCCGTTGACAGTACTACTGAACGATGTCTAACTGCCCTCCTGTGAAAACGACTGAACTACGGTTAAAACCAGACTTTTCGACCCCTCGACACTTCAATTCCTAGAGAAATGTAGTTGACACTTCGGACCCTGATGTGATGACATTACGGACTATTCTCAAATGAACATTTCAGCCCTTGATCTGAACCATTGTTCGTGGTTGACGCAAAAATGAAAAGACTTCACACCTGCCCCGTATAATAACTTTACATGTTTGCCACCTATCAGCCTGCGTGTTGCTTATGACATAATAAAACCTAAATGCTATACTGTTTGTATAAAAAAACAAAATCGCGAGCCATACTGGAACCAATATACTTTCTAAATTGTCT
>JAFMSR010000001.1:8434028-8459105 GCA_022818135.1 Saxidomus purpurata | reverse complement strand
AAACACTGCAATTAGAAGCCCGATGATGTCAATTAAGAGCTGCAATCGATGTGACAACATATTGAGTTAGTGGAACCGCGTTGTTGCAGTGGTGGTGCGTTCGCCTCGAGATCGGATTGTCTGGAGTGGTGATGCAATATAGAATAAATTGAACTGCTGTAGATACAAATCATTTTTTGGGGGGAAGGTGAGAGTGGTGGTGGAGTGGTGGGGCGTATTCTACAATATCATAATGTGATATGGAAAAACGTGCCTCCAATTTATAGCTCCAAAGGACGCAGATTTTGTGCCATGCTAAGTTCAATCGGTAAATTAGGTCTACTGAGTTAAATTGTTAATAGTGTCACCTGACGTAAGCAGTGTTCTGAGAGCATATTATCCATTTATCACGTGACTAAAACACCGTGATAAGTGTAGGGAAAATTTATAATTTGCCACACAAAAGTTATTAAAGGTCCACTACTAAGCGAAAATTAAGTGACAGTTATTTCAATGGCAATTACATTACCTTATGCAAGACACTAAATAATGAAGATTTGCATGTTAACATTTACAGAAAGTGTTTGGAACACGAAGAAAAATATGTGTATTATGTTGAAATCTCAGTGATTCGACAAAATGACTACCCAGGTCTTTTTAACTTTGTTCATAACGCATAGAAAAATAATTATACATGTACTGGAGTTTATTTAGAGTTTCTATATACCAACTTTCATTTTTTATTAAAAATAACTTATTTCTGTGTTTTTTAAAGTATATTTGAATTTTCGCTTTCATTAGTATTGGACCTTTAACTGCACACACTATAAAGCGAACGCTAAGTATCATTTATTTCCAGTTACAAATAATTTTAGCGGCACCATATATATATATGGTATTGTTTGTATTAGAAATCATACTAATACAGTTCTACCAAAACTGAAAGCCCCATTGGCAATTTGGATCATGTAAAATTACTTGTAGCTTTTATATTACCAAGAAAGGTACCTTACCGCTGAAATTGACCGTTATTTGTTTGCGAAACATTCCTATCAAGTGGAATGTACATACAAAATGAACTATAACTATTGTGTGTTTTTTTTTCAAATATATTGCAAACATAAGATTCACTGTCTGACAACGCTTTTTGGTGAATAAGCGACACAAATATCAAAGACATGTACTGTATATGTCAACTTTGCTTTAGAACTCGTTTTTATCATAATTTTATTTGTAGGCTACATTTATGTTTCTGTATATGAGTATTTAAAGTTCTAATAGGACATACACGCACAGTACAATATAGATAGATTTAATGATGTTAGTCTGAATGATCCTATAATTATCATACTCAGTATTCACTATTTGGACATGCAAATGAGACAGTTATCCGTTGTTATATTTATGCCATTCACAACAATGATCCATGGTATCTGTTAAAGAATCTGATCTGGTTCAAAAGAAACTTGTTACAATCAACTAAACTGAAAAAGACGAGCTTTAAATAATTGCAAACGAATATTGAAGATGCTTATCACTATGTCCGATAAACAACTGTTACAGTATTAGATACCTATACTTTAGAAAATCAACTTTAAGAAAAGAACGACTCAATCAGTACTTACTCCAATGAATATTGTACAGCAGATTTGGTTTGTACCGCTCGTCTCTAATTTCCATGTTATTTGTATTCAATAATTCATCTTGTGAAACAGTTGAATTCAGGCACGCAGGGACATACTCCACGACTATTGTAAAGCTTAAGACGCCAGTTTTAAATTGTATTTCCCTGTTTCAATTCCAGATTTAAAATAAATGAAATGAAAATTACCGTCAGTCTGAAAGGTGCTCAGCTGACCGCTGTATATTTAAAACAAAACATAATATCGTTTTTATGTTGTTGCCCCATCCCTACTAGAAGTACTGGCGTTATTCGGAAGTAGTTTAAGTACCTTAAATAGTTTGCAAGTATTTATGTAGATTTGCTTTTGTTTTAATGTTCCAAAAAATATTGCAGGCAATGTAGAATTACAAAACATGTATAAAAATTCTACAAATTTAACACGGGTAATAAATCTATGCGATTATGCAAACAAATAGGGGATACAATTTACCTTATTTTGTGCCGAGACATATCACACATATAGAATTACGATTAGAAGTGTAGCAAAAGATTCGGAGTTGGTGTATCATTACTTTTATAAGTAATGTATGAGCTGCAATATCAGACAAAATGAAAATGTTTTACCGTCTACATTTTAAGATATTGGACTTTAAAATATGATCATTCAAGGTCAACTTTAGATTTTGTACAGCTTGATCATGATAAAATTAAAGAATGTTAAAACACACTTATCAGATCTTGCAAACTGACACATATTTTAATAAGTTTCAATTTAATTACTAGAAAAAGAACAAAATGGCTCCCCTGGTTTAGAAACAATGACCTCTTAAATTCAAAGTGAACGCTCTACCATGGCGCCAAGGTACAAAATGTGAGCAACTATAAAATCCAATGTATTCCAAATGGTCATAAAACAGGAAGTACTCTACCTAATGTACCTTGACAGCGCAGTGATTTCTGATAAACTGTGTAATTGAGCCTGTAAGGTATGAAATATTATGTCGTGTCAAATTTGTATATAACGTAATTAATTGGGCGTCTGTTCTACGGTATTCAAGTGATTTTCATCCAAGGCGATTCCACACGGTTGATTCTCAAGTTGTAAGTAATGCACCTTGCTGCATGACGTTCAATCATTTCAAGACGATTTATATCATTATGTTGATACGCGTCCCATACTGTACAAGCGTGTTCAGCTGTCAAATAAATTCTTCTTCCTAACAGGCTGTGGCAAATCGTTGAGAACAGGCTGTGGACATTATAGATGCAGCCTGCAAATCACAAGCCCTGTTTTTGCTACGAACAATGTAATGTTTTGAATAAAAGAGGTTTAAAAGGTGATGCAAACATTTTATTATCAGGGTCCCAAACGGAATTTAAACTTAAATAAAATGGCCCCAGAGTACCAGTACAATCAAATAAAACTTTCATAGCACTATTCTTAATTCAACGTTATACAAAGACGGTTCATTAGAGATGATAATCTGGCAGTTTATGAGGATAATCAGGCAGTTTTTAAGTCGCCGTCATCCAGCTTGCGTGTACATCCTATGGGGTAAGTAACAATTGACATTTGATAACCATCATATTGTTAATCCCTTTTTAGTATAAACAATTTATAAATCAAAAGTATTGTCATATTCAGTACTCGAAATTTGATAATACGGTTCACATTATCCCGCGTTTAGTAAAGTCAAAATTCATGGCGAAAGCCGACATTAAATCTGCACACAATCGTTGTCCAATTTGGCCTGGTGATTTCGATTGACTAGGCATTAAAACAGGTACTAGTTATTGTGTGAAAAATAGGTTACCCGTGGGTGCTTCCTGTTCTTGCTACATTTCTTTTTTAGAAATTTGACTCGCTTATTCAATGGTTAGTGACGGAACGGTTTACAATGGTATAATGCCATAGAACAATTGGTGTGTCGAAAACATATAATAATAATAATTATTATATTGAAATAAACAATCAAAGCCTTGGAATACATTTAAAATTTATTTGCCAGAGAAAAGACAGAAGACAGTTTAAGCTGACGTCGATATCGTAGTTGTATTGAAAATTAGTCCATGAATCTGAAATTGTAAACATGTATTCCGTTAGTGTATTACCAATAAAATGTCATTAATTAGTAAATCAAAAAGTTAATCAAATATAAAACCTTAACTTAAATCCGTTTTTAATTTTACAGGTTTGACGAAAAGACCTTAACAGTGGTACTTTGAAGAATTAAAACATTCCTCAAACTAAACATCAACACGAAAAGAAGTAACAAAAATAAATTCTAGAATTCCTTTATGTCTTCTTGACGCCAGTTTGTTTGGTCACTCGAAGTTCATTCGTAGCATAGAACTAGCCTTTGAGCTTTTATTAAAAGGCCAAACATTACTAAACTACTATAACTACAAACACTTTTTTCATTGATATTGTCTGGCAGAGCTAGGTCCTGTCAGATGTATTATTTTCAAATTTGTATTCTAATAATTTCATAGATTATCCGATCACGTTGAAATTAATAATGATACAAAGTTGGACAATGAAAACCACCAAACTGTACAACCAAAGAGGCAATAGTTTAGAACGTAAACGGTTCTTTTAATTCTACTAATTTTTCTACTAACATTATTACCTAGCTCATTATCTAAAATATCATCACAATAGGGAAACTTTTAAACTTGCACTTTGTTTAACATTGTTGGCAAAGTTCGAGTGCATTATTACGTTGGCACAATATCAACGGGAAATGCATTCATTTTTGATAAAGCAATCCAAGCCATAAAATAGGTTATAAAAAAACAGTTATATCTAACTGGCGTAACAACTATGACCACTCTTTTGCGTAATCGGGCACAAATGACGGCTGTTAGGATTCACTCTGAGACTCCTAATTTATACCGCCATTCAAGCATTATGCAAAACTATATCATACAAAAAATGAAGTTTAAGAATCTAATATTGAAAGAAAATATGCGGAAGACGTCAGAATTAGAATCGGAGTATTTCTCCGCTGTGTTTATCAATCTTTGGGACGGTTGTCGAAAAGACAACCGTCCTAGAGTTAACAAACGCACAGACCAACATGCAATGTACCAACAATTATGAAGTTACTTCGTTCCAAACAACCATAGACAACTCCGCAAAAAGAAATAGTTCGAAGCGGAGTAATATATACATTACATTTTTCGCAAAATAATATATCAAAGCTTTCGTCCTAAAATCAATGGGACAGTTTACATATGTACATTTAATTATTGCACTAAGTTACCGCCATAAAACTTATATGCCACAAAAGTGTTCAATTGCGTTATATTACTTAAATGACGGTGAGCCGTTTCCAAATGGCACTGATTTAGTAAAAGAACTTTTAAATGATTACTGTCAAATTTGAATAAATATACAATTAAAATTACAATAATGGAATAAGAGAATCAAAGTTATTTTGACTTGAACATACAGAGTTGTACGACACAAGCGTATTCTTCTAATTGGTACATGCATATCGAGGGGTCAAAGTGAAACTAGTCTAAATCTATATATTTAGCATTTACGTATTGCTTGCCTGACCTTAATTAACACATCAGTATTTTGAATGCTTTGATTTACATTTACGCTCATTGTTGCTTGATTTTGAAGTGTTTTGAAAACCGAATAGTGAATCAAGTTTCCGTGATAAAAAAACATACATCAACAGGTCCATTCCCAAATTTCCTCGCAATTTTCACCATCATAATTCGCACGTGCATGTGTATTCTTGAGCGTTAGTATTTGTGCATGTTTCGCCACACACACATGGATTACTTGCGCATGGATCTGAAAATATTTTGTACTGGCAACTTGTCATATGTATATTAAGAGCGTTATTTTGCAACTGAACTGTTACTGTATTCCAACATTTACTGGGCTAGATCTACATAGAATATTCAACTATTGTATTTAGAGTACTAAATTAGTCATTCTGAAGACAAATTACAAAGTGTGTAACATTTGGTAATGTTGTGTAGTTCGCAGGATATACCGGTTCTTATACGACTCAGTCCCAATCGTACCGGTTGCCCCACGGTACCGGCGCAAAATGAATATCGCAATACTTTCATCACAGTGCCACCTGGCCACTGTTTACAATTTCATGCCCTATAACTTCTGTTTCTCTATCGTAAAAATGTATTTTCCGCTAAAATGGAAATTTCTGATATACAGTTTTATGTGTGCCTCAATAACTATCACTTTCATCTGAAAAAATTCTACATTTTCTTGCCCCACTTGCCAAATTGCCTTGCAAAAATAATTGGAATATTTCCAAAATTAAGTTCGATAACTTCTGTTGACATCACTCGTCCATTCATAAAACGTCATGTGATACCATGAAAACCGATAAAGACGGGAAAAATATAAGACAAGATTTTCCAGCATGGGCATAATCACCGGAAAAGCCGATCCGATATGCAAGAAAACCCGGTCTGGCATAGACGACTGTCGTGAATTACTTATGACGTAACGTAATAAACATTGTGACGTCACTTTCTTAAACACAACGTCGGAATATCGTTTGTTAATGATAATTCATCATTTTGATAAGTTTGCAGTTAGAAATCTTCTTTAAAGTGCAAGACGGTATGCAAGAAACAGTTTGCATCATAAACATTCGGCTCAGATAGAAATATCCGTCACCTCGAGTAGCTGTTTTGCGGGAACTCGGAAGAGAATCGTTCCCGCCAAAACAGTTACCCTCGGTGACGGATATTTCGATCTGAACCTCATGCTCATGACAGAAACTATTGTTATTTCATAATTACCTTTCAAAGTGACCATCATAATTTTAAGAAAGATATTAAACACTGATTTATACTACTTGAAAAATGAACATTGCCAAAGTTATAACAAAATATATATGTATGTGTATCAGAGTCTTGTTTTCCACTGAATATACATGTATAGAGAAAATCAGTGAAACATCTGATTGTTTACTATCCCTGTCAAATAATGAGAACCCACCCTTTTTGTTAGGTATAATTTAAATTCATATCTTTCGATTAGAGACATTACTTTGTATAACTCAACATGTACATGTTTTCAGCGTTGTTCTTGACCATAACATTATATGGAAAATGTTGAAGGGTAACTTTAAAGCTGCTCGCTCTCAGATTTTGGTAAAAAATAAAGTTCTTCAAACTGTATGTAAATAACGTATTTAAGACCATATTGTCATGTAAAAAGGCTCCAGTATAAATTCCTGTCACGTCTATCTCTCAATTTCAAAAAATACGCTACCAAATTCAAAAGCGTTGCAAACGCTTTTGAAATTTCAATATAAACATATAGTGTAGCGGTGCCGTGTAACTGACATTTTCAATCGATTTCTGCAAATTCCTACCTAGAGTTTTGCATATAACTTGATTCTAGCCTTTAGTTTTATATTTATGTATAATAACGTCAATTTTTTTAGATATATTTTTTTCAACGGTAACTGAGAGCGAGCAGCTTTAAAGCAAAATATCCAACGATACGTTTTGACCCATACTGATTAGAAACATTCGACGAAAAACAAATTGCCACCTTTGACATCATACTCTGCAGTTCAGCTGAAACACATGCTATATTAACTCAAACATAACAACCTAACGTAAGCCCTACGTATAAATCTTCAGACATATACCTGCATATACTTGAATCTCGCACAAATGTAAAATTTCTCCTTCCGGTATCTGTTGTGTAAATTTAACGTATCTTCCTGCTGTATTTGTTGGCATGGTTATGTTATCGATAGAACCGAACTCATTAACGGATGCAGCTTCGGACATATCATCCAAGGAATCACCAACCAAAATTTTAATTTCTCTTGCTCTTGCAGCTGCAGTTCAACAATATATTAAGCTTTAATGAATTAGTGCGAAAACTAACGTTTGTTATCAGCAATACGTATATTTATTTAGAAGAAGTGTATGGTAAAACATTGTAAAAGAAATACCATATCAGTAGGCTAATTTTCATGCCACTGATGTATTTATACAGATATTATTTCTTTTTCTATACTTTATTTTCTGCTTGGGAGTAAATTAGAAAAGTCGGAATGAGCTACTTCCATATCCGAAACTCCGCCTACTTTTCCGAGTGCTTTAATCATTATTTTAAGCACTCGAACTGACTAAACAAATATATCATAGGCATATAAGAATACTACTTAATGAATGTCAATTACTAAGAACAAACGTTAAAGAGTTATGCATCACTGCTCAAAGCGTGCAAATTGCTACGTCGGAATACATCACTGCTTACAGGGTACACATTTCGACAATCAAACATTTATGAAACAATACGCCATTGGTTAACGGGTATTATTGCTGCTGACACATCTATGTATGCATTTAGGATACTGTCGTATCAATAAATGTAAAAATGAAAATGTAATGATAAAGCACTCCAAGCCATAGATTATTTCTTAAATGTGAAAATATGTTAAGCAGTGATGTATTTTTCGCGAACGTTTGTTTGTAGAAATTCACAGCCATTAAGTCGTAACGTTATTTGTTTACTTTATTAAAGTTTCATCTATTTGCATAAATAAAACATGATAAATATACAAATAAATTGAAAAAGTATACAATAAGCAAATGGCCACCCATAGATAGAACTTCAAAAGACTTATCACAAGTATCGAAAATACTGAGTATTTGTCAATAGTAAAACTTATAAGATATAAACACATATTATATGAATACTCTAAACATAAATTCATTTATGTGATGAATTCCTCCGTGAACTTTTGCTTTTATCAATTTTCACCCTCAAACAATTGACCTTACGCCAGGTTCTTGATTGACAGATAGTAATCTCTTATCAGACCAATCAAACAGCTAGCTGCTACAACACGTGGCGAGTATGGTTACTAGCCGCCATTTTGTCCGACAAACATTACAATTAATCCGTTGACGGACATGCAATTTCAGGTATTTTCTATGTAAGGAATAGTACTTCTTAGAAATAGATCTTTTTTATCGTGAAAGTCATGTATCTTGTTACCGGGTTTAGTTTCTAAATTTTAAGAGTTTTGTCACGGACCAATTTTATTTTAGGTCCGCAGTGTTGTGACTCTTCATACATTTTAGAGTGATTTAATAAAATGTTTTGTAAAGTGTGTCTTATCAAAACGTGTCATCATGTTTGTGTGTGTGTGTGCGAATATATATTAAATTTTTTTTAGTGGACTTGCTCATTATAAACTATAAGTGCACAATAATAGTATAAGCCACGCTGGGTCATATGACTACGGCTGGTAACGAGTAAATGACTCCAATTAGTCAGTCAGTCCGATGAATCTGTTTCATTTGATTTAAAAAGTAATTTAGATAAATAAATGATTTTTCTAGCTGGACATACAATTGTTTAAAAACATCTGTCAGAAGTCGTATCAAAATGATAAAAATATATATGCTTAGAAATGCTCTGCATATTATCGGTTTTGTTTTACTTATAGAAGTGTCACATTGCCTAAAACATAAGACCCATAGCACGACCCAGCTCACAGAACCGCTTGCAAAAATTAAGTCTTCCACGAAATACAAAATTAGAAACCAAGGTCACACAGTTACTTTTATTGATGACACATGTTTATAAAAAATGCTTATTGATGTCTTATCTTTAAGAGATTTTTAATTAACAGTATACTGTTGGCGCCTCTTTGAAGAGTATTTAATAATTAATGCGCAGCGGACATAATCATGCTACCGCAAATATTTGATATCGGATTCAATGATGCTTATTAAAACAGCATTTCATAAAAATACAAATGATTGCCACGCATATGCAAATAACTAGCTTTAATCCGCACGCGTTTCGAAAATTGTGTACCCCCTCCCTTTAAAACGAAATTCACACTTTTATAGATTTATTTTTGAAATCATCAAAAGGATCATAGTACAGTTAAATATTATCGAATAAAGAAATAAACTAATGATTTCAGACTTAGTTCAATAGAGATCGGTTTGAGCGTTTCCTGTGTTTGTCGGACTTCGCAGGAGTAGTGCCCCTTGATTTCTGTGGGCGTGGCTACATCTCTCCTGGCGTAAGGTCAATTCTATACATAGAGCGTGACGTCATTACGTAAAATGATTCCGTACTGTACATACTGCGATACCAAAATCGTATTTACCTAAAATGCCCCACACAAAAGCACACATTTCAGCGCTACCGTGGTAGTGTACACATTGCCCACTAAGCAGTGATGTATTCCTACGCGAACGTTTATTTGTAGCAATTACACAAAGAAGTGATATATTTCTCCGCATCCGCTTTTTAGAAGCCATTTACGACTTTGATGCAGTGGTGTTTCCCTTTACGAACACTACCTGGTACTTCGAAAAGAGCGCATCAAATGTTTTCATATCGCTCGAAAAAAAAAAAGAATATTAATTCAAGTGTTCTGTTAAATAATTCGTGTAACTGAGATAACCTTAATGTAACATTGGCTGAAATCTAAGGGCCAGTATACAATGAAAAGCTTGACTTTGCGAATTCCATGTGCATGAACACTTCGCAGTAATGTGTGTCGTCGTTTGAAAGTCGGTCTGAGTGCAATTTTTGCATGTATTTTAACCTGTAATACATTTAGAATTAACCCTCTTAAAATCGTCTGGACAGTACTTACCACAACAATCTTGCCGATTGTACACAACAATAGTTCCTATAGTGTATGTTGCTTGCAAGTCTACGTACCACCAATTGTCAGTCGTGCTATCTGTATGGAAACAACTAAAATTTGGGTTGTAGTCCTGTGTTAAATCGCCGTCTACAGCCAAATCAGCCTTTGCTTGCGGGTGAATAGAATAAACACTGGATAGCTCTGCTGGTTTTTTGAGAGCGACGTTATAATCTGAAAGTTAAATATGTGTATTAGCTGTTGTCAAGTTACGGCTGTTTTAAGATGGAAGGATACCATATAACAATTCTCTAGTCTACCTTAGTGTTAGGTACCAACTGAAACTTGAAGATATTTCTGATTTAGATCTATATTTTATTTGACGTTATTTTTGTACATAACGTTACCATGACTGCGCAAACATGACCATGTCGCGCCATTTTTACGTTGGTTGTACGGAAACAAATTTTGTATTGTACTTACTGTACTGAGATCATTTGTTCTCACCTATGAGATACATATTTCCGCGCATTTACCGATGATAGATAACCTTATCTCACATCGCTTATCTCACATAGCTGCCGGAATATTTTTATGTTAATTGTAAGCAGACATAAAAATCGATAAATGACTGTAAAATTGTGAAGTAAAATTCGAGAAAAAGTTGATTTTCATTTTTTCATCCTCATCCTGTATTTGCACTTATTCATTCTTACTTGTGTGAAAATGCGATTAGAACGGTGAGAAAATAAATCTACCATGTCCATTGAGTTGTGGATAAGAAAATCCCACCTCAAATCAAATCTGGTTGAGATACGTCCAAAAAAACTCGGCAGAGCCTCGTTTTTGAATGTATCTCAACCCTCGAGTGGGATTTCTTTATCCACAACACATGAACATGTGAGATTCACTTTTGGGCGTAAAGCAATAAAATTGGTATCAAAATAATGCTTTTAAAATTGCCTACGCGGTAATTTAATCTAAATGACTTTGCGTTTATGCTGTACAAAAAGATACTGAAAAATACCATTTTCTGTTTCTGAATTTATCCACAAAAAAAGCTTTGCTCGAAATTTAATAAACTTTTTTTGGCGAGTGACCTTTTTTGCCAGTTTCAGGCAATAAAAAATTCTCGATATTTCTATGGTATTTGGATGTACTTGTTTGTACACCTGTCTCTGTGGTCTAGTTGTTAAGCGTAGTAACTTGTAATCACTAAACCTATAACTTTTCAAATGTCAGGATTCGAGCCCCTTCATACCGATGTGACACGTAATGTTAGAAAGCTGGATCAAAAAGTGTTTTTTTCAAAGAAACGATGACTTGGTCAACTGATGAAACGGTGTTGAACCTGCACCCCATCCCTCAAAATGTTGGATTATAAAGCTTTTTCAGTTAAATGCGTCATTATTTTTCTCAGTACGCTGTCGTTTGGGTATGTTAAACAGTGTGCATGTACAGTATATCGAATACAAAAATAAACCTGTGTTAAAAACAGTTACAGAAAACTACTTTCACAAAATGACATGAGATTAAAGTATTGACATTGCCTGAGGTCAAATTGTAATGTTAATGAAAAAAACATTTCTCTGTTTAGTACCTATTGCACCTTCTGCACGTGTAGTATTTTTATCTAAATCAGAAATATCTTCAAGTTTCAGTTGGCATCAAACACTAAGGTAGACTAGATAATTTTTATATATTATCCTTCAACCTTAAATGATGAAATGTCAAGAACATATAATTCTCGTAAGACATTGTTGACCAGTTTTCTCAACAATGCCTTAGTTTTAATTGGCACATTTCATTTGAACTAGAGTGCATGTATATGCTTTTGTATTTCTATTATTAGTTCTGAGATCATGTGACCTTAGAACTCATTCCGGTATTACAGATGATTTAAAAGGGGACAACCCAAACTGCCCTTTTTAAAATAATTCTGCCCTTTGAACGTGATTCATTCATATAAGAATACAAGTTATAGCATTCCAAAAGTTCCTTCTAGGGCACATCTGTCTATATATTTTATTGAAGTACAAACTACGACAGTCTAAGCAAATTCAGGCATTAGGAACTACAATATTTAATACTCCACGCACCTGTTACTACGTCACGCTAGATCTACTTTTATATGGTCACATGATAAGTTCGCGCCAATACTTCCAGCAACAATATTAGCATATTTCTATGCTATACAAACGATATGTAAATTAACATTCTTTCAGCTATTTGTCAAACTCATAATGCAAAAGCAAACGCATTGTCGGGCGAAATCGCAAGTCCAACGTGCAATAGCTTATTTTGTATAGATCCTATGTGTGCAATAGCTTACCTAGCCTAAATAATTTAGCGTTTCAGTGTGACCCCTTTCACAGAACTGATATTTTATAACTGTCACACCATTTTGTAGAAGGCAATATCACAACGTTTAATTATAACGGAAACACACCGAAAAACGGCTTACGTGCTGCATTGTTCAGTCAAGTGTGTCTGTACAATTTTAAGTGTCCCTTCCATGGAAGGAACAATAACATAATTACGCTTAAGAAAATGAAGAGGTGTTATTGTTGACACAATTTCCAAGAGTTATATTGTTTCAATAATTTATAATGCGAATCTTTTATCAAAAAGACGTGATGATAAACGCGTATTAATTTGCTAATAGTATGCAGCATTGCATAACGCGAGTCCGAAGTATGTAGTTCCATAGATTTCGTATACAATTTTCAGATATAAACATTTAAGTTTCAGTGATTGTGCATGTCAAATAAACTTTGAAACGACACGTTTAGCGACTGCATTACACGGCTGTAAATTTTCATTATCATTATTTATACTTTTTGTTTTGATCACGTGGTCGCTCTTGTAAATACTTCCATTGATAAAGAATGTATTTCATCGTAAACTACCGATCTTAAAATATACTGCCCGTTGACAGTACTACTGAATGATGTCTAACTGCCCTCCTGTGAAAACGACTGAACTACGGTTAAAACCAGACTTTTCGACCCCTCGACACTTTAATTCCTAGAGAAATGTAGTTGACACTTCGGACCCTGATGTGGTGACATTACGGACTATTCTCAAATGAACATTTCAGCCCCTGATCTGAACCATTGTTCGTGGTTGACGCAAAAATGAAAAGACTTCACACCTGCCCCGTATAATAACTTTACATGTTTGCCACCTATCAGCCTGCGTGTTGCTTATGACATAATAAAACCTAAATGCTATACTGTTTGTATGAAAAAACAAAATCGCGAGCCATACTGGAACCAATATACTTTCTAAATTGTCTTTCTGTATGGTGGTCAAGTTTCCACTGTACTCGATATATAAATTGTAATGTTACATGTTTTGAAGAACAAATGTTTGATTGTCACAACTTGAGAATATCACAGACGCTTGTAAAGGATCGAACCCGGGTTGCATTTGTGATAAGGTAGTGCGCTATCTAATGTAGTAGACAAACATTTCTCATATTTATTCATATATAAGGTCTATGATGATCAAATGTAAATGCCACAAACTTTAACATTACAATTTTTTTATGTTCTAGCTTGACTTTGTTTAGCACACAAGCTCTTATACAAAAGTACATGGAAACCGTACAAACTGAATCGACTTACAAGACGCCACTTCTCTTCCACCTACAACAGCGTAAATCGAACATTTGGCGAAATTCAATATCTCGTGTAATATCTTGGAGAATATCATCTAAGGAGATTCGGTTGCATAAGCATAAAAGAAAGTGACAACTCTACTATGTGATACCCTAAGGGACATATCCAAATACAACATTCCGTATTATATATAGCAATACAATGCAATTTCACTGCAACGCAGCCAGTAGCGAATAGTACGTTTCAGTAAAGGAAGTAATTCGCCGATGCATAGAGTTCGGACAACCTTACATTTAGATAATTATATGGCCAGGAAGACATATGTCTTTCATGTGGCCAAATGAAAACAGTACAAATAATATGACAGTCACATATATCAAATAGTGAGAACATACGTGAGTTTCTAATAACTATGCTGAGTGCTCGGTGTACTAACGGTAACGGTGTTTGATTCGCAACCTAGACGACTCGAGTTCCGGAACCCAAGTCACATCTTAGTAGGTTTTTTCTCTTGCACAAGCAACATAAAGAGTATATATATATATATAGGCCCTATACGTACGCCGATCAGTGCAGCTTTATATGCTCAACCAGAATGAAAATTGCCTACACTTTCTGATGATTAATTTGTTGGATGATATTACGATAGCGGTAGGCCTAAGTTGAAGTAACATGTTTTGCAGTCGAGCTCGAGCAAATATGTATAAACTGTGTAATAATAAATTTAAACTCTTACCTGCTCTTACAGCAGCAACTCCAACAAGCAGAATGACGATGTAGGAAAGCTCCATTTTCTGATATGTTATCTGGAAGTATAAAGATCCTGTGATAGTTGCAGATGCTTGCCAGTATATATCGAGGGCTCAACGCGAAACTAGCCTATCTAACATTTTTTTCAAAAGTACTTTTTTTCTATATTCTGAAATATCAAGTCAGTACCCACATACTGTGTGAAAATCTTCCTTGTACTGAAGTTAATAAAAGGAAAAAAACTAATTTGTCCTTATATTCTATCAGACACTTGCCAACTTTTGTTAATTCGAAACTGGTCTATGTGCACTGTTGCACATAGACTAGTTTCACATTAAAAATTGAGTCAAACAGATGCTAATATAGTCTATATGAATAATAAAACTATTCAATTTTGTGAATATACTTCAATGTTATGCTTAAACTAAGGGGAAGGTACATCATCAATAATAAACTGCTTAAAAATATTCAGAAAAGAACTTGTAACCCTTGGTTCTTTTCATATAGAATAGTTTCGCACTGAAACTTGAGTTGAGCGTTTAATGTGAAACTAGTCTATGTGCCTATCTAATTACTTCTGTTCTTCTAATTTTTACATTCTATGATATCATTTATTGAAGATACTTAATTTCAATATATTAATTGATACTTTTATACTTAAGCAATTAGAGGGGTTTAGGTGTACCCGATACTGAAAAGCAATTAGTGGGGTATAGGTGTGCTCAGTAATGAAAAGCAATTTGTGGGGTGTAGGTGTGCCCAGTAATGAAAGTCATAAATGTCAAGACCCTGTGAAGTTCATACCCCAAGAAGTCAAATCCGTTTAGCCAGAAACTCTCCTGCTACTGTATCAGGAATAAACTACTAATTTAAAAGTGAGATTCAGTAAGACATGGCATCATGGGATGTACTGCATTAAAACTTATCTTCTAATATCATAAGTGCATAAAGATAGAAAAAATGTCTATTACTGCATTTAAGAAAAAAATACACTTAAATTTCTGTATTTGCCTGAATTAACTAATAGCTGGTGGTTTGCTTTCTTACAGTTCATATTACTGGTAAATATGTCTCCTTATAAACATCTATGTTCTTTCCATCTTGTGTATCATAATTATAATGTCAATTAAGTAATATGTGTATTATGGAAGCTGAGAATTTTGGGAACACGGCTAGAACTGACCCTTCTTTCTTTGAGCAATTTTACCATGCAGCAAACGGAATGCCCTATTATATCTTTTGCAAGCAAATTAAAAATGTTCATGTTAATTTTGTCATCTAAGCCAGCACTAGACTAAGCTCTGGTTGGAATACTGGTTTATATACCAATGTATACCTCAATTTTCAAATGATTTTGTAGTGGATAAATATTTTGTCTTTATATTTCCTTAGAAACTTTCATCCAAGTGTTATTAGAACTCTAGAAGTAGCGCTAAAGAGTACTTCATACAATAAAAAAATATTAATACAAAATATAGATGTAAGATGCGTCAGACAGATAAACTCAAAAAGTAAAAGTTTGGAAGGGAAAAGAAGGCAAGAAGGGTCAGATAGTTCTACACTCATATAGTAAGTGATAGGACAAGGGAGGAGGCAATATGGGTCAGAAAGATTGGTTGGGAAAAGAGAGGTGAGATGGCCCAGTGATAGGATATAAGATTGATCAGAAAGTTAGACAATTGGTAATATGGGCAGGGAGAAAAATGGACAGCTATAGGGGTGAGGAAGAACATATGAAAAACATGTCAGATGGATGCACGCAAGCAGTAACTGACGGGGCCCCGAAAGGAAAATGTCATAAACATACACCATAGACCAACTCTATGGTTGAGTGATTATAGTTGCTGACTTGAAATCACTGTGACCTCTCACCGAAAAAGGATCATCTGGGTACAGGCCCAGCTATGGACCATTTCTCTTTATGTGAGAGAGGTGGTATTTTCTTACAGAGGATGGTTGTCTAGTACAAGTCCTTCCCAGGGCCTTAGGTAATGTAAACTGTCTGCCAGCAAATAGCTGAAATACTGTTGAAAACTGGCGTTTAACCCAAAACAAACAAAACTCATAAAATTACATGAATAGTAGGAAAATTAATTCTGCAATTATACTATAAAATTAGAGCAGCCATTTCTAGTAATAATGAACTGTGCACAACTAAAATGACTTTCTAACATGATCATTTTGATACTGACTCAGATCGAAATTATAGTATCCATCTGCAGAATTAAACATTATTTATCAGTTCACATCCATCAGGCTTACTCCTTCATTGTAACATGCATGGCTGTGTTTCCTATGCAAACATACATGTGTAGGGAAAAGGTTGTATTTTATTTTACAATAAAATACAGCAACTTTCTCCAAGGACATCATTCTGCAAAATGATGTAATGACAAGACGTAACTATGTAAACAAGTGCGTCCAATCGCATTTGAAGTTTTAAAGTTTAAATGATGTACTGCTATGAGTTGAATATAACCTAGGATAGTTTTCAAAGAATATGTACTAATATTTTATCATTGATTAAAACACAGTCAGTCGTCTGAATGCAAAAATTAAACCACTTGTGCTACGCACTCATGATTTAATTACTGTGCATCCGAACTCCTGACTGTATTTTATTCAACAACATAATACTGGGACACATTTATTATTTCTTACAGTGATTGATAAGAATTTTCAACATTTACTTATTACTTTCATATTATGATTTAATATATAACGTTCAATTAAATTTCATTTCATTAATAAACATTTTACAAGTGTTAGCCATTGTTGTATACTTTAACTGAACGAAAATGCGTGAAAGTAAAGTTGTAAAGATTAAAGAAGTGAGAAGAAGTGCACCATACAATTGTTTGAAACAATTCAAAGTACAGACTTGTTGCTGTGAATTTTTCCGAATTAAACCATTAAGTGTAAAAGGCACTGCTGGGTAGTTACATAACATTACTTTTACTTTTTTTGCATTCTGGATACCATGATGTAATTATTATTTAACATCATGGGGTGCCATTTCAACAGATCAGAGTTTTGTACAATCCGTCATGTACTACTAGTACATTGGTTTATGTGTGAAATTTAGACACCAAGCAATAACATAAAGGGATGTCACGTCCACAACCTTCAATTATTGCCATTACATGTTGCCTTGCAGTTTGAAGGGTCAAACTTTTTGAAAAATTTTGCTTGTCTGAATTCTTATTAGTTTTGTTTTTTGTCATTAACTGGTGCTGAATTTCACAATATTATAAACAATTTCAGCTTGAATTTATATTATGACCATAAAACAAAGAAATGACTCGAAATAAATGCAAAACTCAAAGTTTGACAGTCATATAGAATAGTTTCGCATTATGTGAACAGACAACTTTAGTGGAAATTTTAGCGCGAAACTATGCTATTTGCAGTTTTTATTAAAAGATCAATTACATACTCCTTTAGGTTTGTAAGTTGTTAAAACTGACGCGTATGCATTTATAAATGATAGTTTGAACATCATATAGAATAGTTTCGCATTTAACCAAAATGTCATTTTTATCAGAATTCAGAGTGAAAGTATTCTATGTGACTTTCTTTGCAAAAACTTCTTTTCAATTGACCTGATTGTAAAAATCAAAGTGATCATGTTTCGGTATCACAAAAACACACATCATATCTTAATCATACTTATACAAACAATATATTTATTGTTTTGGAATGTTTTTTCCTTCTCCTGAACATTTTAAAAAAATGCGCATAGGCTAGTTTCGCGTTGAGCCCTCGATATACACAATAGCATATAATAAACACGCATGCTTAAGTATGCAACCAGATGGTATAAAATTAATACTATTTAAAATACAGTTAGCGCCGGGTAACGTTTTAATCTATCTTTATCAATAACTGGGCTTGGTCATGAGAAAAACAACCTTGATATCAAGTCAACTTGTTGATTTCTTAAGACGAAAGGCAGGTTCGGTAAATTTCAAAGCATTGCCTTTAAGACAAACAAAGATATAGTCATTTGGAGAGACCTACATACCAGCACATGTTGCAAATCAACATCACCTCATGTATGGCATCAGAATTATTCACACGTCAACGTTGCAGTATTTGAGATTCTGTTGAACGCATTCGTATTTGGAGTCAAATAAAACAATTGAGTTGAGGTAGCAAGTTTTATCCATTCACTAAGATTGATGTCTACATCGCCATTTTGCCAACAAGTGCTCCTTTTTATGGGTAGCACGGGAGCGACACAGACATTGAAGAATGCTGCTGAATATCAAAGCAGCTTTTTTAGTCTAAGAATAGAGGTTTAATTTGGGCAAAAAAATTAAGATAAGTTCGTTCAAGGAATTGCCTCAACATGACGTTCTGTTAAATGTTACTGTTTACCCACCAAGATTTCTGCATTGGACATGCCAATCTTTAGATTTGGACTGTGTCGTTAAAATTACGGACATAATAGTGAATAGTGGGGAATCATGATGGGCATTGCTTGCAAAGCGGGATCGTTTCAGAAGAAACGTGATATCTAAAATTTCACTTACACGATAGTAATGAAACATATTGATAAAGTAGAGATTTCATGACACAACATACATTAATTCAAAACAACCAGCAGATAATGTCCCTTACAACGACGATAATACGTTTTAATTTGTAGATCGGTAGTTGTGATGCGAAACAAGCCTGCAGCAGTTATAAATCTATCCATTAATAAACTATTAATAATCCGTTAATGTCCAGCTGCATGACAGAGCTCCTACATGATGCAACTCTGCAGATTTTCAACACCTGGCCACAGCATGTATCAGACTCACGGTTAAACATTTCAGGTTGCAAGTTGATGAAGGGCACTTTGAGTCGCGAAGTGACGACATGTGATGGTTTTGGGAGGGGATAGCCTCTCCTCCTGGGAGCAGGGGTTTAAGGGACCTCCCCCGAAATTTTTGTTATAATTTAGGGTCTAAAGTTGGTCTCTGGTGCATTTCCTGACATGAACTTTGTCTTTTTAGCTTTGGCAACTTAAGCATATTTTCACAATTCTGGACAATACATCATTCCATTACATTAGATCATTTCATTAGGTGTCAGGCAATTTTTCATGTATTATAATGAACAGGGTTTTTTAGGGTTGAAATACAAGATACCTACTGCTACAGTAACAACAGTAACAACAACTAGTTAACATTACAATTTAATTGTTATGCAAATATTGCAATAAAGTGCCCGTTTAATCTGTTTATTGTGTACTTCAGAAAATGTAAAAAGTGCTATTTACTTTTCTAAATACATTACAATGTCATATATATATATATATTAAACAGTTATAAACGGTGAAAACATATAACGTTATTCACATCAGAGAATGATATAATGTTATGATGGTCTGATCAGGGCGACAGTTCAATACTTGGGATTAAGTGATTCAGTCTTTATGTATTACAATTTTGCTGTAATAGCTGAGCACAGACGTATCTCTGCACTTTAGGGAACAGTGCATGAAGTCCCTTGCTGACATGTTTTCTCCCAAAAAAACAATTTGGGCAGATGTGCTATATTCCTTTTATGAGTAAGTGTTGTCATAAGCTCGGTGAAACCCTGCCACTGTGTATGTAGAACATTAGATTCCATGCCGTATCGGTCTGCCAGCACATCCATATCACTGTCTCCATTACACGTTGGCATCTTCGCAAATTACATTTCATATTAGTATATTATTAAAGACATACTAAAATACTATGTTATTTGTGAGGTTAGAAGGGGATGGTTCCCCGACCCCTGCCCAACCGATGACGGGGAAAATAAACAGGGTTACCAAAAAGGGGCCGAAAAAAAATCAAAGCTCTTCAATAGGGACACTTTCTGTTACAATAAGAAAACGCATGGCTGATATGAAAACAACGTTTAAAAGGAAGCTGAATGTCCAAGCAACAAACACGAAAAACTGTTGGATAACTGGATTGACAATGTCTGATGATCAAGTTCTTTTTGCCGATGTTAATAACAACAGCCTAACAGTTTTCAATTTACGAAAAAATAAGATCGCCTCTAAAGTTCTCTTTCCGAAAAATCCTTGGAATGTGACTGTGATCAGCCAAGACACTGCAGCAGTAACTATACCAGGAGAAGGGAAGATTATCTTCATATTGAATATACTGTCTGAAAAACACAGCATGAAGGTAAGGGATGAGTGCAGAGGAATTGATCACCGAAATGATCGACTTGCAGTATCGTTTTGGTTTCCTTTTGCAGTTCAGGAGATATCCTTTATGAGGTCAGTGATACAAGCATGTTTGGATATCCTAGCTACACAGCTATTAGTAATTATAGTAAGAGTATTTTTGTATCAGATTGTTATAAGAAAGTAGTGTTGGAACTATCAATAGACGGACAGTTAAAAGCTAAAGAAAATAATGTGTGTCTGGCCGGATCAAGAGGAATTGCAGTGACAAGTTGATCAAGATAGTACCAAACACACGCGAAATACTGCCTATCACTCTCAAACATGTACACAAACCAACTTCAATTCTAGTCTGTGAAATCCAGAAGAAGATATTTATTTCTGAGGATAAAAGCTCAGAAGACTTTAATAGTATCAAAATATTTGATATCAATTACAGTAAAATACAAAAGTAACAATTATGTTTGAAATGAAATATGAACTAACATTACACTTTCGTTTGTCAATATAAAGTTTTCCTGTATTTATTTCTGTTTCACATAATACTCAAAACATTTGTTTATATTTGCAGAAAGCATTGTCATTGGATTTGTTGTAACATTATATTCAGATTGATGTCTGAAAGTCTACAGTCTGCAACCTGCACCTGACCACAGCATGTATCAAACTCACGGTTAAACATTTCAGGTTGCAAGTTGAAAAGGGGCACTTTGAGTCGCGAAGCGACGACTTAGGATTGGTGTGGGAGGGGATAGCCTTCCTACTGGGGGCAGGGGTTTAAGGGACCTCTCCCGATATTTTTGTTATAATTTAGGGTCTAAAGTTGGTCTCCGGTGCATTTCCTGACATGAACTTTGTCTTTTTTTTCTTTGGCAATTTAAGCCTATTTTTAATTCTGGACAATGAATGCATCATTCTATTACATAAGATCATTTCATCAGGTGTCAGGCAATTTTCATGTGTTGAAATGAACAGGACTTTTTAGGGTTGCAATACAAGATACCTACTGCTACAGTAACAACAGTAACAACAACTAGTTAACATTACAATTTAATTGTTATGCAAATATTGCAATAAAAATGCCCGTTTAATATGTTTGTGTACTTGAGAAAATGAAAAAAGTGCTATTTACTTTTCTTAATACATTACAATGTCAGATACAAATATATTTAACAGTTATAAACGGTGAAAACGTATACTATTATTCACATCAGAGAATGATATAATTTTATGATGGTCTGATCACGGCGACAGTTCAATTCTTGGGATTAAGTGATTCAGTCTTTATGTATTACGTGTTTGCTGCAATAGCTGAGCACAGACGTATCTCTTTGAAAAAGTTTTTCATTTTAATCAAACAGTTTAGTAGTTGAGCTTCACATTAAGTAACATGTCAAGGGTCTGAGACTAAAGAGAGCAACGATGATCTGTCTTAATCAGTTTTAATTAGCCCTTTCTACCTCAGCTGTACTCAGTGGCAGAGAGACACCTGCTGCAACTTACTGTGCTACAAGAGGGAACTGTGCATAAAGTCCCTTGCTGACATGTTCTTTCCCAAAAAGCAATTTGGACAGATGTGCTATATTCCTTTTATGAGTAAGTGTTGTCATAACCTCGGTGAAACCCTGCCACTGTGTATGTAGATCATTAGATTTCATGCCGTATCGGTCTGCTAGCACATCCATTTCACTGTCTCCATTACACGTTGGCATCTTCTCTAACTCAGAGAGATCAAGGACAGATAAGGCTTCCATGATATCGGAGTTGGCGAAACGTCTTGAAATGTTTTCAATGAGACCTGTTAAGAATATATATTTTCATGTAAAAGAAAAGAATTATACCGTCTATACAAGGACTTAAAGTTTTTTTTTTAAATCGCCTCTGAAATTGCTGATCAAACTTGCAAAATAGTATAGAAAAAAGCATACTGGTCTCTAATAGGTATGGTGTGTTCCACATAGATATACATGATTTATATGTTTGACATTTTTGACAGGTTAAATGTACGTTCTGTGTATGAATAATGTGTATACATAATGACTCTAAAGAGAGAGGTACTTATGAATAACTGTTTATTATGTAACAACACTAAGAAAATACCCATGTATTTTCCCCTTGATTGTTTTATGCTTGTAGTTTGTATCCATCTTCGCAAATTACGTTTCATATTAATATATTATTAAAGACATACTAAAATACTATGTTATTTGTGAGATTAGGAGGGGATGGTTTCCCGACCCCTGCCCAACCGATGACGGGGAAAATAAACGGGGTTACCCAATAGGGGCCGGAAAAAAATCTTAGCTCTTCAATAGGGAATCTTTCTGTTACAATAAGAAAACGCATGGCTGATATGAAAACAACGTTTAAAAGGAAGCTAAATGTCCAAGCCACAAACAAGAAAAAATGTTGGATAACTGGACTGGCAATGCTGTCTGATGATCAAGTTCTTTTTGCCGATGTTGATAACAACAGCCTAACAGTTTTCAATTTACGAAAAAATAAGATCGCATCGAAAGTTCTCTTTCCGAAAGGTCCTTGCGATGTGACTGTGATCAGCCAAGACACTGCAGCAGTAACTATACCAGGAGAAGGGAAGATTGTCTTCGTGTAACATTGAATACACTGTCTGAAAATCACAGCATGAAGGTTAGGGATGAGTGCGAGGAATTGATCATCAAAATGATCGACTTGCAGTATCGTTTTAGTTTCCCTCTGCAGTTCAAATATTGAACATGAAAGGAGATATCCTCTATGAGGTCAATGATACAAGCATGTTTGGATATCCTGGCTACACAGCTACTAGAATTAAAGTAAGAGTATTTTTGTATCAGATTGTTATAAGAAAGTAGTATTGGAACTATCAATAGATGGACAGTTAAAAGCTAAAGAAAATAATGTGTGTCTGACCGGATCAACAGGAATAGCAGTGACAAGTTGATCAAAATAGTACCAAACACACGCCAAATACTGCCTATCACTCTAATACATGTGCACAAACCATCTTCAATACTAGTCTGTGAAATCCAGAAGAAGATATTTATTTCTGAGGATAAAAGTTCAGAAGACTTCAACAGTATCAACATATTTGATATCAATTACAGTAAAATACAAAAGTAAAAATTGCATGTATGTTTGAAATGAAATATGAACTAACATTACACTTTCGTTTGTCAATGTAAAGTCTTCCTGTATTTATTTTTGTTTCACACAATACTCAGAACATTTGTTTATAATTGCAGAAAGCATTGTCATTGGATTTGTTTTAACATTATTAGTTTCTTTCATGAGCACGCGGTTCAGATCGAAATATCCGTCACCGAGGGTCACTGTTTTGGCGGGAACGAGGCTCTGCCGAGTTCCCTCGAAACAGTTACCCGAGGCGACGGATATTTCCATCTAAACCAAGTGTCTCATAATAGAAACTTTTACTTGCATACGGTCTTGGACTTGAAACATATTTCAAAATGCAAACTTACCAAAATAATACATTATGGTATAAAAACAAGCGATATTCAGCTGCTTTGTTTGGGGAAGTGACGTCAAAATGTTTATAACGTTGTGTCATAAGTAACTCACGCGAGTCATATTACATGGGGGTATGTAATAGGCCCTATAAGATTTTCCAGCACTGGTGAAAACTGTGGATACCCCGATCCGGTATGCAAGAATATATTCAGATTGATGTCTGAAAGTCTACAGTCTGCATATAGATATCACGTACAACAACTGTTACTATACATGTTCTATGTAAGACAGGACTATGATCTAAGATCATAGTACTTACATATTGTACACATGCTGATTCTGTCATGGAGAAGGGTCGAAAACTGTCAATTCGTTTATAAACAAGAGCTATATTTTTTGTATCTCATGACAGCATGCTCGACAAGTCTAGGGCTAATCTGTTTGGTGACAAAAGCTAAGTACAAAAAGGGGCATAACTATGCAAAAATGATGGACAGAGTTATGTGATGTTGCAGTTGTTTATTTTGTCATTAAAAACAAGTTTGCCAAGTTTGAAGTAAATATGTTTGATGGTAAAAAGATATTTGCATTTATCAAAACCCTTAACCAACGCAGATGGCAACGCCATCGCCGACGCCGGGCGATTGCAATAGCCTTCGAATAGATGAGCTAAGCACGTGCGTGAACTGTATGCACCGAGGAAACTACGTTTTGCTTTCTACGTGTACGTTTTGGAAAGCAAACTGTGTCTCAACTAAGGATTTCATGACCATTAATCTAGAAAAAGAGGGAAATAGGTCGTACTAACTTTGAAAAATAATGAAAGGC
>JAFMSR010000001.1:8419098-8433528 GCA_022818135.1 Saxidomus purpurata | reverse complement strand
CAACCTGAAATGTTTAACCGTGAGTTTGATACATGCTGTGGCCAGGTGTTGAAAATCTGCAGAGTTGCATCATGTAGGAGCTCTGTCATGCAGCTGGACATTAAAGGATTATTAATAGTTTATTAATGGATAGATTTATAACTGCTGCAGGCTTGTTTCGCATCACAACCACCGATCTACAAATTAAAACGTATTATCGTCGTTCTAAGGGATATTATCTGCTGGTTGTTTTGAATTAATGTATGTTGTGTCATGAAATCTCTACTTTATCAATATGTTTCATTACTATCGTGTAAGTGAAATTTTAGACATCACGTTTCTTCTGAAATGATCCCACTTTGCAAGCAATGCAGATCATGATCTCCCACTATTCACTATAATGTCCGTAATTTTAACGACACAGTCCAAATCTAAAGATTGGCATGTCCAATGCAGAAATCTTGGTGGGTAAACAGTAACATTTAACAGAACGTCATGTTGAGGCAATTCCTTGAACGAACTTATCTTAATTTTTTTGCCCAAATTAAGCCTCTATTCTTAGACTAAAAAGCTGCTTTGATATTCAGCAGCATTCTTCAATGTCTGTGTAGTTCCCGTGCTACCCATAAAAAGGATCACTTGTTGGCAAAATGGCGATGTAGATATCAATCTTAGTGAAAGGATAAAAGTTGCTACCTCAACTCAATTGTTTCATTTTACTCCAAATACGAATGCGTTCAACAAAATCTCAAATACTGCAACGTTGACGTGTGAATAATTCTGATGCCGTACATGAGGTGATGTTGATTTGCAACATGTGCTGGTATGTAGGTCTCTCCAAATTACTATATCTTTGTTTGTCTTAATAGCAATGCTTTGAAATATAAAATCAACAAGTTGAAATGATATCAAGGTTGTTTTTCTCTTGACCAAGCCCAGTTATTGATAAAGATAAATTAAAACGTAACCCGGCGCTAACTGTATTTTGAATAGTATTAATTAAATACCATCTGGTTGCATACTAAAGCATGCGTGTTTATTATATGCTATTGTGTATATATACTGGCAATCATCTGCAACTATCACAGGATCTTTATACTTTCAGATAACATATCAGACAATGGAGCTTTCCTACATCGTCATTCTGCTTGTTGGAGTTGCTGCTGTAAGAGCAGGTAAGAGTTTAAATTTATTATTACACAGTTTATACATATTTGCTTGAGCTCGACTGCAAAACATGTTACTTCAACTTAGGCCTACCGCTATCGTAATATCATCCAACAAATTAATCATCAGAAAGTGTAGGCAATTTTCATTCTGGTTGAGCATATAAAGCTGCACTGATCGACGTACGTATAGGGCCTATATATATATATATATACTCTTTATGTTGCTTGTGCAAGAGAAAAAACCTACTAAGATGTGACTTGGGTTCCGGTACTCGAGTCGTCTAGGTTGCGAATCGAACACCGTTACCGTTAGTACAACGAGCACTCAGCATGGTTATTAGAAACTCACGTATGTTCTCACTATTTGATATATGTGACTGTCATATTATTTGTACTGTTTTCATTTGGCCACATGAAAGACATATGTCTTCCTGGCCATATAATTATCTAAATGTAAGGTTGTCCGAACTCTATGCATCGGCGAATTACTTTCTTTACTGAAACGTTGCAGTGAAATTGCATTGTATTGCTATATATAATACGGAATGTTGTATTTGGATATGTCCCTTAGGGTATCACATAGTAAAGTTGTCACTTTCTTTTATGCTTATGCAACCGGATCTCCTTAGATGATATTCTCCAAGATATTATACGAGATATTGAATTTCGCCAAATGTTCGATTTACGCTGTTGTAGGTGGAAGAGAAGTGGCGTCTTGTAAGTCGATTCAGTTTGTACGGTTTCCATGTACTTTTGTATAAGAGCTTGTGTGCTAAACAAAGTCAAGCTAGAACATTACAAAATTGTAATGTTAAAGTTTGTGGCATTTACATTTGATCATCATAGACCTTATATATGAATAAATATGAGAAATGTTTGTCTACTACATTAGATAGCGCACTATCTTATCACAAATGCAACCCGGGTTCGATCCTTTACAAGCGTCTGTGATATTCTGAAGTTGTGACAATCAAATATTTGTTCTTCAAAACATGTAACATTACAATTTAATTTATATATCGAGTACAGTGGAAACTTGACCACCATACAGAAAGACAATTTAGAAAGTATATTGGTTCCAGCATGGCTCGCGATTTTGTTTCTTTATACAAAGAGTATGGCATTTAGGTTTTATTATGTCATAAGCAACACGCAGGCCGATAGGTGGCAAACATGTGAAGTTATTATACGGGGCAGGTGTGAAGTATTTTCATTTTTGCGTCAACCACGAACAATGGTTCAGATCAGGGGCTGAAATGTTAATTTGAGAATAGTCCGTAATGTCATCACATCAGGGTCCGAAATGTCAACTACATTTCTCTAGGAATTGAAGTGTCGAGGGGTCGAACAGTCTGGTTTTAACCGTAGTTCAGTCGTTTTCACAGGAGGGCAGTTAGACATCGTTCAGTAGTACTGTCAACGGGCAGTATATTTTAAGATCGGTAGTTTACGATGAAATACATTCTTTATCAATGGAAGTATTTAAAAGAGCGTCCACGTGATCAAAACAAAAAGTATAAATAATGATAATGAAATTTTACAGCCGTGTAATGCAGTCGCTAAACGTGTCGTTTCAAAGTTTATTTGACATGCACAATCATTGAAACTTAAATGTTTATATCTGAAAATTGTATACGAAATCTATGGAACTACATACTTCGGACTCGCGTTATGCTATGCTGCGTACTATTAGCAAATTAATACGCGTTTATCATCACGTCTTTTTGATAAAAGATTCGCATTTTAAATTATTGAAACAATGTAACTCTTGGAAATTGTGTCAACAATAACACCTCTTCATTTTCTTAAGCGTAATTATGTTATTGTTCCTTCCATGGAAGGGACACTTAAAATTGTACAGACACACTTGACTGAACAATGCAGCACGTAAGCCGTTTTTCGGTGTGTTTCCGTTATATTTAAACGTTGTGATATTGAAAATTGGATGGAACCAACTAACAACCAATAGCCGTTCTTTTCCATACACGCTACATGTTTACGTTACTGTGGTTATTTCCCTTTATGTGGTAACTTCACTGGGTAAGCTATAGTCTCACTATTTGCACTTCGAAGGCAAACCGATTTTACATGTTGACATTTAATAACTGAAACTTGAAGATATTTCTGATTTAGATAAAAATACTACACGTGCAGAAGGTGCAAAAGGTACTAAACAGAGAAATGTTTTTTTCATTAACATTACAATTTGACCTCAGGCAATGTCAATACTTTAATCTCATGTCATTTTGTGAAAGTAGTTTTCTGTAACTGTTTTTAACACAGGTTTATTTTTGTATTCGATATACTGTACAGGCACACTGTTTAACATACCCAAACGACAGCGTACTGAGAAAAATAATGACGCATTTAACTGAAAAAGCTTTATAATCCAACATTTTGAGGGATGGGGTGCAGGTTCAACACCGTTTCATCAGTTGACCAAGTCATCGTTTCTTTGAAAAAACACTTTTTGATCCAGCTTTCTAACATTACGTGTCACATCGGTATGAAGGGGCTCGAATCCTGACATTTGAAAAGTTATAGGTTTAGTGATTACAAGTTACTACGCTTAACAACTAGACCACAGAGACAGGTGTACAAACAAGTACATCCAAATACCATAGAAATATCGAGAATTTTTTATTGCCTGAAACTGGCAAAAAAGGTCACTCGCCAAAAAAAGTTTATTAAATTTCGAGCAAAGCTTTTTTGTGGATAAATTCAGAAACAGAAAATGGTATTTTTCAGTATCTTTTTGTACAGCATAAACACAAAGTCATTTAGATTAAATTACCGCGTAGGCAATTTTAAAAGCATTATTTTTGATACCAATTTTATTGCTTTACGCCAAAAAGTGAATCTAACATGTTCATGTGTTGTGGATAAAGAAATCCCACCCGAGGGTTGAGATACATTCAAAAACGAGGCTCTAGAGAGTTTTTTTGGACGTATCTCAACCAGATTTGATTTGAGGTGGGATTTTCTTATCCACAACTCAATGGACATGGTAGATTTATTTTCTCACCGTTCTAATCGCATTTTCACACAAGTAAGAATAAATAAGTGCAAATACAGGATGAGGATGAAAAAATGAAAATCAACTTTTTCTCGAATTTTACTTCACAATTTTACAGTCATTTATCGATTTTTATGTCTGCTTACAATTAACATAAAAATATTCCGGCAGCTATGTGAGATAAGCGATGTGAGATAAGGTTATCTATCATCGGTAAATGCGCGGAAATATGTATCTCATAGGTGAGAACAAATGATCTCAGTACAGTAAGTACAATACAAAATTTGTTTCCGTACAACCAACGTAAAAATGGTGCGACATGGTCATGTTTGCGCAGTCATGGTAACGTTATGTACAAAAATAACGTCAAATAAAATATAGATCTAAATCAGAAATATCTTCAAGTTTCAGTTGGTACCTAACACTAAGGTAGACTAGAGAATTGTTATATGGTATCCTTCCATCTTAAAACAGCCGTAACTTGACAACAGCTAATACACATATTTAACTTTCAGATTATAACGTCGCTCTCAAACAACCAGCAGAGCTATCCAGTGTTTATTCTATTCACCCGCAAGCAAAGGCTGATTTGGCTGTAGACGGCGATTAAACACAGGACTACAACCCAAATTTTAGTTGTTTCCATACAGATAGCACGACTGACAATTGGTGGTACGTAGACTTGCAAGCAACATACACTATAGGAACTATTGTTGTGTACAATCGGCAAGATTGTTGTGGTAAGTACTGTCCAGACGATTTTAAGAGGGTTAATTCTAAATGTATTACAGGTTAAAATACATGCAAAAATTGCACTCAGACCGACTTTCAAACGACGACACACATTACTGCGAAGTGTTCATGCACATGGAATTCGCAAAGTCAAGCTTTTCAGAGTATACTGGCCCTTAGATTTCAGCCAATGTTACATTAAGGTTATCTCAGTTACACGAATTATTTAACAGAACACTTGAATTAATATTGTTTTTGTTTTTTTTCGAGCGATGTGAAAACATTTGATGCGCTCTTTTCGAAGTACCAGGTAGTGTTCGTAAAGGGAAACACCACTGCATCAAAGTCGTAAATGGCTTCTAAAAAGCGGATGCGGAGAAATATATCACTTCTTTGTGTAATTGCTACAAATAAACGTTCGCGTAGGAATACATCACTGCTTAGTGGGCAATGTGTACACTACCACGGTAGCGCTGAAATGTGTGCTTTTGTGTGGGGCATTTTAGGTAAATACGATTTTGGTATCGCAGTATGTACAGTACGGAAGCATTTTACGTAATGACGTCACGCTCTATGTATAGAATTGTTTGAGGGTGAAAATTGATAAAAGCAAAAGTTCACGGAGGAATTCATCACATAAATGAATTTATGTTTAGAGTATTCATATAATATGTGTTTATATCTTATAAGTTTTACTATTGACAAATACTCAGTATTTTCGATACTTGTGATAAGTCTTTTGAAGTTCTATCTATGGGTGGCCATTTGCTTATTGTATACTTTTTCAATTTATTTGTATATTTATCATGTTTTATTTATGCAAATAGATGAAACTTTAATAAAGTAAACAAATAACGTTACGACTTAATGGCTGTGAATTTCTACAAACGTTCGCGAAAAATACATCACTGCTTAACATATTTTCACATTTAAGAAATAATCTATGGCTTGGAGTGCTTTATCATTACATTTACATTTTTACATTTATTGATACGACAGTATCCTAAATGCATACATAGATGTGTCAGCAGCAATAATACCCGTTAACCAATGGCGTATTGTTTAATAAATGTTTGATTGTCGAAATGTGTACCCTGTAAGCAGTGATGTATTCCGACGTAGCAATTTGCACGCTTTGAGCAGTGATGCATAACTCTTTAACGTTTGATCTTAGTAATTGACATTCATTAAGTAGTATTCTTATATGCCTATGATATATTTGTTTAGTCAGTTCGAGTGCTTAAATAATGATTAAAGCACTCGGAAAAGTAGGCGGAGTTTCGGATATGGAAGTAGCTCATTCCGACTTTTCTAATTTACTCCCAAGCAGAAAATAAAGTATAGAAAAAGAAATAATATCTGTATAAATACATCAGTGGCATGAAAATCAGCCTACTGATATGGTATTTCTTTTACACTGTTTTACCATACACTTCTTCTAAATAAATAAAAGTATTGCTGATAACAAACGTTAGTTTTCGCACTAATTCATTAAAGCTTAATATAGTGTTGTACTGCAGCTGCAAGAGCAAGAGAAATTAAAATTTTGGTTGGTGATTCCTTGGATGATATGTCCGAAGCTGCATCCGTTAATGAGTTCGGTTCTATCGATAACATAACCATGCCAACAAATACAGCAGGAAGATACGTTAAATTTACACAACAGATACCGGAAGGAGAAATTTTACATTTGTGCGAGATTCAAGTATATGCAGGTATATGTCTGAAGATTTATACGTAAGGCTGAACTGCAGAGTATGATGTCAAAGGTGGCAATTTGTTTTTCGTCGAATGTTTCTAATCAGTATGGGTCAAAACGTATCGTTGTATATTTTGCTTTAAAGCTGCTCGCTCTCAGTTACCGTTGAAAAAAATATATTTAAAAAAAATTGACATTATTATACATAAATATAAAACTAAAGGCTAGAATCAAGTTATATGCAAAAATCTAGGTAGGAATTTGCAGAAATCGATTGAAAATGTCGGTTACACGGCACCGCTACACTATATGTTTATATTGAAATTTCAAAAGCGTTTGCAACGCTTTTGAATTTGGTAGCGTATTTTTTGAAATTGAGAGATGGACGTGAAAGGAATTTATACTGGAGCCTTTTTACATGACAATATGGTCTTAAATACGTTATTTACATACAGTTTGAAGAACTTTATTTTTTACCAAAATCTGAGAGCGAGCAGCTTTAAAGGTACCGTTCAACATTTTCCATATAATGTTATGGTCAAGAACAACGTTGAAAACATGTACATGTTGAGTTATACCAAGTAATGTCTCGAAAGATATGAATTTAAATTATACCTAACAAAAAGGATGGGTTCTCATTATTTGACAGGGACAGGGATAGTAAACAATCAGATGTTTCACTGATTTTTTCTATACATTTGTACATGTATATTCAGTGGAAAACAAGACTCTGATACACATACATATATATTTTGTTATAACTTTGGCAATGTTCATTTTTCAAGTAGTATAAATCAGTGTTTAATATCTTTCTTAAAATTATGATGGTCACTTTGAAAGGTAATTATGAAATAACAATAGTTTCTGTCATGAGCATGAGGTTCAGATCGAAATATCCGTCACCGAGGGTAACTGTTTTGGCGGGAACGATGCTATTCCGAGTTCCCGCAAAACAGCTTCTCGAGGTGACGGATATTTCTATCTGAGCCAAATGTTTATGATGCAAACTGTTTCTTGCATACCGTCTTGCACTTTAAAGAAGATTTCTAACTGCAAACTTATCAAAATGATGAATTATCATAAAAACAAACGATATTCCGACGTTGTGTTTAAGAAAGTGACGTCACAATGTTTATTACGTTACGTCATAAGTAATTCACGAGAGTCGTCTATGCCAGACCGGGTTTTCTTGCATATCGGATCGGCATTTCCGGTGATTATGCCCATGCTTGAAAATCTTGTCTTATTTTTTCCCGTCTTTATCGGTTTTCATGGTGTCACATGACGTTTTATGAATGGACGAGTGATGTCAACAGAAGTTATCGTACTTAATTTTGGAAATATTCCAATTATTTTTGCAAGGCAATTTGGCAAGTGGGGCAAGAAAATGTAGATTTTATGCAGATGAAAGTGATAGTTATTGAGGCACACATAAAACTGTAAATCAGAAATTTCCATTTTAGCGGAAAATACATTTCTACGATAGAGAAACAGAAGTTATAGGGCATGAAAATGTAAACAGTGGCCAGGTGGCACTGTGATGAAAGTATTGCGATATTCATATTTGCGCCGGTACCGTGGGGCCATCGGTACGATTGGGACTGAGTCGTATAAGAACCGGTATATCCTGCGAACTACACAACATTACCAAATGTTACACACTTTGTAATTTGTCTTCAGAATGACTAATTTAGTACTCTAAATACAATAGTTGAATATTCTATATAGATTTAGCCCAGTAAATGTTGGAATACAGTAACAGTTCAGTTGCAAAATAACGCTCTTAATATACATATGACAAGTTGCCAGTACAAAATATTTTCAGATCCATGCGCAAGTAATCCATGTGCGTGTGGCGAAACATGCACAAATACTAACGCTCAAGAATACACATGCACGTGCGAATTATGATGGTGAAAATTGCGAGGAAATTTGGGAATGGACCTGTTCATGTATGTTTTTTTATCACGGAAACTTGATTCACTATTCGGTTTTCAAAACACTTAAAAATCAAGCAACAATGAGCATAAATGTAAATCAAAGCATTCAAAATACTGATGTGTAAATTAAGGTCAGGCAAGCAATACGTAAATGCTCAATATATACACTTAGACTAGTTTCACTTTGACCCCTCGATATGCATGTACCAATTAGAAGAATATGCTTGTGTCGTACAACTCTGTATGTTCAAGTCAAAATAACTTTGATTCTCTTATTCCATTATTGTAATTTTAATTGTATATTTATTCAAATTTGACAGTAATCATTTAAAAGTTCTTTTACTAAATCAGTGCCGTTTGGAAACGGCTCACCGTCATTTAAGTAATATAACGCAATTGAACACTTTTGTGGCATATAAGTTTTATGGCGGTAACTTAGTGCAATAATGCGAACGTGCCAAAAAGATTTCGTTTGGATTTTACATATGCAAACTGTCCCATTGATTTTAGGACGAAAGCTTAGATATATTATTTTGCGAAAAATGTAATGTATATATTACTCTGCTTCGAACTATTTCTTTTGGCGGAGTTGTCTATGGTTGTTTGGAACGAAGTAACTTCATAATTGTTGGTACATTGCATGTTGGTCTGTGCGTTTGTTAACTCTAGGACGGTTGTCTTTTCGACAACCGTCCCAAAGATTGATAAACACAGCGGAGAAATACTCCGATTCTAATTCTGACGTCTTCCGCATATTTTCTTTCAATATTAGATTCTTAAACTTCAACTTTTTGTATGATATAGTTTTGCAAAATGCTTGAATGGCGGTATAAATTAGGAGTCTTAACAGCCGTCATTTGTGCCCGATTACGCAAAAGAGTGGTCATAGTTGTGACGCCAGTTAGATATAACTTCTGCTTACAAGATCGAACTATTTTATGGCTTGGATTGCTTTATCAAAAATGAATGCATTTCCCGTCGATATTGTGCCAACGTAATAATGCACTCGAACTTTGCCAACAATGTTAAACAAAGTGCAAGTTTAAAAGTTTCACTATTGTGATGATATTTTAGATAATGAGCTAGGTAATAATGTTAGTAGAAAAATGAGTAGAATTAAAAGAACCGTTTACGTTCTAAACTATTGCCTCTTTGGTTGTACAGTTTGGTGGTTTTCATTGTCCAACTTTGTATCATTATTAATTTCAACTTGATCGGATAATCTATGAAATTATTAGAATACAAATTTGAAAATAATACATCTGACAGGACCTAGCTCTGCCAGACAATATCAATAAAAAAAGTGTTTGTAGTTATAGTAGTTTAGTAATGTTTGGCCTTTTAATAAAAGCTCAAAGGCTAGTTCTATGCTACAAATGAACTTCGAGTGACCAAACAAACTGGCGTCAAGAAGACATAAAGGAATTCTAGAATTTATATTTGTTACTTCTTTTCGGGTTGATGTATAGTTTGAGGAATGTTTTAATTCTTCAAAGTACCACTGTAAAGGTCTTTTCGTCAAACCTATAAAATTAAAAACGGATTTAAGTTTTTATATTTGATTAACTTTTTGATTTTCTAATTAATGACATTTTATTGGTAATACACTAACGGAATACATGTTTACAATATTTCAGATTTATGGACTAATTTTCAATACAACTACGATATCGACGTCAGCTGAAACTGTCTTCTGTCTTTTCTCTGGCAAATAAATTTTAAATGCATTCCAAGGCTTTGATTGTTTATTTCAATATAATAATTATTATTATTATATGTTTTCGACACACCAATTTTTCTATGGCATTATACCATTGTAAACCGTTCCGTCACTAACCATTGAATAAGCGAGTCAAATTTCTAAAAAAAGAAATGTAGCAAGAACAGGAAGCACCCACGGGTAACGTATTTTTCACACAATAACTAGTACCTGTTTTAATGCCTAGTCAATCGAAATCACCAGGCCAAATTGGACAACGATTGTGTGCAGATTTAACGTCGGCTTTCGCCATGAATTTTGACTTAACTAAACGCGGGATAATGTGAACCGTATTATCAAATTTCGAGTACTGAATATGACAATACTTTTGATTTATAAATTGTTTATACTAAACAAAGCTATTAACAATATGATGGTTATCAAATGCCAATTGTTACTTACCCCATAGGATGTACACGCAAGCTGGATGACGGCGACTTAAAAACTGCCTGATTATCCTCATAAACTGCCAGATTATCATCTTTTATGAACCGTCTTTGTAAAACTTTGAATTAAGAATAGTGCTATTAAAGTTTTATTTGATTGTACTGGTACTCTGGGGCCATTTTATTCAAGTTTAAATTCCGTTTGGGACCCTGATAATAAAATGTTTGCATCACCTTTTAAACCTCTTTTATTCAAAACATTACATTGTTCGTAGCAAAAACAGGGCTTGTGATTTGCAAGCTGCATCTATAATGTCCACAGCCTGTTCTCAACGATTTGCCACAGCCTGTTAGGAAAAAGAATTTATTTGACAGCTGAACACGCTTGTACAGTATGGGACGCGTATCAACATAATGATATAAATCGTCTTGAAATGATTGAACGTCATGCAGCAAGGTGCATTACTTACAACTTGAGAATCAACCGTGTGGAATCGCCTTGGATGAAAATCACTTGAATACCGTAGAACAGACGCCCAATTAATTACGTTATATACAAATTTGACACGACATAATAGTTCATACCTTACAGGCTCAATTACACAGTTTATCAGAAATCACTGCGCTGTCAAGGTACATTAGGTAGAGTACTTCCTGTTTTATGACCATTTGGAATACATTGGATTTTATAGTTGCTCACATTTTGTACCTTGGCGCCATGGTAGAGCGTTCACTTTGAATTTAAGAGGTCATTGTTTCTAAACCAGGGGAGCCATTTTGTTCTTTTTCTAGTAATTAAGTTGAAACTTATTAAAATGTGTGTCAGTTTGCAAGATCTAATAAGTGTGTTTAGACATTCTTTAATTTTATCATGATCAAGCTGTACAAAATCTAAAATTGACCTTGAATGATCATATTTTAAAGTCCAATATCTTAAAATGTAGACGGTAAAACATTTTCATTTTGTCTGATATTGCAGCTCATACATTACTTATAAAAGTAATGATACACCAACTCCGAATCTTTTGCTTCACTTCTAATCGTAATTCTATATGTGTGATATGTCTCGGCACAAAATAAGGTAAATTGTATCCCCTATTTGTTTGCATAATCGCATAGATTTGTTACCCGTGTTAAATTTGTAGAATTTTTATACATGTTTTGTAATTCTACATTGCCTGCAATGTTTTTTGGAACATTAAAACAAAAGCAAATCTACATAAATACTTGCAAACTATTTAAGGTACTTAAACTACTTCCGAATAATGCCAGTACTTCTAGTAGGGATGGGGCAACAACATAAAAACGATATTATGTTTTGTTTTAAATATACAGCGGTCAGCTGAGCACCTTTCAGACTGACGGTAATTTTCATTTCATTTATTTTAAATCTGGAATTGAAACAGGGAAATACAATTTAAAACTGGTTTCTTAAGCTTTACAATAGTCGTGGAGTATGTCCCTGCGTGCCTGAATTCAACTGTTTCACAAGATGAATTATTGAATACAAATAACATGGAAATTAGAGACGAGCGGTACAAACCAAATCTGCTGTACAATATTCATTGGAGTAAGTACTGATTGAGTCGTTGTTTTCTTAAAATAGATTTTCTAAAGTATAGGTATCTAATACTGTAACAGTTGTTTATCTGACATAGTGATAAGCATCTTCAATATTCGTTTGCAATTATTTAAAGCTCGTCTTCTTCAGTTTAGTTGATTGTAACAAGTTTCTTTTGAACCAGATCAGATTCTTTAACAGATACCATGGATCATTGTTGTGAATGGCATAAATATAACAACGGATAACTGTCTCATTTGCATGTCCAAATAGTGAATACTGAGTATGATAATTATAGGATCATTCAGACTAACATCATTAAATCTATATATTTTGTACTGTGCGTGTATGTCCTATTAGAACTTTAAATACTCATATACAGAAACATAAATGTAGCCTACAAATAAAATTATGATAAAAACGAGTTCTAAAGCAAAGTTGACATATACAGTACATGTCTTTGATATTTGTGTCGCTTATTCACGAAAAAGCGTTGTCAGACAGTGAATCTTATGTTTGCAATATATTTGAAAAAAAATACCATCATTTTGTATGTACATTCCACTTGATAGGAATGTTTCGCAAACAAATAACGGTCAATTTCAGCGGTGAGGTACCTTTCTTGGTAATATAAAAGCTACAAGTAATTTTACATGATCCAAATTGCCAATGGGGCTTTCAGTTTTGGTAGAACTGTATTAGTATGATTTCTAATACAAACAATACCATATATATATATGGTGCCGCTAAAATTATTTGTAACTGGAAAAAAATGATACTTAGCGTTCGCTTTATAGTGTGTGAAGTTAAAGGTCCAATACTAATGAAAGCGAAAATTCAAATATACTTTAAAAAACACAGAAATAAGTTATTTTTAATAAAAAATGAAAGTTGGTATATAGAAACTCTAAATAAACTCCAGTACATGTATAATTATTTTTCTATGCGTTATGAACAAAGTTAAAAAGACCTGGGTAGTCATTTTGTCGAATCACTGAGATTTCAACATAATACACATACTTTTCTTCGTGTTCCAAACACTTTCTGTAAATGTTAACCTGCAAATCTTCATTATTTAGTGTCTTGCATAAGGTAATGTAATTGCCATTGAAATAACTGTCACTTAATTTTCGCTTAGTAGTGGACCTTTAATAACTTTTGTGTGGCAAATTATAAATTTTCCCTACACTTATCACGGTGCTTTAGTCACGTGATAAATGGATAATATATTCTCAGAACACTGCTTACGTCAGGTGACACTATTAACAATTTAACTCAGTAGACCTAATTTACCGATTGCACTTAGCATGGCACAAAATCTGCGTCCTTTGGAGCTATAAATTGGAGGCACATTTTTCCATATCACATCATGATATTGTAGAATACGCCCCACCACTCCACCACCACTGTCACCTTCCCCCCAAAAAATGATTTGTATCAACAGCAGTTCAATTTATTCTATATTGCACCACCACTCCAGACAATCCGATCTCGAGGCGAACGCACCACCACTACAACAAAGCGGTTCCACTAACTCAATATGTTGTCACATCGATTGCAGCTCTTAATTGACATCATCGGGCTTCTAATTGCAGTGTTTTCAGTTTATATTAGCTAGATATTGTCTAAATAAAGTGATTAACATTAAGCATCAATTCGGTGTATTTGTTTGTTTAGTAGTAGTTAGTTACCTGTTTACTGTAAATGTGTGATAAAACTGGAGTCATAACATTTTGTAGCAAACATAACATAGTCCGTCTCCGTAGTCGAGTGCAGTTAGGCTAAAATCAATGACTTGAAATGACTGTAACCACTCATTGATTGACGGTTATGGGTTCCAGCCCTGCACCCAACCATGACTCTGAAAATGTTGGCACGATTTTTTACAGAGGATAGGTGTTTAGCACTGGTCCTTTCCAGGAGCGATGGTAAGGTAAACTGCCCATCTGTACAAATGACTGAAATACTGTTGCAACGGACGTTAATCCCATACAACAACTACAACAACTGCAAAACCATCACTTGCAGTGTGAACTGAACAAAGAAAGTAATTATTTCCTCAAGATAGCAGTCTGACTTCAACAGCCTCTCCCTGCTAAAGTGCATTTGGTGATAGTACTGTTTTTTATTATGTTGGGGAAAAAAGACAAAAGTGTCCTTTGACAAACTTTGCCCTTGTATAATAGTTT
>JAFMSR010000001.1:8408333-8418598 GCA_022818135.1 Saxidomus purpurata | reverse complement strand
GTGGAATTATAATAATTCAGTAATGGATCAAGAAATACTTGTGTTTTCTTGTTATTTGTAAAAATCAATAATAGAAAGTTTATAATATAATATTGAGAATGAGCAAGCGCTCACGTCATTTCCTAACGTCAAATATGAAAAAAAAAAAACAGCGTTTTTTAGCGTCACGCTTTTAAGCTCCAACTTGTAACGTCGCGTCACTGCAGTTCACGTTAATATGTCGGGTCCAGTAAATGCACTGCAGTTCACGTTAATATGTCGGGTCCAGTAAATGCACTGTTGTTCACGTTAATATGTCGGGTCCAGTAAATGCACTGCAGTTCACGTTAATGTGTCGGGTCCAGTAAATGCACTGTTGTTCACGATAATGTGTCGGGTCCTGTAAATGCACTGTTGTTCACGATAATGTGTCGGGTCCTGTAAATGCACTGTTGTTCACGATAATGTGTCGGGTCCTGTAAATGCACTGTTGTTCACGATAATGTGTCGGGTCCTGTAAATGCACTGTTGTTCACGATAATGTGTCGGGTCCTGTAAATGCACTGTTGTTCACGATAATGTGTCGGGTCCTGTAAATGCACTGTTGTTCACGATAATGTGTCGGGTCCTGTAAATGCACTGTTGTTCACGATAATGTGTCGGGTCCTGTAAATGCACTGTTGTTCACGATAATGTGTCGGGTCCTGTAAATGCACTGTTGTTCACGATAATGTGTCGGGTCCTGTAAATGCACTGCAGCTGAAGTTGATATCGTAGCCCCAGCTAACTTTATTATTGTGTCATCTATCTCATAATCCTCAGGCGTTATATCACGTGATTGATATTACAAAACCGTTTGATAACCTCCTTAAAACATCGGTCACTTCGGTTAGTAGGTAACTTATATCCGAAGTATTTTGCTAGCATTTCAGTACCTCCAAAGGCCTACATATTTAACAAAGGTTAGTAGATTACAGTAAGTTAGTAAGATACCTTTTCACTTCTACCCCAGAGTATCCTTCAAGACCAGTTATTTCATCCTTCTTTATTTTGATAAAATAATGTAATTATTGTACTAACCATTTCCTTGTGGTTTCAACATCATTTGATCCATTGTATGCTTTCAAAATTTTTACTAATTCAAAATTTGTTTTTAATGGAAATTCTTGCCCCGTCAAATTAATAAAGTACTTCCACTTCTTGTTCCGATTCCATAGTTCTTCCATACATAGTAGCTCAGGTTCCAACACTGTCATTTTCCCCCATTTAACATTGATTCTTTTTGACGTAACAAAAACATTTTCAAAACAGTTTGCAATACCAGCTACACCTTGGTATACGTCGTCGTTGGACTTTTCATCAACATGTAAACAGTATATATTTTGAGGCCTATAAATAGCACGTAAAAGCCTTTCCATCTGTTCTACATACTTGTACATAAGAATACTGTAAGCTATAGGAAAATTCCTTTCTTCGTCTGATAAATGACTGGTAATATATCCTTTGTCTTTTATAAAGGTTTTACAGTTTTGTGTCAAGTTTCTATAACGATATGCTTCCACTTTTTGTTCTTTCTTAAATAGTGTATTAAGGTATATAGCTTGCCTTATTTCCTGGAAGTTTCTATTGAAAATTGCATGGCAATTTATTTCGTTAACATTTCTGCTTCGTGCAAAAAACTGAGTGTACACATCCTGCGTTATTGTCTTCAGCGTTGTGTTGAGATGTCGTAATGTATATGATTTACCATCTGTAATGCTTAGTGATCTTTTCATTGTTTGCTCTGTTGTTGATGCGTTCATTGCGAAATATGTCATTTTCGAAACTGTTTTCATGTATACCGACGTCGTTGTTTGATCATATTCACTAGCACTTTTATTATCGCGTTCAACTGATCCAAATAACTTTCCGTTCCTCACAACATACGCCTCTTCTTTGTTCCCTTTGGTATAGGCGACAATATTCTTGCTCACCAAAGTAAACGTCTGCTGAAAAAGTGATGTATATTGCAGAACATATAGAATCATAATAAACGAAGAAATAACGACTAAAGTTCGTGTTATTGACCACATCCTTGTGGTTTTTTTTTCTATATAATATCCCAATAGTTAATAATTTTAAATACGCGGGTAAAATTCGGTGATGCAATCCATGTCAAGACGTTTACAGTTACAAAATAAATAACCGAATATTTTTACGAAGAATTTAAATTTCGTTAATTAAAAGTGTTGCACTCTCATTTTAATACTGTTATAATTATGTTTTTAATAATTTTAAGATTTTTTGCGATAAAGAAAAATTAGTCCTGAGGGTACGAAAATATCTACAACGTCACGGTCCTATGTCCACATGTTTATATAGGTCCGTGGCAATTTACATTTACTTTTTACTTGTAAATGGTCGTTATGTTTAAACAAGATAGCTAATTTCGATTACTTGAGTATGGTGGCTGATTTGGTACACTTTTGCGCTGGCGTGCCAGCGACAACACGACAAAACGCCAAACGGCGCGTTGTCGCACTGTCGTCTTGTCGTCCTGTCGCTAGCGAAGCACGCCAAACGGCGCGTTGTCGCACTGTCGTCTTGTCGTCCTGTCGCTAGCGAAGCACGCCAAACGGCGCGTTGTCGTGCGGCGTGTTGTATTATGGTAACGAGCGACAAAGCGCCAAATAGCCAATCCTTCAATTTGAGCCGAGCGACAATGTGACATCGTGACAACACGCCGCACGAAAACGCGCCGTTTGGCGTGCTTCGCTAGCGACAGGACGACAAGACGACAGTGCGACAACGCGCCGTTTGGCGTTTTGTCGTGTTGTCGCTGGCGACAACACGACGCACAAAAGTGTACCAAATCAGCCACCATACTTGAGCAATATTAGAATACGCATGTACTTTGGATCGAAACGTTTATACACTTCAGATACGCGGCTTCACATACTTTTTACCTAGATTCTTAGATAGATGAGAACGAACCCAGTTTTAACCACCAGTCTTTCGACAGGACATGCTTCTTCGGTACATGTATTCTCAAATAGTTCTGTTTCTCTCCTGGAATACCTTTCAATGTATTCACATGCAACACGTGGCCACAACACGTGGCCAGTCTAATCAAACTTCACGTAGGTAGTCTTTCTCTAAAAATTGCTAATTTAAAAGTTTTTCAACTAGCTGCAATATGGTGGACAAAAATATATACTATGTCAAAAATCAACAAACTGTTCTAAAGTATTTATGACATAAAGTGGAACCAATCGCGCTCACCCCACAGGTACTTGGCGTGTCTTTCTAAGACTACAGAGTTTGCTATGCACACGCATGATTCCCACCTTTTTGTTTTGTACACACTTGTGTTTACCGCGTGATATTAAAACACTGAAGAAGTTTTCCTGAAATACTGGTTCAATGTAAGGAGTATAGCGGTTCAAGTCTTGATACATCTCCTGTACAAGGTTGTGATTACTCAATTAATGTGGATCCAAAATGTTTACCAGCTCAAGATGGAGCAGGGTTTTCCATAGCGTGGCCATATTTTTCGTCTGATTAGATATATTATAGAACTAGGCAGAGTTCATGGTTATGGATGCTCTAGAGTCATGTTAAACAAGCTCAAGTTTTCCCATTGCATAGCCCAATTTCTAGCCAGATTTCATCCATGTCTGAACTTCACACTGGCACCACAACACCGCACATACCCAGTCACCAAGACCACACATACCCAGTATTACATTGTCAAGTGGATCTGGATTTTGTAGCTCAAGAAATGATAATGAATATGTGTACAGTTTGACTGAAGTATCATAAACTGCATTTGGTATATCGAATGGTAAGTTTGGTAGAAAAGTGTGCACAATTCCTGTATACATGTCGGCCCCACTTCACACAGTAGAAAGTAGGGAATACAGTGCAGATAAATTGCTTACTTTGTTAAAACTTAGTTAAAAGCTTCAATCAATATAGAAGTTAAAGCAAGCAGTTTTCCTTTTATAAAGCCTTGTGTGGCCACATACTATCACACTGTGTTTTTAACTTTGCTAAAAAATCTCAGTTTATGTTAGCAAGAAACTAGATCGAGGGGTGACAACTGGACGTTATTGTTTTGTGAAATGTTTTAAGCCAGATTTTGTTACTTACCTTGAAGTTCTATTCTGATGAAATCTTTGTTTGGGGCTTAAAAGACGCTTACTCATTTAATTATCAGCATCATGTACATGCATGGGCAGCCAGATATTTACTTTTGAAAGCCATTTCATAACTATGGCAGGAATAAGAGTAAAAATGGTATTTGAAATAGAAATTAGTTTTAAACTGAAATGGGCAAAACAATACAAAACAATATGATTCAACTTTTATTTCTTTCATTTGAAAGACTTGAGTAGGTTTCAACTTTAAACAAATCTGTATACCCAGTTTAAACAAGCAATGTACTTCCTAGTACCATAAATATAAATACATGTACAATGAGTTAGCAGTAGCAAAAATTCCAAGAAAATCAACTGGAATTTTCAGACAAATCTGTTTTTTTAAAGATGTTTCAGGTTAAATTACTGTTTGTTTTCAAAGTTACCTATGAATTGTAATAAACAACATATATCAAATATTTTACTCCTTATATAAAATTGCATTTTTGTTTCATTCTGCCTTAATGGGGAAGCTGTAGGTGTAACGATAGGCCGCTCAAAAATAATATCCAACTGTCGTCTGCTGAAGATAAAAAAGATTAATTTCTTTCAGGGAAGAAATCTGTGAGCCATCATAAATTGGTACAAAAAACTTGAATTTATTTGTTCTAATATTTTTTCTATTCTTATCCCGAACTGGCTTCAGTCATTTCTCAAAAAGGCATACATATAATTAAACATTTTAAAACAATAATTTGATAGGTTGCGTTTTTATTCTACTGTATGAATTTCCAAATAAATTAGCCAAAATATGGAATATTGTTTTTAGAATACAAACCTCTAAAAGAGGTAAAAGCTCAAAGCTTGCTGGGTAATTAACGTGAAACATACAGATTAATTAAAGAATACAGGAATAAATCTGCATAGCACAATCATCATTGCAGAATGCTTGCGAGAATACAAAGCAGAACAATAAATAGTTCAATGGGTACTGACTAAATAGCGAACAGTGTAGATCATAGTCATGGACCATGTGCAGGCTGATCATGATCTACACTTGTCATAAAGCCAGAATCATTTGCTGCCAGCTGGGTTTTTTGGCATATGCAACATTTTGGCATAGTGATATTTCACTTTAAAGGTACTTTCACAATACAGTGCACTTGGTTGTCAGGATAGTTTAACTGATATTTGAGCATTTCTGAAAATGAACTGTTTACAATACAGAATACAGTCTAAGCAATCACGAGATTCATGATTTGATTTACTACTTTGGCACAACATTATATCAATAACAAATATACACACAAAAACAAGTAGAACCGAAGACCCTAAGTTACCCACCTAAATATTCTACTGATCAAACTTGCAAAATCAATGAAGAACATATAAACTTTCTCCATTTCTCCAGATTTGTTACATGTATTAAATTTTCGTAAAACTTTCACCACAGAAATGCCAGCTGGTCCATGTGCACTCAAATCAGCCGTAAGTACATACATATTTATTACACTTGGACACCCTGCCTTCAAGTATAAGCAATCTGTTTTAGAAAATCTGTCCAGCCAAATCTTAACAAACTCAGACAGAAAGTTTTTAAAGAATGAAAACTTAACATATATTTGTAACTTGACAAACAATGTGTGTGCTTGCTATGGTAACATACATTAAATATACAATAACAGAATAATATACATGTTCAGACATAGACATGTATGGCACACAGAATGAAATTTCATGACCATAATACATCAAAGGAGATAATAAGGAAAAAAATTCCTAGGCCCAAGCGTTCTTCAGTTATCATTTGCTACTGCTACTGCTAACTACTGCTACTGCCAACTTCACCATTTTGCTACTGCTAATGCCAGCTACTACTACTGCCAACTTCACCATTTTGCTACTGCTAATGCCAGCTACTACTACTGCCAACTTCACGCTTTTGCTACTGCTACTGCCAGCTACTGCTACTGCCAACTTCACGATTTTGCTACTGCTACTGCCAGCTACTGCTACTGCCAACTTCACGTTTTTGCTACTGCTACTGCCAGCTACTGCCAACTTCTCGTACATTGAAAGGAGTCATTTTTATGTCGACCAGTTTGACTGTGGTTTTCTATTTGTTCCCCTTGGGGTCAACTCCTGCTCTTCATTGTCCAACAAATTATTCATAGAATTGGATTTGGAAAGATGACTTGCCGCCGACATTCTCCTTGGCTCTGGGGAGACAACTTGTGCTTTACTAAGATTTGGAGTCTAAAGCCTTGAATTCTTCTTATATTCAGACAGTTTACCAGATGGCTGTGATGCAGTGGGCGTGTCCTTTCTTGTTCTCACTTGTGACTTACTGGATGATTTGTCACCTGATTTGTCCAATGGCAATGTTCTTGGGCGGGCTGTAGAGGACAGGGGTCTTCTTGAGGTAGGTGTGTGATGGTCATAAGATTTTGATGAGAAGTTTGAAGAACTCACTGAAATATAATAAAGGCTTTCATAATGTATGTGTGAACAATTCACAGTAACTTTAATCTTCCATAAGTTTCACATTTTTCTTGCACGGAAAATGATTTTTTACAGCCTGATGCTGTTTGAGTGTACAGTCAAAAGTTTAAGCAATACAGAAATTAATTTATAAAAATACCTTTTTTTCAATTAAATTTTAGAAGCAAAATGAAACAATATAGAATTTTCAAATTGTTGAAACAGTCAAAGCCCTATATCGCTTACCTGGATACCATTTTCCGTTATACAAGGGCAATACCATGGCCATAGAAAATAAAGTGAAAGTATGAGCTTTCAAAGTATTTCCTTATAAAAGTCTATATAACACAAGTAAACTCTAGAGCGGGGCAAATTTTGACCACAAGGGGCCGGCTTTGAACGTACTTAATAGAGGACCACCATGTATTATAGTATGTATCAAGAGGGTGAGTTTATAACTATAGTACAATTGTTGTGTATACCAGATTGATAAATTTGTATAATGATAATCATATAGGAACATACAAACCAATCTTACTTTTATGAACATCAATTAGCAATAATCTAAATCCACAAACCAGATATCTAAGTTCTAGCCCTATACAAATTCTGGAAAAATGGATTTTTATAATTTTACTATATATTTCTTTGTAAAACATGAAATCCGGGCCAATGTTGAGACCATGGCAGCCTCGTTCCCGCCAAAACAGTTATCCCCAGTGACGGATATTTCCATCTGAAGCGCGTGCTCATGTAAGAAACTAATAGTATTTGCAGTATTTTATACCACTCATATTAATTGATGGAACATTTTTCTTTCGTTTCTTTTTCTCTTGTTCTTTATTCCTTTGCGTATCGTTAAATTGTGTACCACTTTAACGTATAACATGCACATGTAAAGATTTCGTCTTGTCAGTAAATGTTCCGGAACTTAATAAATTATACGGAATTACATTTCTTCTAGCCGAAAATAAAATGATAACTACAAATGTATGTTCATAAATTTATTCAATTGTACGTAAAAAGAAAATACTTCCCTCAATCAGTAAAAAAACATTAACTCTGAAGACGGGCCGTTAAACTTAACTTCTTCCATCACAAAAGTTTTACCTTCAGGATGTTTGAAACAACGCTTTTTTATCTAAAAGTTTATCTTTTACAAAATTTTGTCTTTGTCCTCCTTTATTTTTTTCCACCGACTTATTTTGTTACGCGCTGGACAGCGATTGGTCAATGTTGTTTCTGTATCAATATGATATTGCTGCCGGGGACATTTTTAGTCAAAAGTTTTCTGCTGCTGATGAGAACTGTGAGTATCATTCATTATTTAATTTGTTTTCAGTTTGTAAACAGAATTTGCTCATGTTAACATTGTATTTTCTCCAATTGCTATGTTGATTTTCACTTGTGTTGTTGATTCTAGCATTTACTTTTAAATCAACATTTTATGTTTTAATTCATCATTAGTTGAAGAAATTAAAACAATTCACCAGACACTGTGGGCGCGCAGCTTAAAAATAATTAAATACATGTCTGCAAAAGGAAACATTTTGTATATTTCACATATGTTTGCTACAAATTGTGCTGCGACAGTCCATCTATGGTAAAAAAAAAGTTGTGTTTAGTAGTCAGTTTCAATTACTCCGCCGTTTAGTCACTCGTTGATTACGTTGCTCTATTAATTCTTGCATATCGGATCGGCATTTCCGGTGATTTTTCCATGCCGGAAAAACCGTTCTTGCATATCGGATCGGCATTTCCGGTGATTTTGCCCATGCCGGAAAAACCGGTCTGGCACCCCTCCTATGCCAGACGACTCTCGTGAATTACTTATGACGTAACGTTATAAACATTGTGACACCAATTTCCCAAACACAACGTCGGAAAATCGTTTGTTTTTTATTGTAATTCATCATTTTGATAAGTTTGCATTTAGAAATCTATTTTAAAGTACAAGACGGTATGCAAGAAAAAGTTTCAATCATGAGACTCTTGGCTCAGATGGAAATATCCGTCACCTCGGGTAACTGTTTTACGAGAACTCGGCAGAGCCTCGTTCCCGCAAAAACAGTTACCCTCGGTGACGGAAATTTCGATCTGAACCTCGTGCTCATGACAGATACTATTAGTCTGGCACCCCTTCTATGCCAGACGACTCTCGTGAATTGCTTGTAACGTAACGTTATAAACATTGTGACGTCACTTTCCCAAACACAACGTCTGAATATCATTTGTTTTTATATGAAAATGCATTATTTTGATAAGTTTGTATTTAGAAATCTTCTTTAAAGTGCAAGACAGTATGCAAGAAAAAGTTTCAATCATGAGGTTTTTAGTTCACATGGAAATAGCCGTCACGTCGGGTAACTGTTTGTGGGCTCGTTCCCGCCGATACAGTTACCCTCGATGACGGATATTTCGATCTGAACCTCGTGCTTATTTCAGAAACTATCATTCTCAAGAAAGTAGATTACAAGTATAATCAAATCTTTTGACCCCGCAAAGAATCCCATTTAAAAAAATATTGATAGCTCTAGTCTAATTATGTGCTACTTTTTCTCAGTAGAATTTAGCACAAAAAATAAAATGAAATAAAGTATAAGATAAAATCAAAAGCGATTTATAAATATCATTGAAAAGCGCGAAACAACTTTAACTCTTTTCAACTTAACTTATTCTTTATAAGTCGATAAAACAATGATGTATTAAAGATGTAAGGCAATTTATCATACCGCGACTTTAAAGATGTTGAGTATTTAAATGTATCATCGGCAGATTTGATACAATGGACTCGAGAAAGATCTACGGCGTGTTTTACATCCTTCTGCTAACCATAACTGTACCAGCTCTGTGTGCAAAGCTCAAATATGACGAAACACTGAGACAGGACACTGGCGAAGAGTCGCAAGTTAGAGAACGTCGGCAGGCAATCCTTCCAATTGCTGCGTACGCTGGTGCGGCAGTGGCACCATGGATTTTTGCAGCATTAGTAGCGGCGTATGGAATTGCTCTTGTCCGTCAATATGCCATTACAAAACGATGTATCCTTTTTCTAAATTTACAATGTAACAGTCTAGTAGCATACTATTGTCTCATTTGTTCACCATGGAACGATTGTCTGTCGACAACCGTCCCAAAAATCATTTCGACGAAATTATATCAAAATGTTACCAATGCTTTCTATTATGTTTACCATAATAATAATAATAATAATAATAATAATAATAATAATAATAATAATAATAATAATAATAATAAAATCTTTATTTATGGAAGGTAAACACATTAAGTAAATGTACAAAACATTTGAACGAACAAACGAACGAACGAACGAATGAATGAACGAATTATTAGAGAAAAAATAATGCAGCATGAATGAAAGAATGAATGAACATTTTCTAAAGCAGTATTAACTATAGCAGACGTACCCGACAAATACTCATTGATTGAGAAAAAGCAGTCCAGTACTAATACTATATAATAAATAAATAATACATATGCACTATTTATAGCAACAAATTTGTACTTTATTGTGTGCATAAAGGGTTAACTGTAATGCAGTGTTGATATTTGCGACTGAATATACGGTTGTTGATTGTCTAAAATAAAAGTAATGAGCTAAAATAAAATGAAATATCAAATCAAATATATGACCTACAATGTAAAACAAACCCATTGATCTTATCA
>JAFMSR010000001.1:8366629-8381243 GCA_022818135.1 Saxidomus purpurata | reverse complement strand
ATTTCATCCATGTCTGAACTTCACACTGGCACCACAACACCGCACATACCCAGTCACCAAGACCACACATACCCAGTCACCAACACCGCACATACCCAGTCACCAAGACCACACATACCCAGTATTACATTGTCAAGTGGATCTGGATTTTGTAGCTCAAGAAATGATAATGAATATGTGTACAGTTTGACTGAAGTATCATAAACTGCATTTGGTATATCGAATGGTAAGTTTGGTAGAAAAGTGTGCACAATTCCTGTATACATGTCGGCCCCACTTCACACAGTAGAAAGTAGGGAATACAGTGCAGATAAATTGCTTACTTTGTTAAAACTTAGTTAAAAGCTTCAATCAATGTGCTTCTGAAATATAGAAGTTAAAGCAAGCAGTTTTCCCTTTATAAAGCCTTGTGTGGCCACATACTATCACACTGTGTTTTTAACTTTGCTAAAACGTCTCAGTTTATGTTAGCAAGAAACTAGACCGAGGGGTGACAACTGGACATAATTCTTTTGTGAAATGTTTTAAGCCAGATTTTGTTACTTACCTTGAATTCTATTCTGATGAAACCTTTGTTTGGGGCTTAAAAGAAGCTTACTCATTTAATTATCAGCATCAGGTACATGCATTCGCAGCCAGATATTTACTTTTGAAAGCCATTTCATAACTATGGCAGGAATAAGAGTAAAAATGGTATTTGAAATAGAAATTAGTTTTAAACTGAAATGGGCAAAACAATACAAAACAATTTGATTCAACTTTTATTTCTTTCATTTGAAAGACTTTAGTAGGTTTCAACTTTAAACAAATCTGTATACCCAGTTTAAACAAGCAATGTACTTCCTAGTACCATAAATATAAATACATGTACAATGAGTTAGCAGTAGCAAAAATTCCAAGAAAATCAACTGGAATTTTCAGACAAATCTGTTTTTTTAAAGATGTTTCAGGTTAAATTACTGTTTGTTTTCAAAGTTACCTATGAATTGTAATAAACAACATATATCAAATATTTTACTCCTTATATAAAATTGCATTTTTGTTTCATTCTGCCTTAATGGGGAAGCTGTAGGTGTAACGATAGGCCGCTCAAAAATAATATCCAACTGTCGTCTGCTGAAGATAAAAAAGATTAATTTCTTTCAGGGAAGAAATCTGTGAGCCATCATAAATTGGTACAAAAAACTTGAATTTATTTGTTCTAATATTTTTTCTATTCTTATCCCGAACTGGCTTCAGTCATTTCTCAAAAAGGCATACATATAATTAAACATTTTAAAACAATAATTTGATAGGTTGCGTTTTTATTCTACTGTATGAATTTCCAAATAAATTAGCCAAAATATGGAATATTGTTTTTAGAATACAAACCTCTAAAAGAGGTAAAAGCTCAAAGCTTGCTGGGTAATTAACGTGAAACATACAGATTAATTAAAGAATACAGGAATAAATCTGCATAGCACAATCATCATTGCAGAATGCTTGCGAGAATACAAAGCAGAACAATAAATAGTTCAATGGGTACTGACTAAATAGCGAACAGTGTAGATCATAGTCATGGACCATGTGCAGGCTGATCATGATCTACACTTGTCATAAAGCCAGAATCATTTGCTGCCAGCTGGGTTTTTTGGCATATGCAACATTTTGGCATAGTGATATTTCACTTTAAAGGTACTTTCACAATACAGTGCACTTGGTTGTCAGGATAGTTTAACTGATATTTGAGCATTTCTGAAAATGAACTGTTTACAATACAGAATACAGTCTAAGCAATCACGAGATTCATGATTTGATTTACTACTTTGGCACAACATTATATCAATAACAAATATACACACAAAAACAAGTAGAACCGAAGACCCTAAGTTACCCACCTAAATATTCTACTGATCAAACTTGCAAAATCAATGAAGAACATATAAACTTTCTCCATTTCTCCAGATTTGTTACATGTATTAAATTTTCGTAAAACTTTCACCACAGAAATGCCAGCTGGTGCATGTGCACTCAAATCAGCCGTAAGTACATACATATTTATTACACTTGGACACCCTGCCTTCAAGTATAAGCAATCAGTTTTAGAAAATCTGTCCAGCCAAATCTTAACAAACTCAGACAGAAAGTTTTTAAAGAATGAAAACTTAACATATATTTGTAACTTGACAAACAATGTGTGTGCTTGCTAATGTAACATACATTAACATACAATAACAGAATAATATACATGTTCAGACATAGACATGTAAGGCACACAGAATGAAATTTCATGACCATAATACATGAAAGGAGATAATTAGGAAAAAAAATTCCTAGGCCCAAGCGTTCTTCAGTTATCATTTGCTACTGCTACTGCTAACTACCGCTACTGCCAACTTCACAGTTTTGCTACTGCTACTGCCAGCTACTGCTACTGCCAACTTCACGTTTTTGCTACTGCTACTGCCAGCTACTGCTACTGCCAACTTCACGTTTTTGCTACTGCTACTGCCAGCTACTGCTACTGCCAACTTCACGTTTTTGCTACTGCTACTGCCAGCTACTGCTACTGCCAACTTCACGTTTTTGCTACTGCTATTGCCAACTACTGCTACTGCCAACTTCACGTTTTTGCTACTGCTACTGCCAGCTACTGCTACTGCCAACTTCACGTTTTTGCTACTGCTACAGTACTGCCAGCTACTGCTACTGCCAACTTCACGTTTTTGCTACTGCTATTGCCAGGTACTGCCAACTTCACGTACATTGAAAGGAGTCATTTTTATGTCGACCACTTTGACCGTGGTTTTCTATTTGTTCCCCTTGGGGTCAACTCCTGCTCTTCATTGTCCAACAAATTATTCATAGAATTGGATTTGGAAAGATGACTTGCCGCCGACATTCTCCTTGGCTCAGGGGAGACAACTTGTACTTTACTGAGATTTGGAGTCTAAAGCCTTGAATTCTTCTTATATTCAGACAGTTTACCAGATGGCTGTGATGCAGTGGGCGTGTCCTTTCTTGTTCTCACTTGTGACTTACTGGATGATTTATCACCTGATTTGTCCAATGGCAATGTTCTTGGGCGGGCTGTAGAGGACATCGGTCTTCTTGAGGTAGGTGTGTGATGGTCATCAGATTTTGATGAGAAGTTTGAAGAACTCACTGAAATACAATAAAGGCTTTTATAATGTATGTGTGAACAATTCACAGTAACTTTAATCTTCCATAAGCTTCACATTTTTCTTGCACTGAAAATGATTTTTTACAGCCTGATGCTGTCTGAGTCTACAGTCAAAAGTTTAAGCAATACAGAAATTAATTTATAAAAATACCAAATCCTTTTTTTTAAATTAAATTTTAGAAGCAAAATGAAACAATATAGAATTTTCAAATTGTTGAAACAGTTAAAAGATGTCTTTTAAACTAGTTTCACGACGAGTGCCACAAAATAAACAATTGATATTTTAAGAAGATCTTTTGAACATATTTAAAAAGGGAGACATTCGTTCACAAATTATCAGATGAAAAAAACAATAATGTCATGCTTCACCTTTTACTGATAGGTAGGACGCTGAATCATGTAGTATCTTCCTTGATGAGTAGATATGATTCTCTGTAAAGTTGTTTATTACACAAAATCAAGGTACAATCTGATAACGTTGTTGACGGTTTTTAACTTTACGTGACAAACAGTAACTTGAATAAGAAAAACAAGTTGAAGAAGTATTACCATGCAATACGAAGTCCCCTACCGGTTTGGAGCAATCTATAAAACGGGTGTACACATTTAGAGTATATATATAATATATATAAAACCAAGGAACAAGACCTCGGTGTGACCTTGACTTTGGGAGTAGATGGCTGGGTGTTGTTAGCGACACATCCTTATGGTACGGGTAAGCATTGTTGGACTACAGTACATACATGTACATGGGAGGGCAGGAAATATTGCTATATAACACTTTGTAATGCTTTGAGCATTAAGTGTGATAAGTGTCACCCTATATTGCAATATAAACTAACTTACAGCGTTTGGGCCTCTGGGGAGCAGCTGACTGGGTGTTGTGCATGACACACCCTCATCACATCGGTAAAAATGATGTGAAGTTATATCAAAATTTGTCCATGCATGTGGTAGATACAGATCGGAAACGAAAGCGCATGAAATACTGTTCGGGCCCTAGGTGTGAACTTGACCTTGGCAGTAGGTGGCTGATTGTTATACATGACACACAGGCCCTTTGGGATATTGGTAGCAATTGTGTGAAGTGATATCAAAATCGATCAATGCATGTTGAAAATACAGACCGGAATTATGTTGCAGTGTTTGAGCCGTATGAGTCACCGCCAAGTGTGACCTTGATCTTAGGAGTAGGTGGCTAGTTGTTGTACATGGCACACCCTTAGGGTACAGGTAACAATGGTGTGAATATATATCAAAATTAGTCCGTGCATGTGGGAGATACCACGGACCTATATAAACATGTGTGTATATAGGTCCGTGGAAATACATACCGGAAAAAAGATGCATGTATTAGTGTTTTAGCCTTAAGTGTAACCTTGACCTTAGGAGAAGACGGCAGGTGCTTGCGCATGACACGTCCTTCGGGTATGAGTAACCAAAGGAAGGACGGACGGAACGGCGCAAATGTCATAGTCCCCGGGCCACTCTTATGACCGGTAAGGGACTGATAAACACGAAGTACCATCAGACACAGTATCTCGGCGATGCGAAAAAGATAACGCATAAACCATCAAAGCCCTATATCGCTTACCAGGATACCATTTTCCGTTATACAAGGGCAACACCATGGCCATAGAAAATAAAGTGAAAGTATGAGCTTTTAAAGTATTTCCTTATAAAAGTCTATATAACACAAGTAAACTCTAGAGCGGGGCAAATTTTGACCACAAGGGGCCGGCTTTGAACGTACTTAATAGAGGACCACCATGTATTATAGTATGTATCAAGAGGGTGAGTTTATAACTATAGTACAATTGTTGTGTATACCAGATTGATAAATTTGTATAATGATAATCATATAGGAACATACAAACCAATCTTACTTTTATGAACATCAATTAGCAATAATCTAAATCCACAAACCAGATATCTAAGTTCTAGCCCTATACAAATTCTGGAAAAATGGATTTTTATAATTTTACTATATATTTCTTTGTAAAACATGAAACCCGGGCCAATGTTGAGACCATGGCAGCCTCGTTCCCGCCAAAACAGTTATCCCCAGTGACGGATATTTCCATCTGAAGCGCGTGCTCATGTAAGAAACTAATAGTATTTGCAGTATTTTATACCACTCATATTAATTGATGGAACATTTTTCTTTCGTTTCTTTTTCTCTTGTTCTTTATTCCTTTGCGCATCGTTAAATTGTGTACCACTTTAACGTATAACATGCACATGTAAAGATTTCGTCTTGTCAGTAAATGTTCCGGAACTTAATAAATTATACGGAATTACATTTCTTCTAGCCGAAAATAAAATGATAACTACAAATGTATGTTCATAAATTTATTCAATTGTACGTAAAAAGAAAATACTTCCCTCAATCAGTAAAAAAAACATTAACTCTGAAGACGGGCCGTTAAACTTAACTTCTTCCATCACAAAAGTTTTACCTTCAGGATGTTTGAAACAACGCTTTTTTATCTAAAAGTTTATCTTTTACAAAATTTTGTCTTTGTCCTCCTTTATTTTTTTCCACCGACTTATTTTGTTACGCGCTGGACAGCGATTGGTCAATGTTGTTTCTGTATCAATATGATATTGCTGCCGGGGACATTTTTAGTCAAAAGTTTTCTGCTGCTGATGAGAACTGTGAGTATCATTCATTATTTAATTTGTTTTCAGTTTGTAAACAGAATTTGCTCATGTTAACATTGCATTTTCTCCAATTGCTATGTTGATTTTCACTTGTGTTGTTGATTCTAGCATTTACTTTTAAATCAACATTTTATGTTTTAATTCATCATTAGTTGAAGAAATTAAAACAATTCACCAGACACTGTGGGCGCGCAGCTTAAAAATAATTAAATACATGTCTGCAAAAGGAAACATTTTGTATATTTCACATATGTTTGCTATAAATTGTGCTGCGACAGTCCATCTATGGTAAAAAAAGTTGTGTTTGGTGGTCAGTTTCAATTACTCCGCCGTTTAGTCACTCGTTGATTACGTTGCTCTATTAATTCTTGCATATCGGATCGGCATTTCCGGTGATTTTATCCATGCCGGAAAAACCGTTCTTGCATATCGGATCGGCATTTCCGGTGATTTTGCCCATGCCGGAAAAACCGGTCTGGCACCTCTCCTATGCCAGACGACTCTCGTGAAATACTTATGACGTAACGTTATAAACATTGTGACATCAATTTCCCAAACACAACGTCGGAAAATCGTTTGTTTTTTATTGTAATTCATCATTTTGATAAGTTTGCATTTAGAAATCTATTTTAAAGTACAAGACGGTATGCAAGAAAAAGTTTCAATCATGAGACTCTTGGCTCAGATGGAAATATCCGTCACCTCGGGTAACTGTTTTACGAGAACTCGGCAGAGCCTCGTTCCCGCAAAAACAGTTACCCTCGGTGACGGAAATTTCGATCTGAACCTCGTGCTCATGACAGAAACTATTAGTCTGGCACCCCTTCTATGCCAGACGACTCTCGTGAATTGCTTGTGACGTAACGTTATAAACATTGTGACGTCACTTTCCCAAACACAACGTCTGAATATCATTTGTTTTTATATGAAAATGCATTATTTTGATAAGTTTGTATTTAGAAATCTTCTTTAAAGTGCAAGACAGTATGCAAGAAAAAGTTTCAATCATGAGGTTTTTAGTTCACATGGAAATATCCGTCACGTCGGGTAACTGTGTGTGGGCTCGTTCCCGCCGATACAGTTACCCTCGATGACGGATATTTCGATCTGAACCTCGTGCTTATTTCAGAAACTATCATTCTCAAGAAAGTAGATTACAAGTATAATCAAATCTTTTGACCCCGCAAAGAATCCCATTTAAAAAAAATATTGATAGCTCTAGTCTAATTATGTGCAACTTTTTCTCAGTAGAATTTAGCCCAAAAATAAAATGAAATAAAGTATAACATAAAATCAAAAGCGATTTATAAATATCATTGAAAAGCGCGAAACAACTTTAACTCTTTTCAACTTTACTTATTCTTTATAAGTCGATAAAACAATGATGTATTAAAGATGTAAGGCAATTTATCATACCGCGACTTTAAAGATGTTGAGTATTTAAATGTATCATCGGCAGATTTGATACAATGGACTCGAGAAAGATCTACGGCGTGTTTTACATCCTTCTGCTAACCATAACTCCAAGTTTCCAAGTTTATTTTACAAATATGCATGAGTCCCGCCTAAAACGGGCAGCATCAGCAACATACATATCTATATACAAAACATATCAACATGACAAAACGGAAAACGACTATACTCTACTAATAACAAATCTATGTACAGGGATATCACAATTTTACATTCTCTGAATTTATACAGTGGAGAATATACATGTACATAAATCAATAGTTTCATTTTTTTTTTATCAAATATAAAGTTTTTTTGTTTGTTTATTAATGAAAGTCTACCTTTACAATATTTACTAATTGAAAAGTATCGTTACAGCTATGGTTATTTTTCGCTTATTTCATAAATTGTGTGCGTCATAAGATTAGACATTTCCATGAAAATCTCGTGCTGTATTTATTTTGAGCACACTTGTGTAGTCAAAATATGATTGAATTTATCATTCGTGCAGTTGTTTTAGGTCAAAGTGTTGGGAAGGTAATGTGCTTATGCTTATGATTTTGGATTATCGTTACATAAATCGTAAGTATTATACATAGTGGATAATATTAAACAATAAACCACCAATACGGGGGTCTATTTACATCATATGTTACAAGTATATAAAGTATTTTTATACACATAGTTGTAATTTAACTCTAAACTAAGTCAGGTGCAGTTAAAAAACTTAATAAGATTTACAATGTTTAAACTAACACATTTTGTAAGTCGTAAGTAAGCATTGAGGCGCAAAAATAAGTGCAGATAGAATAGCGTACTTAATAAAATATATAATGTCTAAGTTTGACTGTAAAATAACACATTTTATAATGTGCAAAATAATCATTGAGGAGCAAAAATAAGGTCTCATTCTAAGTAGTCTAGGAAAGCCTTAGTATATTCTAGCTGTCTACGAAATTACGAAAGCTTTAGACGAGCTAGACATTGTCATACATGTCTAAATGCGAATATATCTCTGTCACCTTGCCAGTAGTCTAACCTTGAAATCGAAAAATCGAAAAATCGAAAATTAAGATTAATTAGACTGCTAAAGGCATCAATTATACGATGTCTGTGATACATACATGAGAGTACTCGAAACATTCAATTATCATTGAGATTTTACAGTTTATACATATATTAAATAGTACATGTAGTACCCTTTGTCTATACATCATTTAGACACCTGTAAAGTATGTATAAAATTATATCTTTACATCAACTTTTAGTAGAAAACAAAAAGAAATTGAGCATTTGTAATTTAAACGTTTCTAAAATATTTCATTATCTTATCACAAAATAAACTAGTATTTCTTAGTGTTGTATAGTTATCTGTTGTCATCAGGTTAATAAACTTGATCATATTTGGCCTTGTTCGTGTATACCTTTCAATATATCTATTTCTATCGATATTAAAGATGGGGCAGATTAAAAGATAATGATATTCATCTCCTATTTCTTGACAATTTATGCATTTTCTTTCATTCTGTGGTATGTTTCTCCATCTGCCAGTTTCTATAGGTAATTTGTGGTTTCTGGTCATAAATCGAACTAGTGTTTTACAAAGATAGTGTGGTAGTTTGTTGATAAATGCGCTACGTGAAAAGTTAGTTTTATAATATTTGTATATGTTGGTTGCTGAAGTGTTATTCATTTGTGAAAACCAGTTTTGAATAAATATATCTTTAAGCTTTTGTAAAGAAGACTTAATAAGCCATTTGCTATCGATAAAACTTTGGCTGTACCATATTCCGGAATAACCAATACTACATAAGTTGTATTTTATATTATCTAGCCATTGTGATTTAATAATATTTTCTGAATGTTGATCATACATGAGCTTGTAAATTTTTGATGCTAATTTAGTTGTTCTTTCACTCTCGATATTTTCAATGAGTCTTGCCCAGTAGGATAATAACCTATTTTTAATGTGAATGGAAATGGGAATTACGCCCAGTTCCCCATATATCATGTACGAAGGGGTTGAGTTTTTCAAGTTAAATACATATTTGTAGAATTTCAATTGTACCTTTTCTAGGATATCTATATTTCCATAACCCCATATCTCACTTCCATATAGTAGTATTGGTTTTACTGTTTTTTCGAATAATTCTAACTGCATATCATAAGGTAGAGAGAGTAACTTTATTTTTCTTAACAGGGAGAACATGGCTTTTGTAGCTTGACCTGCTATGTATTGTTTCGTTTTAAGAAAATTACCACTCTTTGAGAAAAATAGCCCAAGATACTTATATTCATTTACTATTTCTAAGCGCGTGTCTCCAATTTTGAAACTAGTGTTACTCGGTTTTCTACCTTTACTAAATATCAGAACTTTCGTTTTACTGGTGTTGACTTGAAGTTTATATCTATCGCAATACTCCTTAAAAATATTCAAGGTATGCTGTAGATCGTTTTCATTATCACTAAATAATACAGTGTCGTCAGCGTATAGTAGAATAAAAAGTTTCAAGAAATTACGTGTACCCTCTGATGTGTAATCTTTAGAAACTCCACTTACATTTCTATCATTCAGGAATTGTTCTAGATCGTTCAAAAATATAGAAAATAGGAAAGGAGAAAGGTTCTCTCCTTGTCGTACACCTACTAAACAATCAAAGTAGGGTGTTGATCCTTCTGAGGTTACAATTTTTGACTTTATATTATTATATAAACTGTAAATTACTTGAAAGCATTTGCCATTAATATTTTCACTTTGAAGTTTTTGCCATAACCCGACACGCCACACAGAATCGAAAGCTTGTTTAAAGTCGACAAAACAGCAATATAATTTTTTCTTTTCAGAATGTACAATGTCTATTAGACTTTTAAGAATAAAAATGTTATCTACAGTAGAAAAGTTTTTTCGGAACCCTGCTTGTGTTTCGTGTATCAGATTTGTTTTCTCTGCATATTTGTTCAGACGGTTATTTAGAATACATGTAAATAGTTTACCAAGGCAGCTTAATAAAGAGATAGGTCGATAGTTTTCCGGTTGTTTCGGATCCCCTTTATTTTTATATATAGGTTTTATAATTCCTACAGTCCAAGTTTCAGGGATTATTCCTGTATCAAAGACAATATTGAATAACTTCTTATAAATTGGTATCATATATTGCAGTGAATATTTCATTTGCTCGTTAATGATGTCGTCATTTCCGGGAGATTTATTATTTTTTAGACTTTTCACTGCCTGTATAATCTCTTGTTCTTCTATAGGGCAATTTATTTCATCGTTTATGTTTATGTTGTTATTGTTGTAAACATTATCATTATAATTATTGTTACTGATATTGTTGTTGTTGTTCATAACATTGTTGCTGTTATTTTTGTGGCTGTTATTATGGTTGCTATTTGAGTTTTTCAAGTTAAATACATATTTGTAGAATTTCAATTGTACCTTTTCTAGGATATCTATATTTCCATAACCCCATATCTCACTTCCATATAGTAGTATTGGTTTTACTGTTTTTTCGAATAATTCTAACTGCATATCATAAGGTAGAGAGAGTAACTTTATTTTTCTTAACAGGGAGAACATGGCTTTTGTAGCTTGACCTGCTATGTATTGTTTCGTTTTAAGAAAATTACCACTCTTTGAGAAAAATAGCCCAAGATACTTATATTCATTTACTATTTCTAAGCGCGTGTCTCCAATTTTGAAACTAGTGTTACTCGGTTTTCTACCTTTACTAAATATCAGAACTTTCGTTTTACTGGTGTTGACTTGAAGTTTATATCTATCGCAATACTCCTTAAAAATATTCAAGGTATGCTGTAGATCGTTTTCATTATCACTAAATAATACAGTGTCGTCAGCGTATAGTAGAATAAAAAGTTTCAAGAAATTACGTGTACCCTCTGATGTGTAATCTTTAGAAACTCCACTTACATTTCTATCATTCAGGAATTGTTCTAGATCGTTCAAAAATATAGAAAATAGGAAAGGAGAAAGGTTCTCTCCTTGTCGTACACCTACTAAACAATCAAAGTAGGGTGTTGATCCTTCTGAGGTTACAATTTTTGACTTTATATTATTATATAAACTGTAAATTACTTGAAAGCATTTGCCATTAATATTTTCACTTTGAAGTTTTTGCCATAACCCGACACGCCACACAGAATCGAAAGCTTGTTTAAAGTCGACAAAACAGCAATATAATTTTTTCTTTTCAGAATGTACAATGTCTATTAGACTTTTAAGAATAAAAATGTTATCTACAGTAGAAAAGTTTTTTCGGAACCCTGCTTGTGTTTCGTGTATCAGATTTGTTTTCTCTGCATATTTGTTCAGACGGTTATTTAGAATACATGTAAATAGTTTACCAAGGCAGCTTAATAAAGAGATAGGTCGATAGTTTTCCGGTTGTTTCGGATCCCCTTTATTTTTATATATAGGTTTTATAATTCCTACAGTCCAAGTTTCAGGGATTATTCCTGTATCAAAGACAATATTGAATAACTTCTTATAAATTGGTATCATATATTGCAGTGAATATTTCATTTGCTCGTTAATGATGTCGTCATTTCCGGGAGATTTATTATTTTTTAGACTTTTCACTGCCTGTATAATCTCTTGTTCTTCTATAGGGCAATTTATTTCATCGTTTATGTTTATGTTGTTATTGTTGTAAACATTATCATTATAATTATTGTTACTGATATTGTTGTTGTTGTTCATAACATTGTTGCTGTTATTTTTGTGGCTGTTATTATGGTTGCTATTTGCTTCATCGTTATTGCTATTGTTGTTACCTATAAAGGTATGTTCTTCGTTAATACCTCCATTAATGTTTCGGAAGTAATCATATAAGTCATCTAGAGAAGCAATAGGTTCTGATTGTTTTGTTTGTGTGTTTAGAATGTTCCAATATTGTTTCGGATCTTTCGTTTTTAATTTTCGCAATTTCTCAATTCTTGCAGCCTTATAAGAGTAATTAGCTTTTCGTAAAGCTACTTTATACTGATTACTCACTACTTTTAAAAGACTTTTATAGTATTGCGTTTTATGCTTATTGTATAGCATTCTTGTTTTGTGGTACGTATTTCTAGCAATTTGACAATTTCTGTCAAACCAAGTTTTTTTCTTTGTGATGTCATTCGTGTGCTTACGTACATTTATCTTTCCAAATGACTTCATGGAACATTCTTTAAAGAGGCTGGTTATGTCTAATACTGTGTTGTTAATTGTGTGTTGTGTCATACTTTGTTCGCTTATCATTTTATCAAGTTTAGTTTCAATTTCAGATATCTTAATTATATCTAAATTTTCTGTAAATAGTTCCGCCTTCTTTGTATCCCAAAGTTTTGTTTGCACATTTTGCTGTGTGTCTTTTTGTGTTTCGCTATACAGCGATAATGTTGTATTTAATGATATATAGACAGGACAATGTACATCTGAATAGAGTCTACAAAAATCATCAATATGAAAGTCAACAATGTTTTCAAATACAGCTGATGATGATAGAAAATAATCTACAGTACTAGATTCTTTGCATGTAAGTTTTGGCTTTTTGTGGTCTGCTCCCACTCTGCCATTTAAAATAAACATATTGTTGTTTTTACATAAATCTATTAGTTGATTACCGTACTGATTAATAGTTGTATCTACAAAATTTCTTCCGAGTGGAATATCATACAATTCAAAATTCATAAAAACATTTGTTTCTTCATTTTGTATGGACTGTAAGTCAAACATATTAGTAAAAAGGTCATCGATACGAGTATAATCGGTAAGGTTACCACATCTGCCATTATAATCACCAAAAAGTAACACGTGATTACTACCCGAACAGTATCTAAATATTTCTTGCTGAATTTCGGAATACGGGTCATTGTGAGCGAATTTTGAACCCGCAGGTGGTACATAAACAATTCCACATTTGAGATCTTCATTAGATTTACTCGTACTTTTACCATATATTTTATTTGATATTGTAAAAAATTTAATCAGGTTACTATTCGAATTATTATCAACTTTAATAAATGGTACCAAATGGTTTTTAACCAACAACGCTATTCCACCTGAGCGGTATCGAGCTAATTTTACTCTACTGAATACATAAGCCTTATAACCAGGCATATCAATATAATCTGTATCATCAGTTTTTACCTCTTGGAGACCAATTAAATCAAAATTGCTTATATACGACACGAAATCTGGACATCTCAATTTTGAAATTAAACCACAGACATTTAGTGAAAGTATTTTTAAAGTATTGGTCTCCGTATTATTTGCACATCCATATAAATTTCCAGTAGTTATGCGAGTACTTGTATTTTCTTGAGTACCGGTATTTACAAAAAAGTTACTTTTCAAATCATTGGAAATATTTTGAACAGAATTACTTATAGAATAACAGTTATTTTTCAATATTTCAGTATTATGTAAACAATTTTGAACAATTATGTTCGCAGTATCTGTTAACTGTTCACTACAACTGTCGCTATTACTGTACCAGCTCTGTGTGCAAAGCTGAAATATGACGAAACACTGAGACAGGACACTGGCGAAGAGTCGCAAGTTAGAGAACGTCGGCAGGCAATCCTTCCAATTGCTGCGTACGCTGGTGCGGCAGTGGCACCATGGATTTTTGCAGCATTAGTAGCGGCGTATGGAATTGCTCTTGTCCGTCAATATGCCATTACAAAACGATGTATCCTTTTTCTAAATTTACAATGTAACAGTCTAGTAGCATACTATTGTCTCATTTGTTCACCATGGAACGATTGTCTGTCGACAACCGTCCCAAAAATCATTTCGACGAAATTATATCAAAATGTTACCAATGCTTTCTATTATGTTTACCATAATAATAATAATAATAATAATAATAATAATAATAATAAAATCTTTATTTATGGAAGGTAAACACATTAAGTAAATGTACAAAACATTTGAACGAACAAACGAACGAACGAACGAATGAATGAACGAATTATTAGAGAAAAAATAATGCAGCATGAATGAAAGAATGAATGAACATTTTCTAAAGCAGTATTAACTATAGCAGACGTACCCGACAAATACTCATTGATTGAGAAAAAGCAGTCCAGTACTAATACTATATAATAAATAAATAATACATATGCACTATTTATAGCAACAAATTTGTACTTTATTGTGTGCATAAAGGGTTAACTGTAATGCAGTGTTGATATTTGCGACTGAATATACGGTTGTTGATTGTCTAAAATAAAAGTAATGAGCTAAAATAAAATGAAATATCAAATCAAATATATGACCTACAATGTAAAACAAACCCATTGATCTTATCATGTAATTGCGTATTGAGG
>JAFMSR010000001.1:8355985-8366129 GCA_022818135.1 Saxidomus purpurata | reverse complement strand
ATGAACCATAAAGTAAAATAATCGGCTAAAACAGATATCATTGCAAATTTACTGTCAAAGTAGTTAAGACAGGATTATTTTAGTGTCAAGTATTTAAAACTATTTTATTAATAAGTTTAATACGTTTGTTATAAATATAAGAACTGACAATTATTTGCCGTCTAAATGTACAACAAATCGGCATCAACTATTTTAAATGTACGGTACTACATTAAGTTTCTAAAGTAGACATTTCCAGCCTTCAATTTGGAGTTTCGTACGGTGCAGAGCTGGTCATGATCTGCACTGACTGAAAATTCATGCAGAACAATTGCTGCTAGCATGAAAATTGTTACTTTATCAAAACAACAATTTCTCAGCGCTGACTGCATCCACATAATCAGTAGATAAATGTAAGAACTAAACTTCACAAAAATACAAGTAAAATCCTAAATACTGTACGTTCATTTATCAACCACCTACATTGTGAGAGCTCGAACCAGGGGCACAGCCGGTTTCTGTACGTACATGCATATCGATTCCTACACTCGGAGTTAGACACCAACATTTTACCAACTACCTAAGAGCTATGAACCGGGATCACATCCCGCTTTTGTACGTATAGGTGTTTGATGTTTTATGAAAATAATAAAGATGTTGTTTTTTTTTTAAAAGATCGCACTGTTGAAAGTAAAATTTAGTGACGTAACATCAAACATTGTGATACACACATATAACATTAACACCTCGTGCTAAGGTTTTGTTTAAAAACAGTTAAATTTGTTTTGAACTGAATTACAATTCAAGAAGTACATCCGTTCCAGCCGTATTTTGGTCGTTCTAACAGACGGATAGTTTACCTTATTACAGTAAAATCCGTATATAGCGACTCCGGATATAACGTAACTTCGGCTATAATGAACAGTTCTTTTGGGCCCGATTCTTCCTTTTTTTGTTAAATGTAAAAAGATGCGGTTATATCGTACTCCGTTTATAAGGAAACTTCGGATATAGTCTTCTACATTTCACATGTATAACCTTTTGATAAACTAGTTAAAAGAGAATACCAACACAATTGCTAAGTACGATGTTCAAGTGATAATATTTTTCGTAAACAATTATGAGCGTTTCTTTAAAAGCATGCAGATCGGGTGAAATCCCATTTTGGGAGAAAAAAACATGTTAAATATTCAAGTTTTGGCTATCGAGCGAAAATCGGCTTCATTCAATTGTATCAAATACAAAATTATTTTGTTTCAGTATTGCCAATGAAAACATGAACCGTCTTTTTTATGCTTTATGAACATTTGCAATTATTTTACATACGGATATATAAAAGGATAACAGGTGGTAGAAAAATCAAAAGCAACTGTAAGTTGATGGTTGGGGTTTGACTATAAAATACTTGTTCGATATGTATTTTAGTTCGATATATATAAGGAACGTCGATATATGGATATAAGGAACTCAAGGATATAAGTTCGTTATAAGCAAAATTTACTGTATACCGGTACTACGTTTTCATCTACGAGATGTAGATCTACCGGTGAAAGATAACCTTATACTTAACTGCTGCAATGATCTCTCATCGCTGCCGGGCTATTTTTACGTAAATTAAAAGCAGCAAGCACATCACATGCATACGAAAAAATGTAAAACTATTAATAAAAATAAATATAGGGTTGTGGTTATTCTTTTTCTTAGTTAGATCATTTTCTATCCATTTATAGCAGTTTTGAAGTAGAATTCGAGAAAAAGCTGATTATTAATTTGTTCATCCCCATTCTGTATTTACACTTATTTCTGCTTACTTGCGTGAAAATAAATCTACCATGTCCATTAAGTAGTGGATAAGGAAATCCCATTCTCATGTATTTCAGCGTTAATTTACAGTAAATACTGATTTCTGTCGTGATTCTTTTAAGCATCCTTTTTTAATTATCAACATTTAAAGTGATCACGATGCTTTAATATTATTCTTAACATTTGTCTTCTTGGTCGTACTCTGTCATTCAATGTAGTATTTGTCGATCTCTGCATTGAGATAATTCATTCAAAATAATCGTATGGGTTGAGGTATTTCGTTCTAAAACACCTTTTTTCCCTACATTTTTTTTTTTTTTTTTTTAAAAAATAAAAATTAAAAATTTTAAACAATTTAAAAAAAAAAAAAAATAAAATAAAAAAATTTTATTTTTTAAAATATTAAAAAAATTTTAAAAAATTAATAAAAACACCATTTAAAACCAAAAAAAAAAAAAAAATTAAAAACCTTTTCTTTTCCCCCTCTTTCCTCTTTCCTTCACCCCCCCCCCCCCCCCCCCCCCCCCCCCGCCCCCCCCCCCCCCCCCTCCCCCCCCCTCCCCCCCCCTTTTCCTCCTTTTTTTTTCTTCTCTTCCCCCCTCTGCCCCCCCCCCCCCCCCCCCCCCCCCCCCCCCCCCCCCCCCCCCCCCCCCCCCCCCCCCCCCCCCCCCCCCCCCCCCCCCCCCCCCCCCCCCCCCCCGCCCCCCCCTCCTCCCCCCTCCTCTCGCCCCCTTTTTCCCCAACCAGAATGAAAATTGCCTACACTTTCTGATGATTAATTTGTTGGATGATATTACGATAGCGGTAGGCCTAAGTTGAAGTAACATGTTTTGCAGTCGAGCTCAAGCAAATATGTATAAATTGTGTAATAATAAATTTAAACTCTTACCTGCTCTTACAGCAGCAACTCCAACAAGCAGAATGACGATGTAGGAAAGCTCCATTGTCTGATATGTTATCTGGAAGTATAAAGATCCTGTGATAGTTGCAGATGATTGCCAGTATATATACACAATAGCATATAATAAACACGCATGCTTAAGTATGCAACCAGATGGTATAAAATTAATACTATTTAAAATACAGTTAGCGCCGGGTAACGTTTTAATCTATCTTTATCAATAACTGGGCTTGGTCATGAGAAAAACAACCTTGATATCAAGTCAACTTGTTGATTTCTTAAGACGAAAGGCAGATTCGGTAAATTTCAAAGCATTGCCTTTAAGACAAACAAAGATATAGTCATTTGGAGAGACCTACATACCAGCACATGTTGCAAATCAACATCACCTCATGTATGGCATCAGAATTATTCACACGTCAACGTTGCAGTATTTGAGATTCTGTTGAACGCATTCGTATTTGGAGTAAAATAAAACAATTGAGTTGAGGTAGCAAGTTTTATCCATTCACTAAGATTGATGTCTACATCGCCATTTTGCCAACAAGTGCTCATTTTTATGGGTAGCACGGGAACGACACAGACATTGAAGAATGCTGCTGAATATCAAAGCAGCTTTTTTAGTCTAAGAATAGAGGTTTAATTTGGACCAAAAAAAAAATAAGATAAGTTCGTTCACGGAATTGCCTCAACATGACGTTCTGTTAAATGTTACTGTTTACCCACCAAGATTTCTGCATTGGACATGCCAATCTTTAGATTTGGACTGTGTCGTTAAAATTACGGACATAATAGTGAATAGTTGGGGATCATGATCTGCAATGCTTGCAAAGTTTCAGAAGAAACGTGATGTCTAAAATTTCACTTACACGATAGTAATGAAACATATTGATAAAGTAGAGATTTCATGACACATCATACATTAATTCAAAACAACCAGCAGATAATGTCCCTTAGAACGACGATAATACGTTTTAATTTGTAGATCGGTGGTTGTGATGCGAAACAAGCCTGCAGCAGTTATAAATCTATCCATTAATAAACTATTAATAATCCTTTAATGTCCAGCTGCATGACAGAGCTCCTACATGATGCAACTCTGCAGATTTTCAACACCTGGCCACAGCATGTATCAAACTCACGGTTAAACATTTCAGGTTGCAAGTTGATGAAGGGCACTTTGAGTCGCGAAGTGACGACATGTGATGGTTTTGGGAGGGGATAGCCTCTCCTCCTGGGAGCAGGGGTTTAAGGGACCTCCACCGAAATTTTTGTTATAATTTAGGGTCTAAAGTTGGTCTCTGGTGCATTTCCTGACATGAACTTTGTCTTTTTAGCTTTGGCAACTTAAGCCTATTTTCACAATTCTGGACAATACATCATTCCATTACATTAGATCATTTCATTAGGTGTCAGGCAATTTTTCATGTATTATAATGAACAGGGCTTTTTAGGGTTGAAATACAAGATACCTACTGCTACAGTAACAACAGTAACAACAACTAGTTAACATTACAATTTAATTGTTATGCAAATATTGCAATAAAGTGCCCGTTTAATCTGTTTATTGTGTACTTCAGAAAATGTAAAAAGTGCTATTTACTTTTCTAAATACATTACAATGTCATATATATATATTAAACAGTTATAAACGGTGAAAACATATAACGTTATTCACATCAGAGAATGATATAATGTTATGATGGTCTGATCAGGGCGACAGTTCAATACTTGTGATTAAGTGATTCAGTCTTTATGTATTACATTTTTGCTGTAATAGCTGACCACAGACGTATCTCTGCACTTTAGGGAACAGTGCATGGAGTCCCTTGCTGACATGTTCTTTCCCAAAAAACAATTTGGACAGATGTGCTATATTCCTTTTATGAGTAAGTGTTGTCATAAGCTCGGTGAAACCCTGCCACTGTGTATGTAGAACATTAGATTCCATGCCGTATTGGTCTGCCAGCACATCCATATCACTGTCTCCATTACACGTTGGCATCTTCTCTAACTCAGAGAGATCAAGGACAGATAAGGCTTCCATGATATCGGAGTCAGCGAAACGTCTTGAAATGTTTTCAATTTGAGACCTGTTAAAAACATATATATATTCATGTAAAAGAAAAGAAATTATACCGTCTATAAAATGACTTAAAGGTGTTTTTTTAAACCGCCTCTCAAATTGCTGATCAAACTTGCAAAATAGTAAAGAAAAAAGTATACTGGTCTCTAATAGTTATGGTGTGTTCCACATAGATATACATAATTTGTATGTTTGACATTTTTGACAGGTTAAATGTACGTTCTGTGTATGAATAATGTGTATACATAATGACTCTAAAAAGAGAAGTACTTATGAGTAACTGTTTAGTATGTAACAACTCTAAGAAAATACCCATGTATTTTCCCCTTGTTTGTTTTATGCTTGTAGTTTGTATCCATCTACGCAAATTACGTTTCATATTAGTATATTATTAAAGACATACTAAAATACTATGTTATTTGTGAGGTTAGAAGGGGATAGTTCCCCGACCCCTGCCCAACCGATGACGGGGAAAATAAACAGGGTTACCAAAAAGGGGCCGAAAAAAAATCAAAGCTCTTCAATAGGGACACTTTCTGTTACAATAAGAAAACGCATGGCTGATATGAAAACAACGTTTAAAAGGAAGCTGAATGTCCAAGCAACAAACACGAAAAACTGTTGGATAACTGGATTGACAATGTCTGATGATCAAGTTCTTTTTGCCGATGTTAATAACAACAGCCTAACAGTTTTCAATTTACGAGAAAATAAGATCGCCTCTAAAGTTCTCTTTCCGAAAAATCCTTGGAATGTGACTGTGATCAGCCAAGACACTGCAGCAGTAACTATACCAGGAGAAGGGAAGATTATCTTCATGAACACATTGAATACACTGTCTTAAAAACACAGCATGAAGGTAAGGGATGAGTGCAGAGGAATTGATCATCGAAATAATCGACTTGCAGTATCGTTTTGGCTTCCTTTTGCAGTTCAAATATTGAATATGACAGGAGATATCCTTTATGAGGTCAGTGATACAAGCATGTTTGGATATCCTAGCTACACAGCTATTAGTAATTATAGTAAGAGTATTTTTGTATCAGATTGTTATAAGAAAGTAGTGTTGGAACTATCAATAGACGGACAGTTAAAAGCTAAAGAAAATAATGTGTGTCTGGCCGGATCAAGAGGAATAGCAGTGACAAGTTGATCAAGATAGTACCAAACACACGCGAAATACTGCCTATCACTCTCAAACATGTACACAAACCAACTTCAATTCTAGTCTGTGAAATCCAGAAGAAGATATTTATTTCTGAGGATAAAAGCTCAGAAGACTTTAATAGTATCAAAATATTTGATATCAATTACAGTAAAATACAAAAGTAACAATTATGTTTGAAATGAAATATGAACTAACATTACACTTTCGTTTGTCAATATAAAGTTTTCCTGTATTTATTTCTGTTTCACATAATACTCAAAACATTTGTTTATATTTGCAGAAAGCATTGTCATTGGATTTGTTTTAACATTATATTCAGATTGATGTCTGAAAGTCTACAGTCTGCATATTATTATAACAAAGCTAAGTACAAAAAGGGGCATAACTATGCAAAAGCGGTGGACAGAGTTATGTGATGTTGCAGTTGTTTATTCTGTCATTAAAAACAAGTTTGCCAAGTTTGAAGTAAATCTGTTTGATGGTAAAACGATATTTGCATTTATCAAAATCCTTAACCAACGCAGACGGCAACGCCAACGCCGACGCCGGGCGAGTGCAATAGCCTTCGAATAGTCGAGCTAAAATAATAATAGAGGCACGTGCGTGAACTGTATGCTAAAAATACTGAGTAGTTGGTCTTGCATCCTTCCTAATGCACCGAGGAAACTACGTTTTGCTTTTTTACGTGTTCTTTTTGGAAAGAAACTGTGTCTCAACTAAGGATTTCATGACCATTATTCTAAGAAAAGAGGGAAATAGGTCGTACTAACTTTGAAAAATAATGAAAGGCAATTGAATCATTGTTTACGACGGTGTAAATAAATACGTGCATAGAACTGATGCCGCCAAGAGTTTAATAAGACTATCATACAAGAGTAAAATTTGTCAAATGACACTTTTTTACCATAATCACAAACAATATTATCACCAAATGCACTTTAGCAGGGAGCAGCTGTAGACGCCAGGTTTTAACTCGGACTGCTATCTTGACCGAATTCATTTCTTTCTGTGCTCAATATAATATGTCTCGGGTTTGCAGTTATTTTATGGTTAACGCCCTTTACAACAGTATTTCAGCCATTTGTACAGTCGGGTAGTTTACCTAAGGATCATACCCGGAAAACAAAAAACCAGTAGTATAACCATATTCTCTGCCAGAAACTGCGAATTGTCTCACATAAAGTCATGGTCGGAAACTTTGCTCGAACCAATGACCCTCAGTCAATGATACAGTGATTTCAAGTCAGCGACTGTTACCACACTCGACCACGGAGACGGACTATGTTATGTTTGCTGCAAAATGTTGTTTACCGGTGCACAGGTCATGACTCCACACATTTACAGTAAACATGTAACCAACCAACCAAACAAACAAACAAACTAATAAACCGAATTGATGCTTGTTAATCACTTTATTCAGACAATAGCTTGTTGACATTGAAATTAAAAGCCTGATAATTGTCAGATAATAATATCAATCATAAACTGCAATCGATGTTATACCGTGATGTTGCACAAAATAGAAATAATAGAAATGTCTGTCGATAAAAATTCAATGTCTTGTGGGTTTGAGACAACAGAAAGCTTTCCTTTTTCGGCGTGGGGCGGGGTGGATGTTCCACAATATCCTGAAGTGCTCTGGAACAAAGTGCATCGGGTTTATAGCTAAAAAGGACGCGTATTTTGCGCCATGCTGAGTTAAACTGGTCAAGTACTTAGCTAAGATGTCACAAATAATCTTAGCGTCACCCTTTGGTATGGTTGATTGATTGATTTTTATTCAGGTAAAATACACATAATTACAAATAAATTAAATACATATAATATCAACATTATCAAACTGACTAAGAATTATATATATCACAGAGTGTTTGAATTAACAAATGATTATTATATCACCGATCAATTTTCACAATTAATTATCAAATTGTTCATAGTTGTTCATGAACTAAGTAATAAAAACATAAGTAAACTAATATATAAGAAACTCGAAAGAGCAGTTAGTTAAAAAATTGTGTACCCTTAAACCTAGGATAATCCATAAAGCCCTAAAGCTTATTTCCAATGGGGTCCTGTTAAATACCTTATAGATAAAAAAAAGAAAAAGAAAAATAAGACTTTGGTTTTTGGAAGTTCACATGAAAATGGAGAATTAAGATAAATGTACATTATAATATGTTTCTATTCTCTATAAACAATTATATTTCATTTGATATAAAGTGCATTAGAATTAAAACAAGTATTGTTCAGTCTATCATGAATAGATAAACCATTGTGACTTAAGAAATATTAACCACATCTAACAAATGGCATTTAACCGCTTTCTTGAACTGTCCAATTTTAGTCATCTGTTTTATTTTCACAGGCAGTGAATTCCAATCATTAATTGCAGAGTAATAAAAAGTTATATTTTCTTTTCCATTAGATTTTGGACCAACAAAATTATATAATTTAGAGCGGGTAAAATGAGAATGTAAATCTCTTGTAAACATAAAACTTTCTTTCATATAAGAAGGTCCTGTACTATTTACAATTTTAAATACATGGTTCAAACGAAGCTGCTTGTTTCTAGCTTCAATATTCAAAAGAGACATATCAGCAAGAGTTTGACAATTGACACTTTCCCTTGGACCCATATCATTTATGGGTTGGTCTTAGAAAATATATTAATATAGCTCTACCAAAACTTAAAGTCCCATTAGGAATTTGGATGTAAAATTACTGCTAGCAAGTCCCATTGGCATTTTGAATCATGTATAATTACTTGAAGCTTTTATATTACCAAGAAAGATGCCTCTACCTAGCCAATTCCTCGTTGATTATACAAACTTGTGTTGAAGTGCAGCCAACTGATAAAGTATAGACCCTATCTTTAACTTCAAAACAGTAAACGAAACATGTAAACTGTGACAATGGAAGAATCTGGATGTAAACATGATGGTTTAGACGACAGAGGAAAAAGTGATTGCGGGAATATATTGTGTCAGCCATGTTACAACGATGGTGATAATGTGACGCGAGTATTGTGAGACATGTGACGAACACCTCTGTTCCGTCTGTCTCAAAGTCCACCGTAAATAAACGGCAACGCAGAATCACGTGATAAAGTCTAAAGATGCAATGCCGAGAGAGCAGGTGTGCACCGACCCGTGTTCGGAGCTCTGCTCAATCCATAAGACAGAAATAGTCAAATTCTATTGTCAAGATCATGATGAGGTTGGATGTGGGGACTGTATGGTTCTGGAACATAAAGGTTGTAAAGTTAAACTGGTTCCTGATGTGTCTGGTAACTACGGCAGCAGTGATGAACCCAGGGAAATCAAGCTCAAGATGGAAGAGTTCCTTAAAGAGATCGCTAGGCGTAAACAGGAAGTTAAATCCAACATGGCGGTTGCTGCAGAAATGAATATGAAAGTTGGTCAAGAAATAAAACAGTTTCGATCTGACCTAAATAGTTACTTGGATGGTATTGAGGGTGATCTTCTGAGAGAAGCTGAGTAGTTGAAAACACAAAACGACTCTCTAAAGAACAAGTTGCAGCATGAATATATGTCAATGGAAACTGAATTAAAAGAATTCCAGAGTTCACTAGAAAGACATTCAGAGAAGATTAATCAGTTGTTTGTAACAGCAAAAGTGTAAAGAAAAAGCTTCAGCTATTTCAAAACTTAAACGAACGTTCAGAACCAGAGGGTCAGATAAGCAGATACAAATTTGAGCCGTCCAACGATCTACAGAGACTGAAGGATCAAACCTCTCCAATAGGGAAACTTTCTGTTACAATAAGAAAACGCATGGCTGACATGAAAGCAAAGTTTAAAAGGAAGCTGAATATCAAAGCTTCAAACGAGAAAAAATGTTGGATAACTGGATTGGCAATGATTTCTGCGGATGCAGTTCTTCTTGCTGATGGGGGAAAATGGAAATCTTAAAGTTCTCAAGTTTGGAGAAAACAAGATTACTACAACACATTCCCTTCCACAGTATTTCGAGCCATGGGATATGACTGTGATAAGCCAAGACCTAGCAGCAGTTACTATACCAGGAAATGGGAAGATCCTCTTTATGAACACATTGAATAGACTCTCTGAAAAACACAGCCTAGAACGAAGGAATGAGTGTAGAGGACTTGACTATCGAAATTTGTCTACTTGCAGTATCTTCTTGTTGGCCATCTGCAGTTCAAATATTGAACATAAAAGGGGAT
>JAFMSR010000001.1:8314213-8349216 GCA_022818135.1 Saxidomus purpurata | reverse complement strand
CATGTACGTAACCTTTCTATGTCGCTGTGTCATCGTCCTCCAAGACAAGTAACCCAACACATAACGATTCTTGTTTTGTCCTGTGAGTGACAATAGATATGAATAAAATACATGTTGAATTCAAAAGTAATTCCTTAAATAGTAATTATCTGAATACTTTCTATCTTTACATTGACTATTCCCGGAATAATTCCTTACACACACAAACAACAGATAACCATTAGTTTACATTAAGTTTGTTGATTGTAGAAACAAGTTGACGCTGAATACATGAAGTGAAACTATTTAAATTTATGTTCCAGTAATGTTAGACAGACATGCAAAATATATTAGTATAGAAGTGCCACATAGCTGTCCTAACAATTTTACTGTCCCACCGAAAGCTATAAGATATTTATTTTACTTTACCAAAAATCTTTTTGACAGAACGGGCAGTGCGATTTCTACATAAAATATAATATAAATTGATTTTTCATCGAGATCAGCAAGACTGGTTTCGTATCAATTGCGCTTTCTCTCTGAATAAAATTGTTATTCTAATCATTATTATTATCTTTATTATTATTATTATGCCCCCACAAAGTGGGAGCATATAGCGTTGCACTTGTCCGTCCGTCCGTCCGTCCGTACGTCCCGAAATCTTGTGAACGCAACTCCTCTTAAACCGGATGGCAGATTTTGCTTAAACTTCCAGGGATGAACAACCTAAATGTGTAGATGGTAGTAAAGAAAGGAATTTTTGCTGCGACCAAATTTAACAGAATTATGGCCCTTTGTTGATTTTTTCACTATATACTATGTAGAAATTTTGTGAACGCAACTCCTCTTAAACCGGATGGCAGATTTTGCTTAAACTTCCAGGGATGAACAACCTTAATGTGTAGATGGCAGTAAAGGAAGGAATTTTTGCTGCGGCCAAATTTAACAGAATTATGGCCCTTTGTTGATTTTTTCACTATATACCATATAGAAATTTTGTGAATGCAACTCCTCTTAAACTGGTTGGCAGATTTTGCATAAACTTCCAGGGATGAACAACCTTAATGTGTAGATGGTAGTAAAGGAAGGAATTTTTGTTGCGACCAAATTTAACAGAATTATGGCCCTTTGTTAAGTTTTTCACTATATACCATGTAGAAATATTGTGAACGCAACTCCTCTTAAACCGGATGGCAGATTTTGCTTAAACTTCCAGGGATGAACAGCTTTAATGTGTAGATGGTAGTAAAGGAAGAAATTTTTGTTGCGACCAAATTTAACAGAATTATGGCCCTTTGTTGATTTTTTCACTATATACCATATAGAAATTTTGTGAATGCAACTCCTCTTAAACTGGTTGGCAGATTTTGCATAAACTTCCAGGGATGAACAACCTTAATGTGTAGATGGTAGTAAAGGAAGGAATTTTTGTTGCGACCAAATTTAACAGAATTATGGCCCTTTGTTAAGTTTTTCACTATATACCATATAGAAATATTGTGAACGCAACTCCTCTTAAACCGGATGGCAGATTTTGCTTAAACTTCCAGGGATGAACAGCTTTAATGTGTAGATGGTAGTAAAGGAAGAAATTTTTGTTGCGACCAAATTTAACAGAATTATGGCCCTTTGTTGATTTTTTCACTATATACCATATAAATTTGTTGCGACCAAATTTAACAGAATTATGGCCCTTTGTTGATTTTTTCACTATATACCATATAAATAATTGAACATATAAATTTTACATTTGTAATTTAATTTAACATGTACATAAGGTTACCTGTAGATCATTTTAGGTATATGTACAGAAATGAAACAGTGGAATGAAAAAGTTCCACATAAAAATCTTACATACAGATATGCTTGCTCTTGTTTATGAGCACATCTGCACAGTGGGGGCATCCGTGTCCTTTGGACACAATTCTAGTTATTATTATTATTATTATTATTATTATTCTGAATAGCTACTTACCAAAGCAATTGTCTGCATGTACACTGCACTCAGTTTCACCCAAACTGTACTTGTCAAATGCATGGTCTAACATAGATATAACCGAGTCAGGTACATGCATTAACTGTCCGTCACACCCTGAAATGAATTGTAAACGTAAATATAACACTGATTCAAAATAAACGTTTATTAAAAATCGGTCATTTGAAATTGCCCCGTTTCCCTTCCTTATATTAAACATCGCACAATGATCACGGACAATAAGGCCGGTATTCAATACCTCCCGAGTTCTGTGTCCGCGCTCCGTGTCATTTTTCAAAACACGGAGACATGGAAAAACGGCCTTATCTGCCAGTCGGATCGGTCACGGTGGACAGTCATGCCGATCACGAGGGATAGTTGAGCGACTTTTTTTATTGAACGTAATTAATGTACACATTTTTATGTTTTACAATAACAAATGTATGTATATTCAAAAACATGATTTTGTTTTTGGTTTAGTGTTTGATTTACTTGGATATGTTAACATAATTACCTATACTCTCATTCTCATCGATGAGGAAGTTATATTGCTTATCTCCATCCACTCTAAAACCAAATATCTGTATCTTCCTTGGTTGAATGAAATAGGTTGGACCCTTTTCCCTGGTGTGATGGGGCAGTTTGACATACTGGGAGAAATCAAAGGTGTAGTGCACGTCGTTACAGGAAAAGTTGTCTCCACTCCCTGCATCTTGCCCACTCCGTCTTTCAAACATAGCTACAGATTTTTCTACACATTCCCGGTATTTGTCTCTTTCTTTTCTGGCTTGTATTACATGGTCATGGTATTTCTCTGTTGCAGCCAGTTTTTCATCTTCAGTTCTTGCTAGTTGTATGTCTTGCCGGAAGTCCTCGCATGCCTTGCAAACATCATCTTTTGGTGCAGCTATTTTAATGTGTGGGACGCATCTTTTCCACAGATCTTTGAAAGTGGTGAGACCAACATACTGCTTTTCAATTTGGCTGCATGCTGTAATATATTCCTGATGAATAGACAGCTTTGTATTCTTTGACGGAAGGAAAACAGGTGCAGTTTCTCCCCGACCACGAGGTGCTGCTGGCTGTGGAAGTCCTTCCTCACTGGCATAATTTAAAAGAAATTGAACTGCATCTTTTATAGTGTCATGCGAAAAAGCGTTAGGTGCTTTTCTGCCGTGGTTACCATGTACACGTGGCTGAATTCCATTTTCTTTCATATGCTTCATTAGAGCCCTAAGTGTCCACAGTCCAGTATCATTGATCAATAGAAATGCATCTTGACATATTTTGATGCCGTTGTAAATGTACTCATAGCGTACACGTTTCCGCTCACCACTTCTACATCTGTTGTCACTTCCTAATTTTTTTAATGTTCCCATAATCAACAGGTCTTTCTCTGTTTTGTTTAATTCCCTCATGTTGTAAATATTTGATCTTATTTCTTCAACGGAAAATTGCAAATAACAATTCTTGGAACATCCACAACCCTTATCATAAATACTATCCAGTTTATCTAAATCTACCTGTGGATCATCGCTTTCAAAATCTTCTTGATTAAGGCTACTAGTACTTGCAGATTGTTGTAGCACGTAACTGTTTACACGGGTGTCAATATTTTCTGTCGTCTCTTCTCCGTCCCCTTCACTGTCTGCATCATTACTGGGACTGCTCAAATGAAGTTGTGTCCGGTTCGGTGGTGCTGGTTCATACAAACCAAAATCACTCAACAAAGAATTTAAATCCTGAAAATATAAAAAATGTTGAAAATTACTTTAAATGTTCGAATAAAAGGGTGTTAGTTTTGATAACTTTAGTTATTAACACCAGATCTATATTAATTATCATGGAATCTAAATAAGAATGGTTTTATAAAATTTAAAACAGCACACTGATTTATTATTAAATGTTTACAAAAAAAACGGAAAAAAAAGTTCACATACGAGGGGGTTTCGAACTCACGTCTTCCCGCACGAGAGCGATAGTATTAAACCACTGGACCAATCAGTCATTTCTACATCATACTCGCATAATTATATAAATATTTAAACTTCATATCTTTACTAAACACTACTTCCTACAACAAAATCCAGATTTTTCATAACCATTTTTTACTCATTTTCTAATAATAAGTTTTATTTTAACCTTTCTAGTATAAATCGATAAATGCACGATAATTTTTTTTTCGCGCTTTATTTGACATAAAATTTGACTATAGTTCCACAAAGTCGAACAAGCCTAAAGTTAGGAATTATGGTCTAGCTCTAATATAAATTGCCAAAACAAATAACCAGTAACATTGGCAAACGAGAGCTAGTTATAAATGTACAAATCGCTATGACGAATCGGCTTGCTTCACCATGTTCACCATGATCACATGGACAGAAAAAGCCTCGGAAATAATTAGATAATTTCGACCACATGTAGCATCAGGCAGATGAATTATTGTACAGTCAGTTTAATCTAGTGCGCTTGTTAATTATTTTATGAAACAAATATAATGTACTCACATCAAAAGTGTCCATATCCTGTGTTTACGTTTCACGTTTTTATTTCAAGGGCGCCGCCATTTTAATTTTTCTCGCTCAACTTTGACGTCACTTTTCTCGATTACGTCATTAAATACCATAAGACATGAAAATGCTTGACGCGGCTCATACAAAGCAAACACAATAGGACAAAACGAACAATTAAAGGAACACAGTGGGGCACCGCCTTGGAACGGTCAGTGGCAAAAACCCCACTGGGGAGCTTAAACCGGTTTATGGTGCGCACCCAACCTCACTCTTACCCCCACAATGTTCCAAAGTCACAGGACAGTGTAAATAAAAGTAATCCCTGCTAGGTGAATCTCTAACACACGCAATGGAAACAAAAGGCATGGTATGTAAAACACAAAAATGCTCGTGTATAAATATATAAAAAGCAAACCTTGAGAACCAAAAAACGTATGTACTCAATGCCTTTGCAGAAGGCAAAGCACCAAGAGAAACACCCTTAAGGGCCCGACGAAACAGGCCAGAGGACAGAAATCAAAACAGTTTCGTCCCAGTGGGATTTAAAAACTGCCCATCACAGAGTCCTCCCCCTCTTCCGTCAGACACAATCAAAGAGGGAAGCATAGCGTCCAACTGTAAACGGGTTGAACACCAAACATGCGGTGTGTCTCAAAACAGTAGGGTCGTAACCTCTTTTAACAAAACGTTTTATAATTTTAGCAAATACAGTTGGAAAATTGCCATGGGCTTGCCTGCTATACTGTTACAGGTCGAGGGCACTGTTTTACCAATACATAATAATACAAACACAAAGTTATTTGTACAGGTGAGTGGTCCCATCAGCATGCAAATTGCTTTTAAAAACAAAACTAATGCTAAAGCATAATCATGTTAAATGATTTATTAACACTCTCATTTTTGACAAACATAATCAAAGGTACTACTGATAATATGTAAAGGTTCATTGTTTCAAAATAAAAACAACAGGTAAGCACTGCTTGATGTGTAAGCCCCAAAGATGTCCACAGGCCTAATCAGATCTCTTGACAATGAACCAAATCCAAATCGATTGTTTTGTATCCTGTCATTTTCAAATAACCGCAGCCTTGAGACCATCTATCGTGTTCTTCCCAAGGGTCGTATGTTGCTTCCCAGGACATCACGTCAACACCATTAGCAAAACAGGTCACTTTATCCGCACTGCCATAATAATACAACCAAGCCTTTGCCAGTAATAGTCCATTTTATATAATCTGTTTTGACCACTGGTCAAATGTTTGTAATATGTCGTCATAAATTAACATGCTCAATATGGAGAACTGAGCAACAATGTCCATCGTTTAACTATGGCTTGCCGAAGTGGGATAATCATACATATAGTCAATTGGATGCCAGAAAGTCTGCTTGAGATTTGAGACGATTTCTGTTTAGTATTTACGATGGCTAAAGTTAAACAAAATTACTGTAACTCTCATTTCAGACAGATGTTTCAAATAGCAAAAACTAAGCATGACTGATTTTATCGCCTTGCGGCACACCGGGAATGAGAAATGAAATGATGACTGATATATACTTAAAATGTGCGGACAAGAAAAGCCGAAATTGGCCCATTAAGCGGCTATTATTGTTGTTTCGTGGAGATATATGGAGTTATTCTCTTAAAAGGTTGTGAGAAACTAAAGACTTGTCCTATTATGTAAGTTCCAAAACATTGCATGGGTACTTTTTAAAGTTAAACATCAACACATCGCTTTCAAGCAGTGAGCACACACACCACCTAGCTTAGAGAACAACACATGTCTTGCCAGTCAACTATCAAGACTGGATGGTTAAATTTGTTTTACCCTTCAGTTCTTTGGGTTTGAAAGAAAACACATTGCAACTTATTTTCAAAACTTGTAGAAAATCTATGCTTAGAGTCTCAGGATATCTCATGCCATGACAGTTTTGCCCTTGCCATCTATCCCTGGCAATGTAAAGCAATGTGTGGTTTGTTTTTTTCACAGAGCCAATCGCGAGTCCTACTGAAAGAAATTAGGAGTAATTCAGAAATATGTGTTTTTAAATTGCTTACTTGGATGCAAAACTAGGTATTTGACTATTCAGTGATGTTTGGCTTTCTCTCGCAAATCTTTTACAAATTGTGCATCAATTAGCCGTCGTTGAAAAAAAAAACACATAGTGTTCGAATCTCAAGGGCAAACCGAATGATCTCTGAAATCAGTCAAGTACACAGTTATGCTTCCGAGCTACTCACATTGTCCAAGTTCATTCCTAGGCTGACACATAACATTGCAAGTCTTAGATGTGATCCCAGTGCATCAGTAAAATGGTCACGTTCTCGTTTTACCTCTCGAGCTGTTCACATCATCCCAAAACATCGTTGAAAATTGTCACAAAATAAATACTGGTTTTCGAGCAGTTAACATTCCCTAACCACCTGAATGTTGCTTTAAATAAGTTGAATAGGCTTCCTCTCTGTGATCACAGTTGGATCAGCCGTAGACTATTATTAGAATATTGTGGGTGAATCCATTGCATTTGCGAAAATAGCAACATACTATGTTTAGCTCACGAGCTGTTCTCATCAGCACATCCATTCTACTTGTATTTACATAATGGAACTTTTGTGATCACTTGAGTGTACGGTGTTGTTATTCATGCTACATTGATGTGAAAACACCCGTCCCTGTAATGAAAAGTTATGCAATTTTTTAGCTGAAAAACTGAACATACTTTTAAAAGTACATTTGTATTGTATCTAAAAATCATGCAATAGAGGACCTGACTTGTAGATGAGAGAGAGATTTATTTTTGTTTCTGCCATAGTTTGTTGAGTTAATTGAGTTGCTATAAGGAATAAAATTGTCCCCGGAATACAAGTTACGATACAATGCGCATTCTTAAACAGTAAAATATGAGAACATAGATTTGTAATTGAGAGCTATTTTTCGATTTCAATCTCTTAATTTTTCACGAATTCCGCTTGGGGTGAGTATTTTATAAAAGTCGGAGAAAAGTAGCTATTGGGTAGACATTTATGGTAAGAAAAAGTTCTGCAGAGTTGTATACAGATCATAAAACACTTGTCTTAAATATGCTGCATTAGACAGGAACGTTCTGCCTTTTGTCCGGAGTACTTCTGTAGGGCGAGGAACGCTATGACACAAATGCGACCTCTGTCGTTCAAATCGTACCTGTCTCCCTGACCGTACACATACGGTTACGTCCCACAATGGGTCCCTTTCGATGGACGGTGTCTGCATGTGAAACCGCGAGGTTTCTGCAATAAGGCCAGGATATTCCATCGATCAATAAGGCGACATAGATAAAAACAGAAGTAGGAATTACAAACAAAAACAATTGACCTCTTTTCTCAAATGCTGTCTTAGTTAAAATATGACAAATGAAAAGTAGCTCAATTCCTTCCAAGCACTGATGTATAAGTTACGGGTTATTGGAAAAAAAAAACGGATAAACACATCTCTCATTGAGAACATTTAACTTCTGTCAGTTTTGTCTTTGCATACATAATGTAAAAGAAAATTTCATATTTTTTCTCAAATGTCAATATAGACAGGTTTGATAAGGGCATTTGAAAGTATGCATACGTTCAGCCGTGAAATGAATTTAAAATGAACGGAAACATTCAAAATTTAAGAAAGGGAATGGTGCTAAACTGTCATTTGTTTTTCAACGTGGTATATAAGGGGTGGCTACCCACCTAGACATACGATAACCCTAGACAAACAGCTCAGGTAATATAAATGTAGACGGGCAATATACAGTTGTACTTTGAAATACTTTTTGTCCATGCAGAAGACCAAACTTGAGCTCGAGAAGGACAAAATAATGAAAGCCGCTATACAACAATGTCGATGGCTCTTCTTGCCGAAATTGATATCACCGTATCTAAAGAACTTCCTGATTTCTCACAGAAAATTCAGTTCAAAATTCGTTGAAACGGTTCTGGAAACAGGTGTCGACACTACGATCGGATCAAATGCAAGTTCGGACTGCATCTATGGTTTCACGCTAAAAGATTGTTTGTGCACCAAAGATAAGTAGCAGTAATTCAATAAGTTGTTCCTGCCTGGATGTCTACAATTTATCGGAAAACTTGAACACGGATTACATTTTTAACAAATACATAGAGAAATTTTACCCGAAAAATGTTGGAATCGATAGTGATACGAGATTCAGTCTATTTGGGAACACTGTTAAGTTTAAAAATGTCAACAAGACAATAACCGTTGCGAGTTTTATTAAACAATGTAATGATGTTTTTTTTTGCTGGATTTTCAGATTGTACGAGATGTTTTCAATGTGGCGTTGACGACCCTTTGATTGAGCATGCTAGGTTGTCGAAAGATTGTAGCTACGTTTTGCAGGAGAGAGGACAATAATTAATTCGTCTTGTTTAGAAGGGGGTACAGAATATGGAGCAGCACGATAGCAAAAATGTAGCAACTAACAAAAGACTGAACTACGGAAATGAAGATTAAGTTGAAATTTGCTGACACAGGATACTGTTTAAAGTGTGCTTGAAATTGGTTACCACCTGGTCTCGTAAAGGGAGCTATTAAAGCTGTGGAAATGTGACAGCTTCTAACATGATATATATATATTTTTTGAGAATGCCAGTGATCGACATGGGATATACAGCTTAGGTGCAAAGCCGATATCTATATCTGCATCTGTAACATACACAGTAAGTAAAACCCTTTGCTACTGGCAATTAAAGAAAACACAAGACTGAAACAAATGTTTGTTTGTGCTCAGTGCACGCATACTTATGTTTTGATTTGGTTCCCGCCTTGGGGTCATTTGGATACTTGCGAAAAGTGTGCTCCGGCATTTCCTTATTGTCCAATAAAGATATGGAGAAATGTGGCAAATACATAAGATACATAAAAGACAAGGTCAAGACATTGATTGCTTGAAATTAAGTTTAATTCGTCGAAATACACACTTACAAAATAACAACAAAACAATAGTCTTTCGAAAGTCTTTTTAAAAGCATCTGCTCTAACACCTATTTCCTCACAAACAAATCAATGTTGACTTGAATCATATTTTTGACTTTACATACATGTACAGAATAAAAGTTCAGCTGTCTGCTTTTCTAAAGTGGCGAATAGTGTTGAGCAAGACAAAATGCTCTAAGCTCTCTTTTCCAGTTGCAGACAATTCTGGCTTATAATGAAACGGCACGCAACGACAGGAAATTCGGCTCAATGCCTTGTCAAAGCCACATTGTATATAAGAACCTCATCGATTGACTGTTTTAGGTAACATTATTTTTTTGTTCAGAAACGGTTTGTGCATCAGTTGTTGATCAGCCTTCGTATTGTCAATAACTATTTCAGAGTTACTTCATCAAGGTAAGTGTTTGTCTTTTATGACTCTAGACCCAATACAACAACAACGATCGCGTCTTTGTTAATGAAAAGGTGACATTGTTTGATATCTTTACTAATATGCGTTTTCTTCTCTCTAATAGACGAATGACTACTCCTATACCAGTAAAAACGGCGAAAGCTACGGGTTTAGAAAAAAAAATGTATTGGAGATACAGACATTTGAAGAAAGGAAACGTCAGTACCTAAGGAACTTTCTCTTGGGAACAAACCCGATGGAGCTACCGCTGATTTGCATGAACGTTGGCTACCCAAGCAAGTTGCTCACAAAAATGAACCACAACTTTCCTTGAAAAACATAACAAGGTGATGGAAGTCATGTTTGACACTTGGTGCCGTATGCCAAAATAATTCTGAAATTGGACTGGTTAACTCCTACAGTTTTGTAATCGTACGCACATTTTTAACTAGGAAAGAACAAGAAAATGGAAGCTTTAGAGAGAGACACCCGATATATGAGTTTATTATATACTTTCTAATGTTAATCTAAATTTTCTTAAGTATTTGTGCAGTAAAATACAACATTCCGTATCAAATTTCCCATATCAGATGAAATTAGCCGTATTAAAGCTGTCCACTGCGGAAGTTGTACACAGATGTATAATTATATCATATTCAGAGGCTAAAACTTAAAACAGATCCACATTGCTGCAGTAAAATAAGTTTCATTTTATTGTCGTTACATTGTTTTTATGTCATATTTGAAGACAAATGTATACAATTTCTTTATTGCATTAAATAAACCAGAATGATGATTTACATTTTACTTTTACTTTTTAATTACTATCGTCTGTTTCCATACGGTAACCAGAAGTGACATCATTGATGTCATATAAAACGTGACACGTGAAATAGAGCGTTATGTTGATTTTACGTTATTAATTACACAATTAACGTTTATATAACATTTTACATGACATTTGGTGAAATTCGGATCTATACAGCCAACTCAAAAGATACGACGCCGCAGATCAATCGACTGTTATAATATTCCGTATGTATTTTGCTGACAGGAGACGGAAGAAACTGTTTAATGGGGGAGGGGGGGTCACTGCTGAAATTCAAACTAACAATAAATTTTATTGACCCTGTTTTTTATGGAGACTAACATATTGCTAGTTAATTTCTGGAAGAATAATGATGGGTCAATGACTTAACTTTTTCGCAATATTAATCTTTAGTGATACACTATCATTTAAGGTGCTTAATGCAGAATAAGCTATAATTTTCGTATTGTAAACGTTTATGTATGTGGTGAATGTTTCAGAATGGGTATCAATTTTTAATCTCTTCTAATGTAGTATGTCATACTTTAGGATGAAAAACTAGAGATAGCGGTATTTCTATTATCATCTGAATAAATATTACGCTTCTATTATTACCCACTCACTTTACTAAAATTCATTATTTCAATTGTTGATAAATGAATATTTCATGATAAAGGAATAAAGGATAAAGGAATAACAAGGTTTTTCAGATATTTTGCCTACAGTTTGATAAAAAACCTTTGTTTTAGAATGCAAAAAAAAAAATCGGGGTCAATGTGCATATAAGAAAGAAATTCAATAAAAACTGACAAAAAATGTGTTTTTTAGATTTCGACGAGCTTTGAGATATGACAGCATAGGTCTGTAACAAGGAACTGTAAAGGGAACTAGTTATTAATGATTTTTTATATCCTAACAATTCTTCTTGTAATACAATTTAAATTAAGTAATTATCTTAAACGGTATTTGAGAGTATTTTTGTACCCCTACGTCAATTTAATCACAAACTGTGAGGTAAAATATTTTTTTTTCAAAACTGTTCATTTTTTTACACTAAAATATTCCTATTGTGCCAAAGATTACTACATAATTGTTTTTTCCAGTTAACTTATCATTTTTGAAATATAACAAATGTAAATGTCCGGAAGAGCAAAAATCCAAAACCTCACCAGTGACACCCCTTAAGACGACAACAAGTCAAATTAAAAGTCACATCAGACAGTGTTGATGCCTTTTGCCATTTTTCTTCTTATTAGCTTTGTCCTATTCATGGTGTAATTATTGTTGATTATACGATCATTTTGTTACAACATAATTGTGAACAGTAAAGGTTGTTCCAGACTAGCCTTGTTTGTTTTCCTTTACATGTTCTCTGTGTTGGCAGAACTATCAAAAGACCTGAACGATTGCGTATGAAAATGGTGCAATGAAAAGTCATCGGTTGGGAAGCTATTGAATGGCACATGATCTTATTTACACCGATAATAGGGAAATACAGCATCTTGATAGTTCTGGCATCCCTGACTGGAAGTGGCCTAAGGTACAATTGCTTAGTTAACGGCTGAATTTTATCACACATTAAGATTAAGGTATATGTACATGAATAACTATGAAAATCAGCAAGCAGTAACGTTCGGGTGTCCTATGCCTAATATTTAAAATGATACGTTATACGATGGAAAGTGATCCGACCGCTGCCCGCTGATAACGTCTATTTTGAAAACAAACGAGTACTCGATCAAGAAAAAAACCATATTCGCTCGGCACTCTCGAATCATATCGTGGCTTATAGGTCGTTATTTTATTTCAAGACAGATTTCTGCTTTTATTTCATTGATGATACCGAACAGTATGATGTATCTAGAATTGTACGAGATGTTTGAACGGGTTATACTTAACGTGTCCATGACAAAAACGAAAGAGTTGTGTGAGAACTCGGACCAGCTTGGCAAGTGTATGTTGTCATTTTACGAAAGGGCATACAATTCATTTGTTGTACAGACACCAGAGTTGTAAGTAGACAGAAATCGGCGCCTACTTTTATGACGATAAGTAGTAAGACAGGATTTCATTACGTTGATGTTATGAGAAGAAGGATGGAATACGTCGGGAGCTACGGGTGGGCTATAAATAAGTTTAATTGGTATGTACTGTTGAAACATTTGTGCCAATGAAGTCCGATTCTAACGACAACAATGATAATTCGACTTACTCCTACATGTACACATAAAAGAACAGTTGCAACTATGAGGACTCCAACTTCTTCAACAACGAATACGTTTGATGTGATGACCAAAAACCCTTTTCAACAAAAGAGAAGTGCATTTACTATCATTGTCATTGAAAGTAGAATTGTGACTATTTCTGATAGACTTCTCTAAAAGAGTATCATTGAATAACAATGTCGATTTTGTAAACGGATGTATTAATTAAGTTCGCTACATGTTCATTCTAGGCTGAAACAGGCGTATGTAGTAACTTTCTTTCGCTTTCATAAGATGCGTAGCATGTTCCACGTCAAGCAAACATATCTAATATATACTTAACAAAATAAAACACTTATTTTGTTTAGTATATATATCGTTAACGTTTAGCATGTTTATTGCGCAAGCTACACAATGGTCTGTTGCACGACGTAATCGACGGTTTGTCCTGATATGAAAATTGTAAGTGTTGAGCATGTTTCTTAGAGCAAGAGAACTTCTTCAAAGCTTCACATGATCGTCTAATTCATTCATTTTGTGTCCTGTGTATTACTGTATTTGAGATAAGGTTCTTAATAGATCAAATTCAGAGCAAAACGACTTGTTTCTCATTTATGTTTGAACTTTTAGAAACGACAGTGTGCCCTAGAAGACTGATAAAATAATGAGTGTCAGGTCTATCAGTGTGCTTTCGCACGGTTTGAGTTCCAGCGGTCACACGAGGTTGCTTTTTCTTTAGATTTGATGAAGTACAAAAACGTATCCAAGATTACAGTCTTGTTTTTTTATGTATTCGCCCAGAAACATTCATTACAATCATTCCACAAAATATATCGAAGTATCTACGAAACATTCATGTGTCTGTTCAGTGGCAAAATAAAAGATCGAACATTGTATGATGAAGTTGATTCTTGTTTCATAACGCTAGCTGGATAGCAGTAATGCTTTGAACGTTCTACTACTTCAAACTCGTCTTATATAGGTCCAATTCTTTTGGCAAAGTTGTCAGAGGAGGCTAGGCCAGTGTGGTCCACTGTGTCGAATGGCACGTCTATCCTCAAAACACTTTGGCGTCAATGGGACCGGGTAGAGGTCAAAGGACGCATGCTTTATCGTAAGTTTGTGGATGAATTTGGATCAGTCACGTGGCAGCTAGTTGTACCTAAATCAAAACAGAAAGAAGTCATGCATTTTAGTCACAATATTCCAACCTCTGGTCATCTTGGTTCAGAAAAGACCCTGGATAAGGTCCGACAGGGTTTTTATTGGCCCGGTGTTTCAGAAAGTGTTAAGCAATACTGTAAAAATTGCGACACCTGTACCGCCAGAAAATTATCTAAGGAGAAAAATAAAGCTCCGCTTGGACAATACATAGTATGAGAACCTACGGAACGTGTCGCGATTGACATACTAGGGCCTCTATCTCTCACTACTTCCAGGAACAAGTATGTTCTATTCATTTCAGATTGGTTTACCAAATGGATAGAGTGTGTCCCACTACCTAATCAAGAGGCAAAAACTGTTGCTGAAGCTTTTAGTAATAATTTTATAGTTAGATTCGGCGTTCCACTTCAAGTCTACACTGACCAGGGTAGTAATTTTGAAAATGACCAAGTCTCTGCAGTGTCATGCAAACACTAAGAGAAAGACTCAGAGAACATTTTGACTGTGAAATGTTATCTGACGATGAACGACATGAGGAGACAGCAACAACAAAAAACATTTACACCGCGGTGTTCTTTACACAAGCAGCGTCAGTGCAAATTCATTTAGATGAAAAGCCAAAGCTCCTATTTGGTTGTGAAGATTCCAACCATTACGTGTCTGTTGACAATAATGTCGTTGTTAGATTTGATGGTTATTCCAACCGTGAAAGATGCAATGTAACTCTTTCTGAACACGTGACGAGAGCTATCATGAGAGAGCTTTAAACAATGACACAGTGATATGTTGGTTATTGCAAGAAACCAGAACAGGATGTTAAGAGATATCTACAGAACATTTACTGCTTTAGCAATCAGATCAAAGCGATCGTATGTAGCAAAGTAGACGAAAACTATTCAGTCTCGGCTCTCAAAAATCTGGGTTTCGAGAAATCTTGAACTTGACGAAATCAACACGTCGTAGCCTATCCTTGATGACTCTGCTTACGAGGATACTATCAGAGAAAATATCTTGTTTCGTCTACTGATGATCTTAGACAAAGTATCTTTTTTTAATTCGAGGATAACTGTGTCGTCGTGAAATGACAGAGAGTAAGCAGTCTGTTGTGTGCGTTTCCACGTATACAAATCCTTTCAACGAATTTAGGATTCGTTTACATACAATAAGTTTCTTGTACAAGACATTAAAGATAAGCCAAAGTTATGACTTGTACAAGAAATTTTTCTACACAAGATCTAGCAAGAATTGCTTTGACAATTAATCACAAAATAGCGGAAAGATGTCATCAGCACAAAATATTGTCTAGCATGCAGACGAGTTTCTGAATTTTTTAAGAAAACATGAAATTAATGGATTATGTTTTTAAAAAAATGCATTAAGTGTTCTTATCGAGAAAAATCTTTAATTGAATGACCATTGAATACATATTAAAATGGCTTTTAAATTTCATCTTAAAAACTCTCTTTTTTGTTCAGTGTGATAGTACTTTGCACTTGTATCATATAAATGTTCCCTTTTTTGGTATAAATTGATCAGTTGGTCAACTTTGTCCTTTGACCAAGCCATTGTGTTCAAAATTTAAAAAAATGTACCTGAATTACTTCTCGCACATCTGTTTTTCCCATTAAACACTTCTTATCAGTAATTTGACAGCCAAGAAATTGCGAAAAAATAGAACAGGCTCTATTCTCATGCAAGAAAATTATCGCATATAATGTCACATAAATTCTGACAAAAGTTGCTCAAATGTGGGTGTTTACATATGAAAAATTATTGTACAAGACATAAACAGTACTTATCTTAATGTCTTGTACAAGGAACTTGGAAGGTGTAAACCGCCATTAAAACAATCCGTGTATGAAACGCAAGCATGGTGCTTCACTTATTGATATAATGTATGTTTATCACTCTGGTCAAAGAAAGAATCACGTGCGAGGCCTGTCATCAGAAGGAGTGTGCTGTTTCTGCACCATCTAAGAAGTTGAAGGTTTTTGCCAAAAAAATAACTTCGACCCAAGCAACACGATCAGTTGGTAGAAACATCATCGTGATCTGTTCGGTTTCCTTAACCTCAACGCAAACCTTGATTTAAAATGCATCGCTGACAGTACTTTAACCACCACAGGCAACATCGATGATCGGGCTAGCAAAGTCTTCAAGTGGCTTAGCAATCAGATTAATAACGTCGTGCAGTTATCAAAACACTTATGTAAGAAACTGGATGACGGTGCTGAATCAGTTGATAACACAAAGAATGTTGAAGCGATGATCAATAACGTTTACAGGGTTGCAAGTTACTACAATCTGGGTTTCACGAGCATACTCTTGTTTGAGAGTTTATTGTACATGATACGATATCTTGTCTTGTACATACAACCAGCAAGTTCACAGAAAACTATCAGCTAGACGAAATTCTTACAAAATAAGTCACAGATGCAAAGTATATATGTTCGGTCGCTACGATGAGAATAAGAACAACGGTGGTAAGAATAACCAGGTAATACTTCAACATATGAATGTCAAGAGAGCGAGCATGCAGATGGGCTCGGCGAGTGTAGGGAACAATAGTTTCAATCATCTCATGAGTTTCGTTTCTCAACAAGCTTGAAAGCGCTGGTAATTCAAAATGACAATTACTGTGGGAGTACGTGTCTCTATTCAAAAACGTAAAGGAGTACAAGATCGAGGACTGGTCAACGTTCATTTATCTAGTCAGCGTTGTAAAAATGCTAGAATACTTGAAAATGCAGCCTTCTTTTGACAAAATTTCGTTCCTGACATTCACCGATTAGTCAAGAACAATAATGACACGTACAGTTTCAACAGTGTTAAGGTAGGAGAAGAATTCCGAAAGATGGAAACCGTGTATAGCGAATTATTGATTTTTAGCCGGCTCGCGATGGAAGTGAATTAGGCATGTTGACCATTATAGCATGTTTTGCACATGCGGGGTATGAACATCTCTTTTTACAAATAATTGAAGTGACCGTTTAGGAATTTCGTTGAGTGTACATGAATCAAGGTATGGTTTGAATAATACGTCTTGGGAAAAGCTTCAAACATTTTCAGAATCTTTTCGACAAGACAAAGTATATCAACGACTAAACCATTTCAATTAAACTTCGGCAAGAGCTAAACAGTAAAGTAAGTCAGTCAAGTATGTTTGCAATATCGTTCATAATGATAGTAACATGTTCATTATAGTTACTTGGGACATATGTAATTGTATGATTGAGTTCGACTTAATCTTAGTTTTTGCTTCTTACAGGATGACATTTCGTTGTGAAAAATGCACCAGAAATCGTTCACTGACTTGTGAGGATTGTTTAACCGTGCTGAAGTACAGTGGACAACTTCACGAGTGTGGCAAGGAGATAATAGATACATTTTATTTGAGTAAGATGCAAACTATTTAAAAAGGCTATGTGCGTCAGATGCGGTGAAAATGTGGCACAGAATGTTATGCCATTCTTGGTTGTGGATATTACTGAATACCATAGTTGCTATGAAAAGTGTTTGTTGGCAATTGAACCAATTTGCGATAAATGTAAAAACTAACTGATGTCTTGTTTTTGATTTTATTTTAATTGTTGTATGTTTCCCCATGATGACATGTAATTCAAAAGTGTAACATTCTATGGTGCTAACAACGATATCCTTTGAGGTATCCTTTAACTCGATCTCTGCACACATTACACTTTGTTAAAGCTTGTGCACACATAGGACAGCTGACAATATGTCCGCTGGGTAAAAATACAACATTTGCCGCGAAATCTAAACAAATTTTACAGGTCATATTCTCTTTCATTTGACGGTTGTCGGTACGAAGTTGTGAAATTTATTCCTCATTGTCAATGCTTGAAACAATTGTTTGTTTATGTGTGTTTGATTTTTTTCAGTCTGTATTGGGTCGATTGATGACTCGATCTCGATTTTCTTCTAAGTCAAAGAGGATTTTGCACAGATCTTCTGCCTTGAAATGTTATGCAACGAAAACATGTATTGCCTTTCTGATATTTGTCTCGAAAAAGTTAAATTCGAGGCATGTGTTGGCAGCGCCCGAATTGAAAAGATCTGTATGCCCTGTAGATTGACGAGTTTCGTTCGGCCTTTTGCCTGTACAGAGGGAATCGAATCAGTAGGCAAAGTACGTATACACAAATTCGTATCCACAAATAGACAAAACGTTTCATAACATATAACTATTTGAGTCACGTTAGGTGTAAAATTGTCGATCATAGATCGTTCGCAAGAAAGCAACATTAGACAGAAATGTCTTTTGATAGTATCGTTCATGCAAATATTCATCTCGGTTTCGTTTGCTTTTTCGCTAGATCTGATATCAGCATTGGATACATACTACAACAACATGAAAACTGGACGGCTTCAACATGAACTCTCTACCTACGGACTGCAAAACTGTCAATGTAATGTTACGATCATAGTAAAGCTATAGGAAAATATACAACGATGTCTGTTACGTCATATCTATGGGTGCAGAATTTATGGTAATAGCGAGAGACGATAATAAAACGCAACCGTTGCCCGGGAAGTACTTACCAGAAACAGTACTTTCTCCAATACTTGTGAGAATACTAGAACAATTCAGCAACCAAATGCAGATTTTATTTTGTTTTAATGTCACTACCGAAGAGTGCGAATTACCGGCATGGATCAACGGCAGCGCTGATGTTGAGAACGTTCACAATTACCTGGTGTCTGTAAGTCAACCAAATGCTACGGATCTAGGGGCTGGTCGACAGATGTACAGAATATTTTGGTACAAGAATCCGCCCAAACACATGAATTACAACTCCTTTCGACCGAATTCGTTTGATACAAACGAATGCCTTAAAGGCAGACAGATTTATAAAGAAGCTTGTAACCGAACAAACCCAACACCATGTTTGATCAGAAATACATAGATACCAGTAGTAGAAAATCATGATGTTCAAGGTGAAAATGTTACTCAGAAAAGCAATGATGTGACTACTGCAGCTGCATCGGACAGCAACCTAACTGAGACACACCGTGTCGTCTCAACTGAATAATATTCCTTTGAACCTAATAACTTGGAGCTGCTCTAAACCCGTGATGCTTAAAGTGAAAATGGTGCTCATATGGGCACGGTTTTGACTACTACAGAGTCACCTGACAGAAATCAAACTGTCAAGCACAGTGTCATCTAATCGGAACAAGATTCTTCTCTTGAACATGATAACTCTGAGCGCGGATTGACAGTGATATACAAATACAAACAATACATCTGAGCTACGAAGTTTTATTTCCAATTTGTCAAGGGGTTTTTAAAAAAGGGGTTTTTAAAAAGTAAATTGTAAGCTAAAGTTGTGTTCTTCAATCTTCAATCTACTTTTCCAATCAGGTATTTGATGATGTTAGCGATTATTGCGCTGCCTGCATAGTTAATTTTCCCGCCGGAATATTTGGCTCTCGTTGGTTGACCGTACCAACAATGATGTAAGACACGCATCTGTACAAGTGCACGCGTGTATTGCATCTAAATTGTTTTGGAGGTTGCAGTCAAAATAATGGTAAAACTTCCATCTGAACAGACAACGATAACAATAGTGAAGGAGACTAAGTCTGATGATTCTCTCGAAGAGAAAACTAGATTGATATTTGAAAATGTGCACGTATGTTATCTTGTTGATGTCTTCTGTGTCATGATATTCAGATGAGTCAGTTAGATGATTTAGACGAAAACGACATTGACTTCGAAGCTGAAAATCTGTCCACGAATTCTGTAGTATGTCTAGGTCAGAAATTTGCACTGATCCGTCTATTGTTCGACACAATCAATCACCAGTAGAAAAGAAGTACCGTTGATGTGATTCCGTAAAAAACAAGTATGTAAATCGGACTTCTATGCAGCATTTGAGTGGCTGGCTAGCCCATATTCAAAAGGGTTGATTCATAAAGTGTATAATGAGAACAGAATTAACAAACATAACAAAAAAACGCATCATATGTACAGCATTGTCAAGTTACAGACGATTCAAAGTCCATGAGCATCAACCCGCAAGATATTCCTGTAACAGGTATATCATCACAAAACTGTGGCTTTACCACAAGACGATACCGAATAGAAGCAAACACAGAAACAAGACAACACAGATTACGAGTCTAGTGAAATCGAACCAAAAGGCGTTCATGTAACAGGTACATAATAAACATATCGAATATATCTGACAACGGAAAAACTGTGGCTTTGTCGCAAGACGATAACAAACTGGAGCAGACGCAGAAACAAGACACTGAGGACCATGCCATGTATATTCTGCCAGATAATGATACTACTACTTCTATTACTACTAATACTACTACTACTACACCATTGACTAAAACGGAAGATCAAACAAGGGATGATGCTCATAATGATTCGAGTGCCAATAAAGGACTAAATAGCGAGTCTACTCTGGCTTTGTTTGAATCCAAAGGTACATTTAATACATTAGATTTAGTGATTCATTTACCGTTTGATGTAGTCAACGAGTCAGATCGGAACAATATCTTCTCTAGTAAAAACGTAAGGTTGCCAAATCAGCGGCTGATCAAGGCAAACCGAGACGGCAGTCTACAAATGAAACTACTGAACATCAATCATTGTCAACAGAAACTGAAAACGTTGACCTGTTTCCATGTGAAAATGAATCTTACATATGAACTCGGGCACAAACTCTGTCATCATCGAACAATACCCTTCATTCTTTACTCAACACCTTTTAACATATAACACAGTGACAACAACGAGGACAGTCATTTTGTTTTTGATTTTCAAGCTAATGTTGGAGAGGAATCAAATCAATGTTACGCGTCTGGAAATGTCCAGTTTGCACAGTTTACTACGACCAAAGAGACCGATCGTTTTAAGAGTGTAGCCTATTCCTTTCTTAATGTGATCTATTCATCGTTTTTCGATGTTTGTTCAGGATTAGACGAACTGATGCTATTTGGAAAATATGTCACCAATCGATCTTCCATCGTCTATGCGCATTCATGACCTTAATATTCGTGTCAAGCTAGAGTCACCGCAATATGAAGTCAAAATAGACAGTGTTACGAGCCAGGCGTAACGAGAAAGACAATGCCAGCAACACACTGTACGAAATTTATTTAATCCAAATTACAAAGTTGAGATAAATTCACAGTTCCAAATATCCTAAATTATTCTGATCCTGTTTACTGTCCTTTTAAAAGACTAAATCCGGTTGTTGAATGTTCCTGAGCACTTTGAAATTAAACCCCACACACTAAAATTCAGTATTCCACAAAGATTTTGTCACTAAATAATATCCAAAGAATAATGCAGAATCTTCACAAAGTAACTCCATATAATGACTGTAGACTAACCAGAGATAACCCTACAAATCTTCAATCATATATATATACTTTATCATCTTTCTAGAAGGATATGGAATAATCTTGTATTTACTTGAATAATCTCCAATTTTCTTAATATTCTAGCAGTTTCCATATCATTCTATAACCTTCTACCAGTTTATATAATTTTCTATAAGCTTCCAAATGTTCTAAATGTAAATAGTATTGATAAATAAGTGCTCATTAACAATAAACGTAATTTCAAATATCAAAAAAAGTTAACAGTTCACAAATAAGATGTTTACATATCAACAACCCTCTACAGCAACAGTTTGATCAGATAGTTCATGTTGATATCAAAGACAGACACCTTTTGCAATTTCAGAGTGATGATATATGTGTTGGAGTGTTTGTCAAAGAATACAAACTCTACCTCTTCAATTGTTTACCTCATTATATATAAGTGGACTATCGACTGAAATTGGCACGCCGATATTGATTCGATTTAACAAAATGAAATACCTTTTGTGATTCTTTGTTATGTTTCTGTGAATACGCAGAACTTATCAAAACGCTAGTAGTTGTTTATACATTTATGTTTGCGGCGAATGCTAAAGTCAAGAACGAAGAATTTGCGGTGAAACCGACCTCCTTTAGAGAAATAGAAAAGAAGCCGCACAACAAAGCAAACACTTTTTCCAACCCAGAGACAACTACCTTCATAAGAAAAAAACAGTACCATCTCAGCCACAAGACAACGATGTTAAACATCCGACGTCTCAGAAGAAGAAAGCAGTAATATTTCAGCGGAACGAACGTGTCTATGGCAACTCGCACAGGTTCATCAACGAGTTTTGTTACTACTTGTACGAAATACACACGCATCCTGAATTCAAAGGTCGGCTTATTAAGAAAACAGATGGTTTCAAATTTCCTCTGGACTATTTGATTTGTGCTGCACTGATAAACACCAGTGATAATTTCAGCTGTTACAAATTTTTCATTGTTAGCTCATACAGTTCAAAGATTCAACATTCAGAGTTTTTCAACACGCAGATAACTCCAATGCTCGCACCCTGGTTCTACTATTCTTTCAAAAGAAAAGGAATGCTGCAGAAGATGAAAATCAAACAACTGAAAGAAAACGACAGGATGTGTATTTCTCAACTGCTTTGAACTGCACTGTAAAACTACATTGGAACTCATTGTAAAATATGAATCAGGGAGCATTAAGACAAAGACCATTGAAAACATTTATAAGCGGTATGGCTCTTGTAAGTGCGTTGACTTTCACCTCGCCTTACATATATTGAAAGAGCAGTCCGAGAATGCGAGACAGAATAACTGAAAGCATGACAATCATTCCTATACACTGACATACTTGCTTTTGTTTGTACAATTTCTGACAGAACCTACGAAGGAAGAATATGATCTAGATGGTTTAATCGAAACCTATTACAAACAAAAGGGACTACGACGATACTCTCCTGTAAACATGAAGCAACAGATAGGAAATTTGAATTGATGTACGCACAGGAACAGTTTTTGCTAGCTCATAATAAGTATTTGAGTTATGCCCTTGAGCAATATTCAAGTACAATCAAATCTTTTAAGTCTTTGTTTAAGACGGTAAACCCTCAGCTCACTCACCTAAGGTAGTGCAACTGTAATGGACACCTTTCCAAATCTAATTTGACATATTATTTTCATTATCTATATCATGTCACTGATTTATTTGCAAAATTTCAGGTAGGCTTACCATCATTAAAAAAAATATTTGAATTTTTCCTTCAAGACCCCATATTACGCTTTCTCTTCAAATAATGTGACCCCTAGGGTAGATTAAAGTTCTATAATTCTCTCACATTTGTAAATTCTGTAACAATTTTGGTGTCTATAAAACAAGTAATAGTGACAGAATTATAAATCAGACATTATAAGACATTCTTGTAAACCAACAATCTACAATTGCCAATTATCCATGGCAACCCAGCATAAAATGGAAGCGGTCCCAGCTGAGAAAAAAAGAGGTTGTGTAAAATTAAACGAGTCTCAAGTCAATAATATGAATACTCAGTCAGTATTTGTGATTTATTTTTATTAAATAACCTATTTGCAATTAAAAAAAAGAAAAAAAAAAAAAACAATTTGCCCATCTAGTTTTTGAAAAAAATAAGAAAAACTAACGTTTATGTCAGATATTTCAACCATTTTATTCCTATTATGTCACCCCTAGGGTTTTCATAAGTTCCAAATTTATGCATTTGTTAAATAATTGTATCATATTTAATGTGTAACTATTACAAATGAATACCAGAACAAGTTTTAAACTGCAATAAAACAGTATTATGAAACTACATATATCACTGAAGTTGATTCATACCCCTGCAAGGCCACCTTGACACAAGCAAAATAGAAATTTATATGTAGTTTTCAAAATTCAAGTACATATTATTACATGTTCAGTGATTTCAGAATTTTTTGTGTCAAATTATTATAAACAAATGCCAGAATTATTATTCAGCTAGGATAAAACAATTTTTAGCATGTCAATTTTTCTAAGAAAAAAGAAGGATGTATTGGCACAGGCTTGGCTCATGCACGTCTGCGTGAGCGTGCAAAAGTTCAATATTGGCCATAACTTTTCTATTACAGGATGGATTTAGTTCATATTCACACATAGCAATCGTAGTGACAAGACCTTCACACTGACCTAATACATAGTGACCCTGACCTTCAGGTGACCTTGACCTCTTCACTTACAACGGCAAAAAACATCAAATGTCAAAAACTTTATTATTATTGGACATTTTTGGTTCATATTCAATCGTACAACAATCCCTGTGGAAAGACTTAAACAGGACCCTACCTGAAGCAAAATGCAAATCATATTTGTGTTACTTTTCTTACTGATAGACAGTTCAACACTGAATATGTGTTCCAGCTTATACAATGGACATCACCGAATTGAAAAAATGAAAAATCTCACAGAAATATACAAGTGTAATTCACAATCACATATGAAATAACTATTACAACATTCTTTTCATATGCATGCAACATTAATCTGTCTAATTACTTTTTTTCCCAAAATATTGAGAGTTTTTGGGAATAATTTCTTCCAGCTTTTTCTTTGCATTTGATACTCTGGGTAAACCTTCTGAATTCTTAGCAGTGAAAACATCTCGTATTGTATCTTCACCACCACGGGTGTGTAACATTCTAAAATGCATTAGACTTAGTCCATGCCCAACAATATTTTCAGCTGTAGGCTTTTTAACACACCAGTGAAGATAAGTGGATGTAAAGGTTGGCAAGTTTAATGTTTTGGTATTGTTGAATTCCAAGTTATTTGCTACTGCAAATGGAGTGAAACTGTGTGCCTTCATATCTCTTGTTGGGAGATTCACAAACTGAAGCAATTTTCCTCAAGCCATTACATTATGTGCATCATAGGTTTCACAAAGCAAAGATGACACAAGATCTACTTGTTTCAAAGACTGCCTGGCATATAACTTTCTTAAAACAGACAGTGAATCAATAAAAGCACATTTTAAAAATTTATACAGAGCACCAATGTTCTATAGAGTTGAAACTAAAATCTGTCAATCAAAGCGCCGTCTATTATGCGCAGCGAAACATAGTCTTGTGAACTTTCAAAGCCAGCTAATCATTTTATTAAAAGCTGATGTGATTGGAACTGATTCCACAACTTTTCCATTCACTCTCATTTCTTCTCCAAGCATGGCTATGTCAGTCACATTGGTTGCATCTTCACTAACTGGAACTGTTAGAGTGACATATGTGTTGAATTGGGCTCAAAACTTCACCTAGACTGCAGCAATCTGTGTTATATGGAATAAGACTCTTTCTTCGTCTGCAAATAACATTGAAATAAACATAATAAACATGTAAATAAATGAACATTCTTTATTTTATCTAAAGCCGGGTACATGTACATGTATATGGTGTAAATCGTTAGGCTAATTGACCGTTTGACTTCATAGCTCAGTTGGTAAAGTGACTACTCTGACAGCGGAAGGCCCTGGGTTCTAGTCCCGGTTGAGCCACAATTTTTTAACCATTACATGTCCAAACAGGAAACATTCAAAAGTATGTAACATGTTCTCTCGATGAAATATTCCATCTTACACAAAAAAACAAAGTTTCTTTTTATTTTATTGTAAAATACCGCTACTTGTGTTGAGTTTGTTTCAATGAAATGTCATAAACTGCTGGAAATATCATAAAAAGCATTGGAATGTCAATTTTATTTCACTGAAAACCATAAAATAAACTTTGTTATTCATAATATTATTATAAACAAAAATTTCAAAAAGCATTTTATTACTTTACTGCTGGTGATGCATCTATAGATGGACCCATGCCTTCTATCAAACCACTAATGTTGGCTCGTGCGGCAAGAGAATCTTGACTGGCAATTTTCATGAAAAGTTTCATTTTGATAAATTCAATTATAATTATTAATCAAGCGAGCTTATCAAAAGAAATCAGCATCATTTACAATAAATAATCATCCCGGTTCCGGGGCGACAGTACATCCCACAATTATTTACTTCATTGTCAACCACGTACAGTAAATAGCGTCATTACGCGGTGTATAGCGTATAACAATTAATTGAATTATGACAAATTCCTTCTGTGTGACAGTGTCATTGACTTCTTCTACTTTTACAATAAATATGAATATTGAAAAGGGTACACTTAAATGAATGCAAGTACTACCATTTGCAAAAAAATGCCTTATATGCTAGCCGTACAGAATTGCCATACGGTACGCAAGATGCTGCAGTTAACGAATCGGATTATAAGGTTGCGTTCATTTATTCACTAGAAGTTGTGAAAGGTGAAAACTCAGTCTTTACCGTTGACTCATATGCAAGTTTAAATTTATTTCAAACGAAACAAAAAGCTTTTAACAACACAGAATTGTTATAAAAACTATCGGATTGTTTCAAGGTAATGGAAGATCGTGGTCTTCTTTCATTTCTAATCTTGGTTATTGTATTATTCAAAGTTAAAGAAGCATAGAGACCAGCGATGACAGCCAAGGAATCACCTTTCCCGAATGTAAATAATTTATCAGTACCCGGATGTGCGAAGACGAGAATAGTAATAATAATTTCAACTATGTGTGCATGTACATAATGATCTATCTATTGCTGAAAGCGGCAATGAGTACAGATTGTATTTCCTTATTCAAAATGCAATTATTTTACAAATACACCATACCAGTTCCAAGTTTGGTGTTCAATGCGAACCATGGCATCCATCGGCGTCCCTGTTTAGATTGTTCACCTTTAACTGGTAAGTAAGCTGGTAAGTTAATGGCACTGGCCCAAGTCCACACTTTGACAATATCAATAAAGACAGAATAATTTTCACTCCACCAAATTATTTCCTTCTAAATTTCCAAGGTCAACATTCATTAGAAGCCGTAAACGATATCAAACAATTAGGAAACATAAGCATGATAAGGTCTAACAGAAGAACCTGTCACTCCATCAAATTATCTTCTTCCAAATTTTCACGGTTCACATTCATTTGGAAGCCGTAGTTTCTGTTTCCTGGTTAACACAATACATGTGATTGTTCTTGATATGTTTCCTTCGCCATGCAGTTTGCTTGCTTCGTAAAAAACGTCATTTTTTATCACGATTCATCTTTGTTGTTTTTCGCGAAAACAAATTACTTTCGATTCGCACTTATCACTTCGGTTTGATTTGTATTTTATTTTTCAACATAATTTGATTATTCAAACTAATAATAGTAGTTAAATTCAATATAATTTAAGAAATAAGTAGCTTAATGAAATAATATTTCGTAGAAAAAAAAAATCACATGTAAAACAATCTCCGGAATCTACGGAAGTTTACCGACATTTGCCGATCTTCGAAATTATGGCGGGAAATCTTTACAGTCGTCCTACCTTAATGGACAAAGAGAGAGAGAGAAAGAGAGGTAGAGATATGATAAAGTTGCGCGAAGACAAATTAATAGGAGTTAAGCAGGCCTTGGATGTCGAATATGATTCCGTTGAATGGCGAAAAGATTTCGTCTATTCCACCACTTGAGACAACCGAACTCTTGTTTTTACCACCTCTTCCAACTTAAGAAACAGACGAGAGCAAAAAACTATATCGTTCGGAAACGTGATTATCAAGACTACCGATGAGGTTGAGGAAGAGAAGGTGGAGAAGGCGGAAAAGACAGAGAATATACCAAAGGCAGAGAACGAAAACAAAAACAAGAAGAAACGCAGACGGGTCTAGACGTCTCGAGTGATATACATTGTATGTACAAAACTGTTGTTGAGCCTTGACGAAATTTCTGTCTCTACTATAAATGAAAACGTGGAAGAAGAAAAACGTGTTCAAAGTTTATTGTAATCGGATAAAACAAGCAAATCGAGAGCAGAACAAGCAATATTCATCTGTTCATCAGTATTGTCTTTCTTCTCTCTCGATACTATCATTGCTTTGTTTTTACTGCTAATAAAATACATCGGACCTCTATCTTGTTGTTGTTTTTCAATGACGTTCAATTGACTGTTGTTCACAAAGGTGTTACACGTTCCAACACATTCATTTTTGAGAAGTGGTGTGAGGTTTGCGAACTGCCTAAGACAGACCGAACTTGCTTTTAAACTAAGCATGAGCGTTTTCCGGTTATCGATCACATTCCAGTCATACATATATTTCTCTCGTTCGCAGCATACGTTCACAAAGAAATGATTTCTTATCACATCCGGATTTAATAGTTCCACCATGGTTTTGAAATCATCATTGTCTTCCGAAGACTGAGAGCAAAGAAAACATGTTGTGATCTGAGTTTTCAGGAGTCGCTTTTCTTTTTCAACTGCATAACCGAGAGCTAGTTTTTTCTCTCCGACTTTTCACAAATACTCATCCCTAGACGATATCGTGAAAAATCAGTTCAAAATTGAAAAAACAAATATTCGACGGTTGCTAAATATGTGTTTTCGCATTGATCTGTCCGAGAATGTGTATCTTTATTTGAAATTTCTGCTTACAACAACTCAACAAACGACAAACTATGATAGAAGCAAAAGTTTATCTCTCCTCTACAAGTCAGAGAGACACGCATCGTATTCGCCAGTAACTAACGGCTGATTTCTGCTTCCATTTTCTACAGTCTTGCAACTGTTCCGGCGAAACTACACCGACAACATGGTTAAAAATCAGCAGTCAGTTGCTGAAAGCAAGGAGTAATTTTCTCCTTTGAGCCCACTAGAGAAATGTTTCTCTTCCCCAGTTTCCCAATTCTACCAGAGTTTATATTTTGAGACGATGTAAATGATCTGATGTACTCGCCAACGTAAGAAAGCATTATCGGCCCGCAGCCCTATATTGCGCTGTCCTACGTATATAATGAAGCGGGCAGAGAGTAAAGCGGGACCTGGCACAACAAAGATCAATAACATAGTCATAGCTTTCAGACAAAATGATTTTCCATCAAGGATAACAGATACTTTCCCTAATTTTGCAACGATGTGAATGATCCGATATACTCGCCAATGTAAGAAAGCACAATCGACTCACAGCTCAACATGCACAGTGCCACGAATATATGCAACGGGCAAGAGAGTGGAGCCTTGCACAACAAAGATAAATCACATAGTCATAGTTTTCAGACAAAATGATTTTCTATCAAAGAGCAATTTTCTTTAAAAGAACGTTCCTAATTTTGAAACGATATATATGATCCGATGTACTCGCCAACGTAAGAAAGCAAAATCGACTCACAGCTCAACATGCTACGTGCCACGAATAGGGCAAGAGAGTGGAGCATTGCACAACAAAGATCCAATACATCGTGTTTTTTTTGCCAAAGTGACAGTGAGTCCCTGTGAAAGTTTTGTGTCTTAAAAGAAAACTGCGTGTGCAGCGCATTATATACCACCCCTAGTAAGTGAGCGAGATCCTTTTTTAGGCAGCGTTCTGATTGGTCGGAAAAGGATATTGTGAGAGAGCCAGGCAGAAGGGAATTACCGTCACATGGCTAAAGTGAAAAAATAAAAGATTTACATTTTTGTCACATGACCAAATTCGCCTTCTTAGTGAACAGACGTCCTTTTGTTTTCTCACGACAAGTTAAATCATCAGAAGCAATCACTCGCGTTTAGCTCTGCTTGAGAAACAAAGCTCACACTGCTTTACATTGCCAGGGATAGATGACCAGGGCAAAAGTGTCATTGCATGAGATACCCTGGGACTCTAAGCATCACTTTATGAAAGTTTTGCAAATAAGTTGCAATGTATTTGCTTTTCAATCTCAAAGAACTGAGAGGTAAAACAAATTCAACCATCCAATCATGCTATTTGACTTGCACGACATGTGTTGTTGTTAAATAGGCTAGGTGGGTCTTGTGCTAACTGATTGAAAGCGATGTTTTGATGAATAAATCCATACAACTCCATGAAATAACACACTAGGCCGCGGTATGGGCAAACATAGGCTTTTCTTGTCTGCACATTTTAGTATTCATAAAATTCATCATTTCATTTCTCATTCCTGGTGTGCCGAAGGACGATACAATCGGTCATGCTTGATTCTTGCTATTTGAAATGTCGGTCTGAAATGAGAGTTACAGCAATTTTGTTTAATTTTAGCCATGATATAAACTATCAGAATTCGTCTCAAATCTCAAGCAGACTCTCTGGCATCAAATTGACTATTTGTATAATTATTCCACTCCGACAAGCCTTAGTTGAACGATGGACATAGTTGCTCAGTTCTCCAAATTGAGCATGCTATTATATGACGACATATTATAAACATTTGACCAGTGGTCAAAACAAATTAATCCCAATGGAGTATCACTGGCAAAGGCTTGGTTTTATTATTCTGGCAGTGCAGATAAAGTGACCTGTTTTGCTTGTGGTGCTGACGTGATGTCCTGGGAAGCAACATAAGACCCTTGGGAAGAACATGATAGATGTTTTCAAGGCTGCATTTATTTGAAAATGACAGGATACAAAAACCATAGATTTGAATTTGCTCCATTGTCAAGAAATTACATGCAAAATAAGCTATATTTCGGATTCGGATCAACCATTAGGTATGAGTATAACTTTGGAGCTTTCGCATCAAGCAGCGCTACCTGAGCTTACTTGATTTTTGGTGTTTTTGTTTTGTTTTGTTTGTTGAAACAATGAACATTTACATTGTATCAGTAGAACCTTTGATAATGTTGGTAATAAAATGAGAGTCTTAATAAATCATTTAACATGATTATGGTCTAGTGTTAGTTTTGTTTTGGAAAACAAACTGCATGCTTTTGAGACATGCTACCACTTACCCGTATACAACAGAGAACTCTGTGTTTGTATTATCCTGTATTGTTTAAACAGTGCCCTCGACTAGTAACAATATAGGAGTACAGCCTTTGTAGTTATTTTGATGCAACATTCTGAAACTGAAGAGAAGAACATGTATATATTTATTTGTCCTATGGAAGTCATTTACATGTGGCAGAAGATAGGACTTGGCTTTCTGTTTCCAAATTAACTGACAAACACATTCTTAAATCATAATTATGACAGTAACTTCTCACTTTAGTGTATTCTATGTTATCAACTGGCGAAATACAAATTGTCTCTCAAGTACTTTTACTTAAATAATATCACAGGCAAACATAAAGCAGACTTGGTGGTGTGCACTTCTGGGTGCTGTGGGGCTAGTATTGGGGAGGCTGCGTTTTTGGTACGTGGCATTCCCTGTTTGATATTATTTTTGTTTTTTTGGGACTGTATCATCAATTATTATCACATCATCATGATTAAGACATTTGAGAAATGGAGTTCTGTATTGGTATGCCTCAAGGTGATGTTTCCTGTCAGGAAATTAAACATCTGTGAAAATGCAATCAGTTCAATCTGTTGTAGATACATGTGTACACAAGACTATTTTGTTGTGATCCATCAATTTGGATTAATTTGCATTAGGCACAATGCCAACAGAAATTGTTTGATGATGGATTCTGAAAGTTAACCATGCATATATAAAAGTGTTTGATCATACCTTCTTCATGAAGAGAAATTATCTTTGTACAGTATCTGTTTCACCGAGTCTGTAAATTTTCTGGATCTAAACAGCTTCACATTAACCTAAAATTCAGAGATTTGTTTTGAATAACTGTAAAACAAATTTTGCACTGTAGCATCTGATTAACATTGAACTAGATAAATTTTATCATTGAACAATTTTTGTTCTGAAAAACAGGCATACTTGCTATCAAGGGTTTTTTTTTTACAAATAGAGATATTCAAAAGTTAGGATCTTTGGTACGAGATTGCAAACATTGGGTTACTCTAAATACAAACAAGGTATCGTTAAACTTTGGTAACAATCAAAATAATCAAAGAGTTTGAATTTATTTTGAGGTGTGCCTCAATGCTATGTGATAAGTCAACTGTACAGGTATGAAACCAAAATTGTTTGATCATACCTTCATTTGTACTGTCTCTGTTTTCACTGAATGTGTAAATCCTATTGGACTAAACAGCTGCACGTTATATCTGAAGTTCAGAGATTGTTTTGTTTTGAATGAGTATGAAACTAAGTTTGCATTGAACTTATGGTGACGCTATTTAACGATGAATCTTGTTATTCTTCGTTTTTTTTTTGTTTACAAAAAAGTAGATGCGCGAAATAGTAACGGAATTTATGAAAAACCCTGTATATCATAGATCATACTTACTATAAGACGGAAACTACAGAAAACAACAAAATGAAAGAGACAGTCAAAGATATTTTCATGATGCCACTCGCGACCAATTTCAAAGGAAATTCGACAAATGATCGTTTCAAACGAGACGACGCTAACTCTCATGTTCTACCTACACGCGTTTTTTTCAATGGTGCAAACGAGTTGACGAGAAACATAGGTGTCGAAAGAATGATTCCTTTTGTCACAGGTATGCTGAACGATTTGGAAAAAATGATGAAGCTATAAAATGCAAATCATAGCGACTATCAAACAAAAATTACGAAGGGAAGAGAAAATGATTTTCTTCAGGAATTGAAAATGAGAATGCTCGACAAACTTGAAGAGACATTTCCAATGCACTATTGTTAACCTGTATCAAGGCAACAGTCAGTCTTTAATGTTACCATCGACGCGCAGCTCGAAGACGTTTGTTAAAAGCAATGATCGATGGGCTTACGTACAAGGCAGTGATGACAAATATCATTGCCTTATGGATAGTACATGGTTTCAGTCATTCAATCTTTGATATGGCTAAGCTTGGCAGACATAGCCTATCATTTTAAAGACGCAGGGACACAGATGTCGCTTTTAGTGTAAAACAAGCAAACTCCTGATAGAACACGCACATAAACACGTAAAGAAAAACAATCCAAATTTGTACCATTGGATTGTATATTCTCTAGACCGTCAAACAATGTACCAAAACCGAATGCATATAGTTCTGAAATCAATCACATTAATCAAGAAAACGATCCAATACTGAACACTGCTAAACACGTGAACGAACATCAAAACGTGCTGAGCTATATCCAAATTAAGACGAACATGTTACATGAACAACAAAAATCCCAGACCGAAGCAATGGATTGGTTGTACAAACGTTCGCAATTACAGGAAGAAGTGGACAAGATTAATGAAAGTCGGAACGATGGAAAAATGGACAACATTGGACATGCTAATCTGCATGCTCAAATACAATATACTCATTTGAAGCATGATATCAAACTGAATCAGATACAATCAACTGTAGCAATCGCTGAGATTAAGGCTAGGAATAATAGTTGTATTCTGGTAAAATAAGAGTATATATCATAAAACAAATACAAATTCAATGTCAACATAGTACATGTGAACATCAACATGCAGAGTAGATGACATAACAAAAACCAAGGATAACACAAATAAAGCAATAAAGCTGTCTTATTGTCATTGTGGTCCATAAAGGAGTCAAGCATATAGTGCTATTACGAACAAAGTATGGGTAAACTGAAGTAAGAAGCATGGCTGCTAGAACTAAAATTTGCTACAAACAAGGAATCACGTAGGGAAGACCGAGAACATCAGATGAAGTTTTAAACAAATCAATCTGAAATCGATAGTGACAGAGAGACTGGTATTTTTCTAAAGATTTTAAACGCGACAGAAATTTCAAACAATATTTTCAAGAAAACAAGGTCAGAAAAACTCGTAAACTCAAGGGGCGTAACCTTCTGTTTGACAGCCACCTACAGCAGAGGCGGTTTGAGTCCAGATCACTTATCGCAGACATGAAAAGTGAATTGCAGACATTTAAGGTAGAATCGGGAGTCCAATTATAAAACAGACGGATTGACATACAGGATGAGAACGAGAAACTGAAACTGCAACTTAGACTCGAAGAGTATAATCTCTAGCTTGAAGATGCTGATAGCAAATCATCTATAAACAAATATCAGTTCAAGACTGTTCGAACATATGTGTGTTTTGAGGTTTCACCTTAAGAATTTAGGCTTACACTGCTCCGTACACAGTTATCCGCACTTTCGACCAGTTAAGGAACATGCAGTACGAGGTTGATATTGATCCGGGTAGAGTTTTAAAGTACAACAAGGACTTGATAACTTTTGGAGAAATAACTGTAGAGAACTACGCAGTTTTCTCTAGCTACATTATGAATGATTTGACAGACGATAAGTCAAACATTCGTCTTCTTTACTGTAGCCATTTCAAATCGAGTCGGGGTGTACCTATTTAAAACAGCTCAGAATTGTGCATTCATGAACCACGCTTTAACGCCTGATCATATTTTAATGCTACAAGTAAACATAAAAAGGAAGCGTCGTTTCACTAGAACGAGATACTCGATAGCAAATGATGGACGACACCTTATTGACTTACTCGAATACATGAATGAGCATCTTGTTTTTCCTGATAACGCTTGGTATGACATTGATGTGTCTGCTCATGACGATGTTCTGTTTCAAGATAAACTTATGTCTTATCCAGGAATAATACGCAGTGTGTTTTTACAATGAACAGTGCTTTCAAGACAGAGGATTTCGTAGCTCAGTTGTTTCATGAACAGAACAATAGCAACGCAGTGCTCCACCAAAAACGGACTATACCAATTTATGTCAGTGACAATCGCATCTTGATACCTACAATACAATTTCAGACAAGTGAAACATATGACTCGAGTTCAGTTTTCTGACAAAATGTTCAGATACCGTTATCTGTTCTGCGTTTTTCTTGATAAGAAAATTCATTTTTGCCTCTCCGAAACTCGAGATGGAGTTTTGCGATAGTAGTGAATACATTGAAATAGATCTTGACTTTGCTATGCCGTGTTTCTTTTTTCATTATATGACTAGTACACTACTGCGTAACAAGAAACTCTTTGCATATTGCTCAAACAACAAGATAGATGCCAGTTCTTTACCGCGTAATATAGGTAATCACATTACTAGAAATCCAAATGCCAAAAGAGAAGTTGTTGTCATTCAGTGTTACGAGTGTGATGAGTCTGGGTTGTTGGAGAGTTTTACATTCATTACGTGTTAGATGAAAGTCGAGGTACTTTCGAATGGATCATTGCCTCTTTCGATGATTACGATTTTAAGGAAAGTCGAAATAAGAAGCATAAGTT
>JAFMSR010000001.1:8261068-8313713 GCA_022818135.1 Saxidomus purpurata | reverse complement strand
GGAAAAAAATCTGTGTTTAGGACAACGGTCCCAAGAATGCTATGTAGTGTAGGGACAGATTTTAAAAATTGAAAAAAAAATTGAATTTCTTTTTTTTTTTCATTTTTATTTTTTTTGGAATTGGGAAAAATGAAGGTTATTTTCGATTGGGAACAGGGCCGATATTCGGCCCCTAGTGATAGGGAGAAAAAGCCCTGTAAGGTTTGCACCTTTCAAATGTTCTCTGGGAAATACTGATATCTGGGTATTTCTCCTTGAATTCAACATAAGCTTCAGTCTGAGTTTTTCGCAAAATATATACCTCGTGACTTGAATAAGACTTCACGCCAATTCTTACACGCTTTACATCTTTCTTATTACCAGTTGGGTGTGAAATATCTGGAGAATACCAATAATCGTAGATAATTTCTTTGTTTCATCAGTTATACATGTTTTTCTAGCTTTTCTCTGGGTGTACTTGAAACATGAAGACTCAGTATGAGATACTTGCGTACGGATTCAACTACCTTTAGACACGGTTCTGGCAGGAATACATAGTTTCTTTGCAAGTTTATATTTACACTTATTTTGTGTCACTGCTTCACCACAAACGGACGACATTAAAGAATTTAACTTCTATCCTGAATTCGTCCGATCTTTTCCGTTTTTTACTTTTGGGGGAATTCCGTATGTCCTCAATCACGGACTCTGACAACTTCCGGTCGCTGATGTCGTCTGGAGACGAGACTATGTTGGATTGTCTTAGTGACTGAACAGCAGGCGATCTTGAGCATTGTATATAGGCAGCAACAGTTGCAGCTCGATGGTGTTATAGGTAGCGCGCTTTTAAATTTTCGAAGAGCTCTTGATTTGTTTTGTCTGTTTGGAAATTTTGAAATGTCGTACATTTCCTATTTCTGTTTTTTTTTCAAACGCCATCGACACTGACGTTCTGTAGCTTTCCTGTTTTATTTTTTTTCTTCCTTTAAAGCTTTTTTGCGTTGTCTGTATAAGCGCTTCCTGTTTGCTTCCTTCGATTGTGAGTACTCTGAAAAAACGGAAAAATATGAAACTGAAACAGTAGACGTATCTTGCACACGTGCTTAATTAGAACACTAACACTATAATAGTGTTTAGCACCCTTATAATAAGTCGTGACGAGGAATGTGTGTGTGTGTGTGGGTGGGGGAGGGGGGGGGGGAATGCCTTATGTAATTACTGTTATGCTTTTTTAACTATTAACCTCTACCGAACAAAAAATAGATTCTGGAGGTGGCCTTACATCATCAATCACATGATATTTAGCACGGAGCGATCACTAAAATGACTACTTTAAGGTCTTTTTTTATTTATGTTCGTATATTTAAAAGTTGACTATTCCCAAGTTTACCTTTTTCAGGAAGAGTATTTTGATCTTTTCTACGCTGGTACGATTCAGCTTTCTGCATGTGCCTCTTTTTTCTTTCTATTTTCAATCAGTTCGTTGATTTTATTAGATCTTTCTGACATGATGGCTGCAATGAGAGGTATACAACCATAATATTAAATAATAGTCCAGTCTTAACGTGAACTGCAGTGCATTTACTGGACCGACATATTAGCATTAGCTGCAGTGCATTTACCGGACCCGACATATTGACGTGAACTACAGTGCATTTACTTCTGGAATAAACACAGTAGTATGGGCTTTTCCACCATCATTTTATTTTCGTTTAAATAAATGCTGAAACAAAGAGACGTGTTTACCAGATACTCTACGTTACGGTTACTTTTTCTTCGCTGCAGTCATTAGAATAAGATGTATTTGAAGAGGGGATCTTTGTTGTTGTTTTTTTGCATTGTTATTTGATAAGACTGTCATTGAATGAGTGATTTTATATTCAATAATTGACATTGACAATTTGTATTGTCTTTGGGCGTTTGTACTGGCCCTTGGCAAATCAGGCTGCCCTCGGACAAATAACAGGGTCAGTTTCAAATCACTTATGATGTGGAAGGACGGATAACGCAATGCAAGTCAACCTCTATTTAAAATATTCTGCTTTGAAGTCAGACATATATCAAATGATCTATATTCTAACAAAGAAATTCCAGATTAACCAGAGATCAAGAAAATCAAACTTACCAAATACGATAATCTACCTACCTAGCTAGCTGCTTACCTATCATTCCTGAAAAAGCATTGCCTTTAATTCATACCATTCATGTGATTTTAAGGCATTGCCATTATTCCATACAATTCATTGTGATTTTAGGGCATTGCCTTTGTTTCATACCATTCGTTGTGATTTTTAAATGATTTAACTTTTTGCTAAAATAATCCGGCTTTCAAAAGACTGTCCTTTAGTTTCGTTTCGTAAAGGCTAACTACTGGACAGGAAGAGAAATCACAACTGAGAACTGGAATTTGTATACGTATACACATTATATGGTATATATATAATAGTTTATATGTTAACATTGAATATGTAAAATGTATATAATTGTCATGGGCCGGTCGCCAGTATCAAATAAAATCATTGTCATTGTCATACCAGTCATTGTGATTTTAGGGTATTGCTTTTGTTTCATACCATTCCTTTTGATTTTTAGGCACTGGCTTTGTTTCATACCATTCCTTGTGATTTTAAGGCATTTCATTCCATACATTGTGATTTTAAGGCATTGTTTTTGTTTCATACCATTCATTGTGATTCTAAGGCATTGCTTTTGTTTCATACTATTCATTGTGATTTTAAGGCATTGCCTTTGTTTCATACTATTCATTGTGATTTTAAGGCATTGCTTATGTTTCATACTATTCATTGTGATTTTAAGGCATTGCCTTTGTTTCATACTAGATTTTATTCATTGTAATTTTAAGGCATGCCTTTGTTTCATACTATTCATTGTGATTCTAAGGCATTGCTTTTGTTTCATACTATTCATTGTGATTTTAAGGCATTGCCTTTGTTTCATACTATTCATTGTGATTTTAAGGCATTGCCTTTGTTTCATACTATTCATTGTGATTTTAAGGCATTGCCTTTGTTTCATGATATTCATTGTGATTTGAAGGCATTGCCTTTGTTTCATACTATTCATTGTGATTTTAAGGCATGCCTTTGTTTCATACTATTCATTGTGATTTGAAGGCATTGCCTTTGTGTCATACTATTCATTGTGATTTTAAGGCATTGCCTTTGTTTCATACTATTCATTGTGATTTTAAGGCATTGCCTTTGTTTCATACTAGATTCTATTCATTGTAATTTTAAGGCATTACCTTTATATCACACCATTAAGTTCACTTAACTCGTCACAAGAAGGGTATAAGAAACAGGCGCATAGAGTAATGAAATATACCGGTATTATAATTTTACAAATCGTGACATCAAAGTTGCAAATGAAAATGTAAATCTTACATGCATCCCTTCTGTAGGTCTAAATGTGACTGACCTAGATCTGTTTGTAAAGTAACAATATATAAGCAAAGACATATAAATACTAACATTTTAATTGTTCAACCTTCTACTGAAATGTAACCAGTACTACATTTGGTTTTCATCTTGCAGGCATCGTGACAGATGGGCAAACGCTCCTCCACCCCCGTTTGGGATTATACCGACCAAGGGTGCCGTCCATATTGCCGTAAACAGAGGATTTGTTGATTACATACTTCACGACAATCGGTCACGTGATATTCTGGCGTGGGTCAACAAGACAAGGATACCTGATGAGACATTTTTTTCAACACTTAACCATAATCCGAAGCTAGGAGTCCCTGGCTCTTATACAGGTAAGGAGTTACCCAGTCTGTGATGAGCACTTGTAACACATCAGATACTTGTGAACAGCAGGACTAGGATACATGTTACTCATAACAAATTATTTACAAGTTCAATATGTCATAAGTAAAGAGAACTCTTGCATGTTATATAGCCATTAAAACGATAAGAGTTACTCAACGTGATTGTCATCAAATATTAATTAGATAAAGTACTAGTAACATACTTACACAACAAGTTCAGGGAGTGTATAGTCGCAGCTGACTACTGACTTTATTATCCATACAAATTGTATTTACAGGTTATCCCGAAACCACATCTATATCAGTAAGGACAAAGCCCTATATAGCTCGCTTCAAAAATAGGTTGCTTTCAGATGTGCATAGATGGCTGTGTAAAGGAAAGTGGATTAGAGGCATGTGTGTCTTCAACGCCGGCGACCTTCCACTGCTAGCTGAACGTAAAGAACTTTTTGCTAACAAATTTTATTTAGATTATGCACCGTATGCTTATGGCTGCATGGAGGAGCTAATTTTCAACCGTACACGAGACGAATACTTAGGAAAACTATCGTTCGATGCTAGTTGGTATGCATCTCTAGGTTTTGTGAAAAATAAAATAGAATGACGAATGTTTAATATAATTTAAAAGCTAAGATATCATAACGGAATTGTTAGTTTTTTTTATTTATTAAAGATATGTGTGCACATGTATGGTTAACTTCCGTTGCCTAGTGTTTCGTTTCGTGTTTCGGTGACACTTATTGTTAATACTTGTTAAACAGATTTATCTTTTGTAAAATATGTATTTGTACGAATAAGGCGGAATATTGTACTGTACAACCGTCATCAGATTATATTTCAATACGAAAACAAAACAGGTATATATAGAAAACCTATAAAAATAACATAGATATAGACAAAAGCTCTCCCTCGTGAATGACGAATGCCCCCAAAAGAGGTGTCTCACAGTCTGTGCCATTGACCCAGAAGATGTAGAACCGGTACTTGCGCATGACACTTTATCTTCATGTGCTAAACATTTGTTCAAATTCATTTAAAAATATTTCAATGTATAACAGTATTACAATCGGACATGAACTTGTGTGGGTCTACATAAACAGGATTCGAAACTATCTGACCTCCTAGTGTGACCTTAACCTCCACGGTAAGAACGCGGGACTTGCGCGTGACATGTCATCTACATGTGCTTAGCAATTTTGCATGTAATTTAAAAACCTTTCCATGCATGACAGAGTTACTGTGAATACAGGATTCGGTTACCTTTAAAGTGTGACCTTGAATTTTGAGGTTAGCTCGTGGGTGTTGTACGCGATACGTCGACTTGATGTGCTGAACATTTGTGTCAAGTTAATTTAATGCGGGACAAAGTTACAGCTCGGACACGAAATGTGTGCATAAACAGGATTCCATTACATTTAAACTCTGAGTAGGGACGTGGGTGTGGCACGATACACGTCGTCTTGATGTGCTGAACATATATGCCAAGTTATTTTAAAATCCATCAATGCATTACAGAGTTACAGTCCGGACACGAATGAATGTATATATACAGGATTCCATTACCTTTAAAATCTAAGTGTGACCTTAAGGTAGGGACTTGGGTCTTGCACGCGACACGTTTTGTTGGTGTGCTGAACATCTGTGCCAAGTTATTTTAAACTTTCCTTCAATGTATGACAAAGTCACAGTCCGGACGCGAATGTGTGCATATATTCAGGATTCCATTACTTTTAAACACTAAGTGTAGCCTTGACCTTTGAGGTAGGGCCATGGGTCTTGCACGCGACACGTTGTCTTGATGTGCTGATCATTTTGTGTCAGGTTATTTTGAAATCCTTGGATGCATGGCAAAGTTACAGCTTGGGCACGAAGAAATGTTCGGTCAAAACAGAACAAGAAAAATTCTAAGATCAGAATTACGATCGTAATGATACGAAAATATGACTGAGCAGTCGTTACTCCAGTCGTACTCCATTTTACGCCAATATTACAATTGGATTTTTCGTACAGGGAACTTTGCAGACATCCATGACAAATATTTTTTATTTTGCTTTGTAATGTACTAAGATACAGTATACTTTAATGTAAAATAACTGCTTTTGTACAAATGTTAAGTCAATGAAAAATATTGTTTTTACGAACTACATGTAAAATCACACGAAACGTTATTTTTGTTTTTGAATGAGGCCAATAATTGTACATGTAGTTTCTGAAAAGAGGACGGTCCAACTATAACTGCAATAACATGTATTACATGTGTAAATATGGAAAGCCGCCGCTGCCTTCTGATAGTATTTTACAGGTTTTGTAGCAATAGCATTATGCTCTGTTGTTCTGTAGTAACGACAGTTTGTTCTATGCATATATCATTTCTTTCTGTGCATTTATAAATGTGTTATGTACATTCCCCAAGTCGTCCTGTAGTTACGACAGTTTGTCCCGCGCATGTATCATTTTTCACTATGTTAGGTGTATTTTCAAAGTTGTTCTGTTGTTACGGCGTTTGTCCTGTGCATAAATCATTTTGTGCTACAATGTATATTATGTACATTGACTTACTTGTTCTGTTGTTATGATAGTTTGTTCTGTGAATATATTGTTTTGCCATGTGTTAAAACAGTTTGTATTGATAGTCTGTTATCCATAATCTTCGTTAGTATAGTGGTAATTAAGTATCCCCGCCTGTCACGTGGGAGACTGGGGTTCAATTTCCCCCGACAGGGAGTAGTAACATTTTCTGTGGTCGAGTTGCGGAGTAGACCTGAATTAAATCGCAAGATAACAACCGTGACCGCTGCTTATGGGATATGAAAGAATTGTTCAATTTTGTCTATACGTTACTAATCTTATGAATATCTTGCTCGATTTTAATAAAATTTGCCAGAAAATATCAGTAAATGAAGTCTGGTTGTGCATATACTGATTTAAAATCACTATATGCCAAAGGTCAAGGTCATAGGGACCTGTTTATAGAAGTCTTGGCCTCGCTTCATTACAAGTCATGGTATAGGTCGTAAAACTTTAATATTATTTCTAGTCCCAGCCTACCTTAGGATTTCTTCCAGGTGAAACTACCAAGACCCTGGACAGGCACAGGCTGATGATACAAGGGATTTCAGGAACCAAACCCTAGCTCTTTGCGTACAGACCCCTAGATTATGTTACGTGCACAGCACCAATACACGCGGGACCACCTCTTGGCTTCTAACCAGTTATTCTAGATGGTAGCAGGAACCGTCTATAACTATAGAGTATTCCTGATGGTAGCTAGGAAAATACAGAAAAGCGTACACGACATTTCCAGAGTGCCCCAGCCGTGATTCAAACCAGGAACTTACGGACTGGTAGTCCAAAGTATTAACCACTCAACAACCGCACTACCCAGGCTTTAACTTTTGATCCAATTTGTTCTGCAGCAACTAACTAATGATTCGGGCTGGTAAGCTTTCAGTAGCATTTATCAAATCATGGTCTTTAAACGTATGAAGGACACGTGTCAAAGAACACCAAGACAGACAGCATTCTCCATTATTTATTTCAACTTAAATATAATGTACAAAGTAATTGCGAGTGATCTATCCAAACACAATGTTATACATGTATACAAAAACAAGTTCCTTTTTACAACAGCTAAATAATCTTATTAATTCTTGACATGTGATTATTGGCACAAACAGGCAGGTGCATTCAAAGCAAGTCTACCACAGATTAACATAGCAAGAGCACCATATCAGGGACAACTGTATTGGTTCTTGGGCATAAGTGAGGCAATGAACAATTGAAAATACAAGAAAAGTGTATCTTAATTTTGAACTAAATTAGCATACAGACCAAAAGCTGCTCAAATAAACATACATGCCACAGGTAGCATAATTGGGACTGAACTTTATCAAAAGATCCAGTCTAGATTAAAGAGCAATCTTGTAACTACTGAAAACAAAAATATGGTAAAATAAACTTCAACATTTAAAACAGTACCATCTTTTTTGGGGGTGTTGGTAACTGCTCTTTAATAAGTCTGAACCTATTTTGAAACATCTGTCCCAAAAATCCTCATATCTGCTCTCTGGAACTTATATCAATTAAGGCTTCTAGGGTAATAGATGCTCGAGATCATAGTCAATTTCGGTTCTGACAGGACTCAAACCCATGACCTTCTGCACCAATGCTATGAGGCTCTACCTTTTCACTACAGCTCATATGGCTGAGGTGCTCTACTAAGAAACCAGTTGGCTGAAGAGACCTGCTCAACATCAAAAATATAGTACTTAGCAACTTAAGGTGGTATGCTGGCTTTTGTGCGTATGCGCCAAATGCCGAAAATCGTTTAAAGTCGTAAACATGAAATCAGTTAAAAAACATAAAAACAAAAGCTGTTCCCTTCATTTACATCATATGAATACAGATATTTAAACTTCTTTTGACAGTATTCATGAAATAGATGTGTAGTGGAATGCGAAAATCACTTAGCAAAAGATCAAATACAATTTATATCTGCGTACATTGTAAACTTGCTTTATATTATATCACAATTAAACCATGATAGAGACATATTAGTATATGAAAATTCTTAATAAAAAAAACTTATAAAGGAACAACAAAAGTTTAATAGCACACTTGCCAATGTTACAATAAGCTATCTGCCAAGTGTTGAAATGCAGTATATCTGTAAGTAATTATAAATCTAAATGTACATGTAAGTAAAACATAATCGATTTCTGAAATACATGCTCAAAAGCTTTAAGTAAATTTAATATAACAACAATTGCACCAATTCAATGAATTTCCAACAATGCATGATTTGTTCCAATATAAGTCATAGTTACAGAAAAAAAAAGTGAACAAAGCTATCTTCATGGAGTTTGCATTCAAAGCATACCATCCTTACCTAACACCAGTTTAACATCTTTCTGATGTCTGTATATACATCAATAATGAAGTCATTTGATAAATTAACTGATGTATACCTTATAAACATGCTTACACAGAAAAAAAAACGTTATATTAAGACACGCACAGAGGGGACACAGAATACATTTCTCCATTGCATGCAACTCTTCCACATTTGACAATCAGCAAGTGGGCAATGACAGAAAACATTTTTCAAGTTCCCAATGCTTAAATGTAAAAATATAGTACAAATACATTAAAACCAATGTAATAGTCTTACCAATTAACATTTCACTCTACATTACAAAGAATTTAGTAATTCTAGCAAACAGAATAAAAAGGAATTGTTGTTATGAATGGTTACTTTATAAAGCAATTCATCATTACAATTATTACCCTTGTAAATATTCTAATTAAATGCAAATGAAAGTATATCTAGGCATTTTGATGCAAGATAATTTTTCTTGCAATGGTATCAATGGAAAAAAGGGAAGTAACTCTAGATATCCTCCTAGATATCAGTGTTACCTCCCCTGTACAAAAATTGAGATTTTTCTATGAACACATCTTAATTTTGTAAATTTCTGCTCTGCAACAGACGTCTGAATACCTTACAAATGCTAGTACGTACATCTTTATTATAACAAGAACAGATAAAAATAACATTTAATGAACTGAAATCACTGTCCCAATAGTACATTCATTATACATTAGAATTATAATTTGTCACTCATTACTCAAGTCTACAGAGAATAAAATATCACAGAAGTTAAGACAATCAAATACAAACTTATTTATGAACAAGCATGTAACCAAATCATCAGTTATAAATACCATGGGACCTTATACTTCACTTTGTATTTTTTTAAAAACATCTCCCTATGAAGGCTAAAGGTTAATATGCACCAACTTTACCTTAAAAGTTGCTCGTTCACAGTTTCTGATGATAAAAAAATTAATTCTCCAAAATAATATTCTAAAACATACAATGTTGAAATACTGGCCAGAATCAACAACAGATTTAAGTAAAAATCTACATAGCAACTTAATTTCAGAAACTCTGTTGGAAATGCCGGTCAGGATGGTTTTACGGCACGGCTACACTGTATGGTTATATTTGAATTTCAAAAGCGTTTATAATGCTTTATAATTTGGTTGCATATAATTTGAAAAATACAGAAAAATTTTACAGGAATTTATACTGGAACCAATTCTTTCTACAATATGTTATCTTCAGACAGTTCAAAGAACCTTCAAGTTGTTTTTTCCCCACCAAAATCTGAGAGCAAACAGCTTTAAAAGAACACATTCAAATTGTAAGAATAAAGCAAAATCAAGAATTTCTAGATATATACAATCAAAACTCAATCAAGACTTTCTAGATATAAACAAGCCAAAATCAAGAACATCTAGATCTAAAAATAGCACAAACAAACTTTCAGATGCACAATAACAGACCTTCTGTATATGTGTATATCCCAATATAATAGAAGTTGTATTCTTATACTATGATAAGCTACTTTATAAACTTACAGAGCATTTTATTTGCAAAGTTCATTTCATTTTGCTCGATTTAAGCTGATCAGAATTACGATAACTACAAACTACTATGACTACAAAAAGTTTCAAGGTTCAGTGAAATCTTTATTAACTTTGGGAAATGTATAATCTAAAGGGAAATAACTGTGCATAAAATGTGAAGTAACAAATAATGAAGTGACGGATCTTTGTTTACAAACAACATACCGGGGTAGCGACAATTATGGCACTGTTTTATATTATTTGCTTATCCCGAAGAAAATTGGATTTAACACTCAAGCTGGTTCATTAAGAAGCTAGTGAAGTGATACTTGAAAATGACACCTTAGATAGGGGATGTGTTGAGTTTCAAACTGGTTATTTTAGGATGGGGCTGCTGTAAGTTGCTTGCACATGATCAACTGTATAATTATAACAGCTTAAAACTTGCGGCCACAGCAATGGCACCACAAACCAATAATAAACATACATGTACACAGTTTCATGTAGACAGCTAGTAAAACTGCAAACTCAATTGAATTGAATTGAATTAGTAAAACTGCAAACAAATGATATACATCTCAAGTGAAAAATTAAAGTTTTTCTTACTGTTACCATAATTTCAGACAATTGACAGTCTCTAGAAATTTACAAACTGAACAACAAGTGCAATGGGTATCATCACTGCTCTCAAACCCATATCACCACACTGTGACTGATATGAGATCTACATGTATATGTATATCACCACACTCTGAAAATATTTCACTGATACAACACAGCATTTCAATAGTTAGCATAATAAAATAAATATCAGGTTATTCACATTCATAATACATTTTGTAAACATGTTTTGCAAAATCATAGAGCTGAGTAATAAAATTCCTTAAAAAAAAATAACCCACTGCACCAGTAATCTCAAAACGAATTAACATGAAGCCAGTTTGCAAATTGAAAATTTTGTACCAACGTTTTTCTTTTTGACTGCAAACAAAAGAAAGGACAGACTGACTTGTTTCCCTGTATTACTAAATGTCTTGAACAACAAAACAGAAACATCTGTAACAGTACATTAGAGGGATGTGCATTCTGATTAAAAGTGATATGTCTTACAATAACAATGAAACATTTTAACATGCGTTCATATCTGAGCTACGCTATGTATAAACCAACCTCCCTGCTTAAAATCAGTCCAAACAAAAAAATATGTAAAATTAAAGGCGGTCGGCATTTCATTTTCTGTTTTTTTGTTTTACTTCCTTTTGCTCTGATACTCTTAAATTGGTCTTTTTTATCATTTTACCATAAAAATGATGTTTGAGTTAAGCAGTAAAAAGTTAAGGTTAGTAGGAAGACTGGAAATACACAACTTTTTTTTCCCTCCTGATCAACAGAAGAGCAAAAAACCCAACACATTAACATTTAACATATCATGAAGTAAGATTATTTGGAGGTAAACCTATCCTTGATACATATAACAAATACATGGAGTGTAACAATAGCAAAAACATGGCAAACTCTTACGGTTTTTGAGGTCTATGTTATATACAATGTATTAACAGTTCTCTAAATTGTTATGAGCTCTGACTTATATAAGCTTCTCTAAATTGTCTAAAAGATTTTCAATAGAGTATTAGTTAGGCTTAACAGAAAGGATGACAGAAGGGAAAATTTATCAAAAGTTCAAGATTTATGTTATTGTGAGTACATATGAACTTGATGATAGATAATGATATTATATAGCGTATTTGACATGAATTTCTTTTTTTAATTGAAATGCATAACAAATTCAACAAGAGGTACTTGTTACATACTATTTTTAGAAAAATAATGATCTATATTGAGACAGATCACAAGTAACTTATTTCAATTAATTTTTTTTATAGCATACAGTTAATTATATACACTTACATTTGAATGCAGTATACATCAGTATTTTGGTAACACTGCAATTTCTCTTGTGGCTTTGTGACAAGAAATACTATTAGTTGGGATCTAAATTTTGTGATTAAATTCATACATTCAATTAACGCAGATTACTGTAAATTGTGTGATATTTTTGAAGATTTAATTTTTGCTATTTTCCCACTTCCCACATTTAAAAATCTTGCCAATGGTTCATTTCATATCGATTTACTATAAGAGATTTCTCCTTTTCCAAATAAATCTGTATGCTCAAAAATTGCGAAATTTTCGTCACGCAAAAACTTTCGAGTTTACAGTACTGCTGCATAGGGAATGTAGAAGGCATTCATCACAGTCTCCACATTTTATAACTAACAAGTAATTCTTCCTTGTATGACACCCAAACACTGATAATAAACAAAATGTCTTCCAAGCAAGCTCTTAATAAAAACTTTTGACGCATGCTTCTGTATATAAATAACCGAGATGGTGTTGCAACACTTTACAAAAGCCAACAGCACTAGGTAGACATTCACAACAAACTAAGATGGACTCAAAACATTTTTTTTGTGACGGCAGTGCAGATTCAGCCAGTGTTTATAATCTTGCTGGGCTTGACAAAAAAAGTTGCGTATAGAATGTTTTACAGTAACATTGGGACATAAGTGATAAAAACAATTTTCATTCGCCGAACCAGTCAAATTCTAACCAATCAGAAATGTTCTGTGTAACCTTCCTTCAACAGCGGGAGTGGACAAAGTCTCTCCATATTTTCATCATCTGTTTGTGAAGCACTACGTACAAATGTTGACTGCGCTCTGCGGGGACTGAAAGTTTTAGAACCTCTCAGCAAGATCTGATCCATATTCATCGACTTGGCCCTCATACCTGAAAAATGTACAAGCATACAATTACTTTTCTATCTAATCTACATTATCTATTTATCAGATGCATTGTATTTCTAAAATTTACTGTTCCGTTTTTGATTTGGAGGAAGCCAACATTACATGTATGTTAACAGGAATGTTTCATGAAAGGTTACCAACTGAATAAAAAACAGTGTATACCATATCCGAGACTATACTCATGTACAGCCTGATCATAGTCTACACTGGTCAGATAGTCTATATAATGATTTAACTTAGGAGTTCATCTTTCATCATTGACTTTAGAAAGACTTTTTCAATATTATTTATATACTAATTTTTTTATATTAGGATTGCAAAACAAGTTCCTAATACTTTTATTAATGGCTATAAAGTCTCACTCCAGACGGAATCAACCTGGCAGAGAGAGAGGCTATGTGGAAATTTCTGTATCTTCTCTATTACTTTTACTTGTGCAATGGTGGGGATCAACCCTGGGACCCTCAGATCCCCAAGGGGAACACACTACTACTGCACAAAGTTGGCACCAAAGACTTTTACATCATATTCAGTAAGTGCATTTAATTCCATAGCAGTAATTAGTAACAACATGTAATTTTATAAACTCATTAATGAGGTCATAACTAAAACAGCTTTTATAAAAAAATCTTTGTTAATTTCAAATAACCAAGATGTTTTTAAACAACCCTGATCAGAATGTCTTATTTGCTCAAAACATTCAAGGTAAGGTAATTAGAAGAAGATAGAAGTGCCATACAGCCTAACTATGCAACAGTAAGCTGAATCTCTAGCAAAAGTTCCAGAACTAAAGCCACTTCAACATGATTAAAGATACACTAGCAGCTAGTGAATGCTTCTCCAATCTAGCCAAGCTTGAAATCATGAAGTTTCATACTACACAGTGAAACTTGAGCAATTGTGTCTTAAATATTAATTTTACTGTAATGTAAGATTGTGCAAATTAAAAATGAAGTTATAAAAATTTCGTTCATTTTTAAACTATGCTTCTTGCTTTTGTAAGACATGCAGACAAATTGTTTGGTGGTGCATTTTATCATGCAATACAATAACTACAAATAACAAATAATGTGGATTAAGAAACCAAATCCTATAAAATGATCAATTTAGTGGGTGTAACATCCATACCAGCATACAGGGATGAATTTCAAAGAACAGTGTGAACAACAAAAATTATTATTTGATGCCACAAAAAAAACATAGATCACTATGAGACACAATCAACTGCCTAAATATTCTAGATACATGAATGTACAATATATGTTTGTTCATACAAATCTAATTAATTTTAGAACAGAAATCTCTCTAGCGGTTTACTTATTCAGCTAAGGTCATGATAATCTTTTATCACTCACCTGAGTTCCATTGCACACACAAGGTGTATTGACAAATCAACAGACCTTAATAAATCTTGGTATTGTTCGATGACATAAGGAAACAATTCTATGAATTGAGTCAAATTCTGACCAGTGGTTTGTGGCAAGAAGTTTTAAGGAAAAAGACAGAGCCATGTTCTATAATGGCAGTCAAATTATTTGACCAATCAAAATTTCTCCAACAAAGAGGGTCAAATAGGAACCATTCCTGTGAAACTTTTTAAAGAATTAAACCAACTAATGGTTCCAGGACATTAAGAATTTTAAAGAAATAAAGAAAAGAGTTGCCTAGCCATCGCCATGTCATTTGACAAATCAATTTTACTTGAAGTTTGCTACTACATGACTATAGTAGACTGTCAAATTCTGTGAAACAATTTTGAAATCTAGTGAATGGGTTCAACTTTCAAAATTATAGTGAAGACAGTGGTGGACTTGTAGATGGGATGGTATTCTTGGAATAGAATAGAGGCTACACAAGAGCCACCCTGAGCATAGTAATACGGTAGTGATGAGGCTAAAAGGGGACAATGAGCTAAAAAGCATCTTAAATAGCATAAAAAGTAAGTTTTTCTTCAATCTTTGGAAAAAAATGTAAACTTCTGGCTATGTACCACACATTGCTGTCAAAATGTTTTGATCTATTTCGTTCATTGGATATCCTGAAATGTCTGCTGAAACTGTCATTTAAAGAAAAGCTGTGATGTCAATTGTAACTACATCATGTGATCTTATCAATATGGCACCTTATTATGTAAAGCAGTGATGTATGGAACTGCAATTATCTATAAAAAATTAAAACACCCAGGTCAAATAACCTAGAATTCCCATAGTTCACAGCCCTGACCTTGTTGGTGATTTTAGTATTTCATTAACTGTGGCCATTTAATAACAACATCAGCATTATAACTTGTATTGAAATAGTAATGCTTCTACAAACTCACCACACTCCAAGCTGCTAAGCTGGTAAATTAAAATAATATTTACCTGTATTCATTGCTAAATATAATTTGACAGTGAGATTAGAGCACATTTTGTATATTTTATGCTCTTCAATTTTGGAGGAGACAAAAGTTATAGAGAAGTTTTTAGTATAATTATGGGCAAAATATGAAAATATACATAAATGATATCCATCTGTTAAAGGCATTTGATACCATTTCCTTGATGTAGTAACGGGCCAAATTTTTCGAAACTTGTGATTTTCTTCAAACTTGGTGTAATCTGATTCAGAATCAAATCTGAAAAAGAAACACGAAATAAAAATGCATAGGTCACTGGCATTGATCTTGAATTATTTGCCCTTGAAAAATAACATTGAAATACATAGCAACTACTTTTTCTATATGTATCTTGATTAGGGGTGTAACGATAGTCGATACTATCGACTTATCGCGATTGTATCAGACCCAATAGTCAATAGTCGATAGCAATTTCACACTATCGATACTATCGCCGATAGTCTGAACAGCTATCGACTTTTCTCCATACTTTTTTTTCATTTTTGAATGCGTTATTTACATAAAATGTAGTTGATTTTCCTTTGCCATAAAACGTATGTTTACATTACGGGCTATAATAAGTTATATATAAGACGACGTTTCTGTTCCTAAAACGTAGTTGTCGTCTTACCATCCATCAATCCATGACTTCGCATAGTGAAAAATTTTAATGACGCACATCTGTTCAATAAAGATGGTTTAGCATTCTTAATTAGGCACGATTATATTTATACTGAATTCAAGTTAATTACAGATATTGATACAAACAAATTGAATCAACTTGGTAAAAATATATAGTATGCAATAATGTAAACTATCGAAACTATCGTGATAAGCCAACTATTGATAGTATATCGTGATAGTACTTTTAACTATCGATAACTATCGTGATAGTAAATTTGGCTGCAATAGTCAGCCCTAATCTTGATTCAAAATCAATTCAGACAATTCAAGATCAAGGTTGGTGACCTGTAATTTTTATTTCATAATCTCTTTTTCAGATTTGATTCTCAGTCAATGTACCAAGTTTGAAGAAATTCTCCACATAGAATTTACAGGTACATTTAGTTACAAATGCACATAATGGAAATGGTAGAGAATGCCTTTCAATTTACTGAAAATTAAGTAAAACATGTTTAACTACAGGCCATGTGACATAATAAATGTTAACTTTATAACAAGAGGGCCAAGATGGCACTATATCTCTCACCTGGGACTTACGACAATATGTGACCAAACTTCAACTCTAAACATAATATCATAAACACAAACATTCTGTTTGACATTGACAAGGCAAACCTTTTGACCAAATTACATAATTATTGGGTTGTAAATGTCACCTGTATGGCATACACAAGGTTTTTGACCGGGTGACAAAGTTTTTGGCCTCAGATTACCCATTTTCATACTCAACTTAAAATTCATCAAGACAATCATACTGACCAAGTTTCATGAAGATTGAATGAAAAATGCAACCTCTACTGCATACACATGGTTTCTCTACAACTTTCCTCCGTGACATAGTGTTTAACCCTAAATGACCCATGTTCAAACTCGACCTAGATTTTATCAAGGCAATCATACTGACCAAGTTTCATTAGGGTCCAATGAAAAATGCAACCTCTATTGCATACACAAGGTTTTCATATGATTTGACTGAGTGACCTAGTCTTTTACCTTAGATGACCCATGTGCTATTTCAACATAGATTTTATCAAGGCAATCATACTGACCAAGTTTCATGAAGGTCCAATGAAAAATGCAACCTCTATTGCATATTCAAGGTTTTCTATGATTTTACAGGGTGACCTAGTTTCTGACCCTAGATAACCGATGTTCGAACTCGATCTAAATTTCATCAAGTCAATCATACTGACCAAGTTTCATGAAAATCTAATGAAAAATGCAACCACTATTGTATACCAAGTACAACAAGAGCTGTCCCTCCCAAGTGACGAATGCCCCCGAAAGAGGTGCCTCACAGTCTGTGTCCTCTCCATGTGCTCAATAAATGTGCTATGTAATTTTAAAATCCTTCCATGCATGACAGAGTAATCATGCATACAGTATTCCATTACTTTAAACACTAAGTGTGACCTTGGCCTTTGAGGTGGGACAGGGACTTGGGTCTTGCACGCGACACATCCACTTGATGTGCTAGACATTTGTGCACAGTTATTTTAAAATCCTTCAAAGCATAATAAAGTTATAGTCCGGACACAAATGTATGCATATATACAGGATTCCATTACCTATAAACTCTAAGTGTGACCTTGACCTTTGTGGTAGGGATGTGGGTCATGCACGCGACACGTCGTCTTGATGTGCTAGACATTTGTGCCAAATTATTTTAAAATCCTTCAAGGCATGACAAAGTTACAGTCCGGACACGAATGTGTGCATATATGCTTATATAGAGGAATCCATTACCTTCAAACTCTAAGTATGACCTTGACCTTTGAGCTAGGGACGTGGGTCTTGCATGCGACACGTCGTCTTGATGTGCTAGACATTTGTGCCTAGTTATTTTAAAATCCTTCAATGCATGACAAAGTTACAGTCCGGACACGAATGTGTGCATATATGCTTATATGGAGGAATCCATTACCTTCAAACTCTAAGTATGACCTTGACCTTTGAGCTAGGGACGTGGGTCTTGCACGCGACACGTCGTCTTGATGTGCTAGACATGTGTGCCTAGTTATTTTAAAATCCTTCAATGCATGACAAAGATACAGTCCGGACACGAATGTGTGCATATATAGAGGATTCCATTACCTTCATACTCCAAGTGTGACCTTCACCTTTGAGGTAGGGATGCGGGTCTCGCACGCGACACGTCGTCTTGATGTGCTAGACATGTGTGCCAAGTTATTTTAAAATCCTTCAATGCATGACAAAGTTACAGTCCGGACACGAATTTGTAAGTGGGGACGCACGGACGGACGGACAGACGGACGGACGGACAGACGGACAGACGGACAGACGGTGCGATTTTAATATGCCACCCTTCGGGGGCATAAAAAGTCAAGAAATTACTTAGTTGCTTAAAGTATTCTATAACTCATAAACAAAATTAGTTTCAAACAATAATTCTACATTATTCAAAATAAGTAGGCTATATAATATCAAAAACATTTCTGAAAATCCAAAAACAACAACAACAAAAGAACCCAAAATGAACTGAAAATACACAGTATTGCATGCATATCTAAAACTAAAATAATTTTACAATAAAAAATAAATTCAACTTTACCCAAGATGCATTGTACTTTTTCAGCCATTACAGACACTAACCAAACAAAGTGGACATCTAAGCCTGCTTCTGAATTTTCAGAGCATTGTGACATGCAGCCCATTGTTTGAAAGTAATTCTTAATGATATTTCTCTATTTCTTGCATAAATCATCTTCCACTTTGATACTTAACCACAGATTGACCAAAACTAAAATATTCCAGGGCCACCAAGTCTGATAAAAGTTCATAAAACCAAAATGCATGCAAAAGATAATATGATATCATTAATATTTTGTAATGTTGGAAGAAAAGAGAATTCTTGATGAAGTTTTATTAATTAAAATCATATCTTTTCAAAAACAGCTGGCTTATATTTTCCTGAGCTAAACCTCATAGCTTATTATTATTAATAAGCTATCTTTAACAACAAATATGTGGAAGTCATCCTGGACTATTTTGTTAATAAAATAAATAAATATACACTAAGTTAAGCATCAGGATTCAGTTAAAGCATGTGACAGTGTGGAAAGGCTTGTTGGATATTTTCTAACAGATAAAACTTCCAAACTTTGAAAGCAAAAGCAAAATGTGCCAGACCAACAAAAGTGCAAGTTGGGAGACTTGGCAGCCCTGTACATCATGTACTACATGTAACAAGCAAACTGTTTTATTTGTGCCTTGTGTATGAATACATAGCTGTAAGGTTCATCTAGCTTAATTCAATATAGAAATGTTTAATTTTCTGACTTACTCCGCACATTGATGCATTAAGGTATTAAAAAAAGAAAGAAAGAAATTCTGAAATTTTAGGTTGTGCTAATTCTTCCACTCCCGTAAAAAAGGGATATTTCTCCAATAAGCAGGAGTAAACCCCAAAACTCACAACCATAAACTGTGATACATACACATTGCACCACATTCCATACTTAAATTTCACTGTAAATGTTGTTATTTTAGCCAGACATTTCTATTAGTTTTCACTAATGTAAGACTGGCATTTGATCATTGCCTATTCTGAAACATGACTGACTAAAAAAAAGTAAGAGTTCTTGCTGATGCTGTACCTTTTTCGAGGAAGTATTTTTAGTGGTGTGTTGAGTTATAACTATTTTTAGCGGTGTCTTGAGTTATTAGTAAAGACCCTTCAGTATCGTAGTGTGTGTCTAAACACAGCTCGGGTCATGACCAGAAAGAATATGACATCAAAGCTTGTATGAGTCTGAAAAAAGGGTGATTTTAGGTTTTTTCAGTTCTAACTCATAGATATGGTATATACACGATGGAAATGATGTCACACATACAAAACATCCCATTCGAAAGTCTTTTTTTCTAAGCAGGGAAGATTGAAAAACTTCTGGGAACTTTTGCCACTACAATAAGAGATATATTTAACTTTTTATGTAAATGAATCAAAGTATAACAATGACAGAAAATACAGCATTTACTACAAGAGAATGCTACTACTGTTAGTAAAATTCTATGTTTTTTCTATAACCCACATTAATAGTGAAGAAATGTCTCGTAATATAACAACATTTACATAATATCAGAGTTTACTTACCATCTACACAAACACTGGTTCCATGGCTAAGGTTAGAATTTAATTTCTTATGTCACATAAAGCAATTAAAATAGCAAAAATCAAACATTCCACAATGTCAGAAAAACTGACAACATAAAAAGCTGAACTGCAGCAAACTAGAATCATTCTCCACTGAAACTGCATTTTTCTAATTATTTCATCATTAAATAATTAATTAATTGATTTGAAATTAAATTCATGTCAATTTTCTGTATCCTCAAAAATTAAAATACCTTGAAATTAAATTGTGTAAAAGATATTCTGATCCAAGAGTTTGATTCCTCAACTAAAAGGGTTTATTTTCTTACCATTTCTTAATTAATTAATTAAAGATTCTATTAATTTTAATATAATTTTTCAAAAATCTATTTCAATAAATTCCTTAACCTTCTACAATGCATCACCACAAGGTGAAAATCCCCTGTAAGTAAATTGTATAAATTTTACCTCAGACAAATATACACATGGATTGGCAATTCTCGTATTTATCTAAACAAATCATTGAGTTCTCGCATATAGCACGGTTTTTGCATCCAAGGAAAAGATCCATGGTTATCCAAATTAAGAACGACCAGCACCCACTGTGAATCAAATCGAAGAGCGACGCAAGAAATCATCTCCAATCATATATTTCTCAATACTTATACATTACTCAATAGTTTATCTTTCTTCATGTAATGTTTGTAGTATTCCAAGCTGCATTAGTCCAGAAGTATTGCAAAATTTCCGAAAATCATCTTGTGCGTGTATAGTGATTATGGGTAAATTCTTATACGTTATCGTTAACAGCTTTTTGGAAGTTGCCGATCCATGTGTATGTTGGACTGTGATTTAACCATGCAAACTATAAGGCAATATTTTTTCAATGATGTATAGACTACAATAATTTTAATGAAAGTGAAACTTCTGTAAACTGGGTAATGTTTGTGATGATTTAATTTCGCAAATTTCCAACTTCGCTAATTTAAAAATCTCGCGAAGGATTCATTTCACAAAGATTTACTATCGGAGAATCATCCTTTTGTGAATAAGTCTGTTTAGTACAAATCACAAAATTTTTGTCACACAAAAATTAACCAACTTACAGTACTGTATCTGCATATAAACAAGGAATGAAGCAGATGAGACAGTTTCACAATCAATACTCAAATTTAACTGAATTTAGTATGCATACAGATTTTTTTTTTTATATTTAGATAACATAAATTTGTTCTATAAGTAACTTAATAACAGACAACTTTGTAACTGATTTGATGTAAGTCTCCAAGTATCAATTTGTTAATTTGGTTTTAGCATCTAAGCCATGCAAGTTTATTTTACATGCAAGATTTTAGCACTGAAAAAGTTTGAAGTCTGTTATAAATCCCCACTCCCCCACCCCCTGCCTTTTCCAGAAATATATATGAATTTATCTGATCGTAGTAGAGAAGGCAGCCTGGATAAATTAGAATGCATTTTCTTTAACATTTGTATTCACATGAGCCCTAATCAGCAAAAAACCAACATAGTACAGTGTATTAAAGGTCTATGTGGCCAGCAATGGATCCATTTCAGCCTATGCTATCCCATCCTGAACCCACTGTGTTACCTTAATCATCACAAACAACCTAATAATATAGTACTTGTAACCATAGTTGTGTCCTCCAATGATTACACTTCTTTTTCTTATTTTCATACTAAATGAAAAAGGAAGGCTGGTTTTCGTATTTTGCACTCGGTCGAATCTAATTCCATCAAAAGACCCAGGTGTACTGCTTGTGCATCACTAGTTAAAGTTAAACCATTATACAAAATGTGTATTTTGGATGAAAATGACAATAGATATTACTTAACTTATATCTAAATATACCCTGAAAACAAAAGGCCTGTGAATTAGTAGAGAAGAACCAATGTGTTATCTAGATGTCTAACATGTCACATACATTTACAATACCTAATGATTACATAACTATAGTCCATTGAACAAGTTTTGTTTTAATTTTTCCTTAGTATTTGAAATGCCTGCTAATTTAAAACTTTTCATAAAAAAATTAACCCCATCAAAATCAATGAAAAGGGACACGCTATATCTTCTAACTCTTCATTTCAATCTACTAACTACAGTGAAAACTCATTACTGTTAGTGGGTTCTGCTGCGAGAAAACCATCATATAGCTGGTTAAAAGCTCAAATCTCATTAAAGGATTTGACCAGAACCTTAATAATCCTTTCTTTTAGCGCCGGTATTGGTCAGTACCCCACACTGCAATCATTTTAGGAGTATTTAATATAAGTTGCAAGGACTTCAGTTGCGAAGGGATTTCAACTTAATACCAACATACTGATTATTAAGATTACCACTATCTGAAGTTAGTAGGACCTTGAAAACTAGTCAACTTAACTATTGCTGACCACAATAATCTATTTAAACAATGAGTTATGTTAGATGATTTTTTCATACCCAGATTTTCAAATATTTGACGGTTTGAAAATTAAATCGACACAGAAAGAAGAAATAACATTTCTGTATCCAATTTCAAATTTCTTTTGCTATTTTGCAGACTTTGGAGGTCTTAACTATATAGAAGAGGCACAGCATCCAAAACCATCCAAATCATTCAATTTTGACTATTACATGACAAGTTCAGATTTACCTGTGAAGATGTCCAGGCTGACTATGATACACGTTGGCTTTCGCACAGCAGGGCTCACAATTACAAACTTGTATAAATTTAGCAGACATTTCAACCGTTAAATAGCAATTTACGACTACCTACTCTTCCATCTTTCTTCAAGTTCAAATATGGATGGAGCTGCAATTTTTATCAATTTTAAGTCATGCATGTATATAAACAGATACAACTATCTAGAAACAAAGGGTGAAATTTCTTGATGGGTCATGACCCTTGGGAAACTTTTTTTTCCCAATTTTCTGCAAAAGGGATTTACTACAGTAACTTTTTTAAGCTACAGAATGTAGTTCCCCATTATCAATCAATAAAACAGGCATTCCTTCCAAAAGCACTCATGCAACTGGCTAGAACAGCAAAAATAATGCCACACAAATAAATCAAACTACGATAAATGCAAAGTTAGCTCAAATGTCTAACACAAGCGATGTCTTTAATATAAATTCATTAATCCTGCAAGTTATATAATGTTTTACTGAAATGCTAACATCTTAAACGGTGCAAATTTTCATAGCCAGTTTCCTACATATGGTTAATGCTAACAATAACAGCAAAACATTTTTGTCAATTAAGCATCACTTCCTTAATACATAAATTTATAAGGCAACTAACTAAAATTTGAAAACAAATAAAAAATGACAACAGACTGTGAAAGGCAAAGGCTCACAATTTGTGAATAATGGTTTTTCTGTCACATATTAAAGGTTTGGTGAAAAAAAAAATAAAGGGCACAATCAGTTTGAGGTCTGAGACTTCATCATTTCTTGAGACTCAATTCTTTTAACCACTGGTTTGCAACTTGAACCAATCCCAAGTAAGATCTTTAAATTTTTCTTTCATATACTCAAATCATATTTCATTCTACACATTGCATTTAAATCTAATTTCGAAATAGCAGATTTCCCCTTTTAAGATATGATACAGTCATTGATTTTGTTAATAAAATGTTAAATAAATCCAGGTTTAAAAGCTATTCTTTCCCTGGTGTTAGAAGCCCTCAGCCCTCATCCTCTGTAGCATAAATATACAATATTGTGGTGAAACTGGTTTAACAAGACACAATTTACCTACACCAAAATGTTTCAACACTGGCTATTAAATGGACAAAACACTGCAGTGCATGTAGTCCAAGATGGGTGTGATTGGGGTGGCAGAAAGGGAGCCTACAATTTGAAATTATCACACTTTATATATTGTCTGATTTGCATATTTATAATCTATGTTGTATATCAAATTGCAGCTGCCAGGGCAGGATCAATGGTCCAGTAGTTAACGGGCTGGACTTGTAATCATGGAATTGCAGGTTTGATCCCCTGTTCTTCCACTAACATTACTAATGGTCTTTCTGACGAGACCTAAAACTGAGGTCTGATGTATCGGTACTTTACACCTGGCATGTCAAAGAACCAGGGAGTGTCTCTGGAACAGGACACCTTCTGCATCTTCCACTATCCCCCCCCCCCACCAACGAAAACCCTAAAATAACATAACTTTTCATGGGGTGTTGATCATATGGATTATCCGGTAACAATGATAAAACTCTAAAATACACATACAGGGCTGGTCTATCAAAATCTTGTCACATAGATAGCTTATTATTCTATGTATAAAGGTTATTAGTTTGCACAGTTTTGTTTGTATCTTGATAAATTCAAAATCATAGTTTTCCTGAATCTCAATTTCATAAAATACCACCAAAGTTTTGGGTAGACTGGAAAAGGTTCTCTCTACAAAATCATTTGATAAAAGAAAATCTTTTCCAGTTGTCAACATGTGCCAATGAAAGTACTGCATTTATGTGTAGGTGAAATAACCCCCTTTCTTAAACAAGCTGGTGGCTCACCAAAAGGCCCTAATATCAAAACCTATCACTGCTAGAATTCGAACGTTTGACTGGTCACTCCCCAGGCATATGCCTGAACAAATAGGCCAGAGGAGCCAAAATGTATATAGAGTAGGACCTGATTATAGTTCTGACTGTTAGATCAAGCCCGAGTATGGGTGTTAGATTCTGCCCCGAAAGCAAACATAACCATGCTTAGTTCTGCAGCCCATACAAATGAACTTTTTTAAGCAGCTGTAACCCAAGCTGTTTCACGTTATCAAGAAATAACTGTTAACGTCACAGAAGGTAAGCCAACAGACCACTTTATATAGTCTATATTCATTTAGCATATATTTCACCAACATTTTTTCCAAGACATTTTAAGCTAAGATGCAATATAATAAATTATGTAAATAAAAGCCACTGCAATTACCCAAGACGCAATGCTACAGTTCTACTGAGATATGTGGCTAAAAATAGAACAAATACGTCATTCCTTCAACTAAACGTAAAAAAAATTTGACAAAATAAGAAACATCTATCACAATTCCATTCCATCAACTAAACATACGTCATTCTTAAAAAACATATGACTCACTGGTTTATGAAATTGTGCAAGAGTAACCTCCCTTTGGTGAACTTTTGTCACATGACAATAAAGTGTCATGTGACGTGGCACGTGATGTATCATGTGATGAAATACTTCCATCTAAATTGTTAAAATGCCTTTATAGCACAATGTTTAAGGATGTTTACAACCTATGTAACTACCTGTATGCACAGTTACTGCCAAATGGTTTCCATAGCAACAAAGCATTGCTATTTTTCTCAATGTTTTTTTGTTTTTTACTTTGAGCTGAAATCATTTAAGTGTTCTAACTCTAGCTATGAATCTAAAATGTAGGCTTTTAAGAAAAGTAGTTTTCAGTAAAATTCACTTAAACCAAACATACAAGTTGCTTTACTTTTGAGCAAGTCACCGGAAAGAACAGAAAAGGTCACTGGCAACAAATATACATACAAGTGTAGAAAACTTTTCCACTTAATGCATTATCTCTGTTTAAAGTAAGTACAAGTTTGTTAAATAAATATATACTGCCCACTGGCATTATCTATGAACATTTATAATATCAACATTTTCATTTACAGATCATTTTACCTACAATTAAATATTTTCTGAATCATTTAGTCCAATAAAACCACCTCAAACCATTAAAGCACACTCCAAAAGGCTCTGTTTAAATCTGAAAGGCCAGATTGGAACAATGAATGGTGTTTTAGGTACATAGATAAGTTCTACAACATATGGCGATTCACACTGAGCAGAAATTATAAAAGAAACTCCAGCGTCATATTTTTCTTTATTAACATTCTGATCAAATTGCTCTAAACTGTTTCCATTTTCTATAAAAGATCAAACAAAATATCTATTTTTGCATGGTAGAAATATTTCCAAGAAATTTCACAAAAGAAAATAGCTTTTGTCATGAACCTAAAAACCATTCATTGTTTACAAAAGGCCATGTGTCCCAGTTGTAGTGCAGTAATAAGTAACCAAAATACTCACTGCTTGATTTTCTCCGTTCAAATTTGCGCGTTTTGTTTCTCCTCATAATAGTTTTACGAGCATGAATCGAGTTTTTCATGACAACTGGTTTATCTGGGTCCATTTTGGCTTCCTCAGCAAGGTTTTCAAAAAATGCTAGAACACAGAATAGCAAAATTTGATTCAATGTAATTACTTATACATGTACTTTAAAATAATCTGTAACAGTAAAATTTGCAAACAGCAAGGAATAAACGTCAGAGCACGGTTCAGATACTGTTGACGAGGCTCTGCCGAGCCGTACCCGGTGAATATTCCATCTGAGCCAAGTGTCTCAGATCGAAATTTTCTGCAGCCGCTTGCATTTTAAAGCTGATTTCTGATTCAAACTTATCAAAATGATGAATTATCATGAAAAACAAGCGATTTTCCGCGCTGTGTTTAGGAAGGACGCACAAGTTTATATAACGACGCATAAGTAGTCACGAGTCATCTGGCATAGGAGGGGTGCCAGACCGGTTTTCCCGGCATGGGCAAAATCACCGGAAATGCCGATCCGATATGCAAGAATACGTTATATTCTTTAAGAGAAGCTTGTGCATTATATGTATAATTATGTACATTACACATAATAAATAAACAATAAGCAATTCGGAATGGTACAGATTATGGCCAGTTTCTTTTGGACTGCACATTACATGTCTACCTCAGTCCCTTTTCATTGTACTGCTAAGTAAAATTCATATTTCTTTTCATTACTGAATAACATCTATGACACATGTTAAGTTTATACTAATTTAATTTAGCTTGATTATGAAGAAAGCCTGAAGCTTATTGAGTCATTCTAGAGTCCACTTCCTGGAAAAACCAGTACTGGTGTCATATGAAGAGGTACGGTTGTGACCCAAGTAGGGCTCGAACCCTCATCCTCCGGGATGAGCGACAGACACCTTAACCTCTACACCGCTGCTCTTCAAACATGTTTCACCTTTAAGCTTGTTTACATTCACAACCATTTCATCTTTAACGTCTGTCTCTATATTCGGCGTCTCATTTTCTACAGCATGATGGAGTTTATGCAGCGACTTCTCGGCGTTCTTCAATCTCTTCTCAGCTTCCATTCTAGCCATAATCTCTTCCTATTTAACCAGGTCACAAAAAACACAGTTAGTTCACATGTCCAATATAGAAAATATTTTCTTTAGGTGTACATAATGCGCCAGTCCTGTCATTCTCTAATGCATTGTTATTTTCAAAATTAATGCACTTCAGATGGCCTCTGGTTAGTTACATTTTATAAATTTTTGACAATTAATAACCATACAATCATATGGTCTGAAAATCCTTCTTTTTTGAATAATTAACCATTTAGCATTATAAGCATATATGATTCTTTTACCAATGACAAAAACATTTAATGTCTCCAGCTTACAGTGTCACCAATCATTTTCAAAACCGCCCACTGTTTAATATCAATTCAGTTAACTGCATATTTTTCAACTTAAAATCCTATAATTTAACTCACAGTAAAATATCTTTAATCTCTAAATTAAGCTATCGAAACTTTCCACAATAATTTCAGAGTATCACAAAAAGCATGTACCTATATTTACAGACAGGATAATTAATAACTATTCACCTGCATATTGCGGAACTGCTAAAAAAAATTTCTTTACTTACACATCAAATATTTAAACTTTTTTAGACTGAATGGCAAAAGGGTAATATACAGCTTTGGACATTTTTCCATCACAAAATTTGTAATGCCATTCATCTAAACACATGTTACACATTATGTATTTTCTGTCTACAACTTCATTCAGACCAATTTTATTTACCTTGAGCTCTGCTTCTGTCATCTCCTTTTGTACAGTTAAATCCTGTAGAGAGAGAATACACATCAAATGATACAGTTTTGTGAGTTTCATATTCAAAAGGTCACAAGAAGCATCTTTCATATAGGTCATTTCAAACAGCTTGTCTGTTTCCTCCATGCATTCAATAACTGAACACTAATTTATTACTAAGAAATCCTAGAAACAGGCTACAGTGACCACAGTCTGTAAGAGTTTGTTTCTTTATGCTCCTGTTCATCTTATGTTTAACTAGATTTTGTGACTGAATGACACAGATGCCCCGTCTTTCATCCTTTGTCACAAAACAAGAGCAGATTTCCATAACTTTGCTCTAATTGACAGATATCATTAACAGAGCTTTTGTCCAGCTTGATAATGTGCATAACAATTTGGGCCTTTAATTAAGGGGCAAAGCCTGCTGCAATATAACAATATGGAACACCTCTATTTTAAGTAAGTCAAGGACCATAACCCATAACTCAGGTGTTACTACCTGAATAAATAAAATTTGTGCACAACTTTTCATCACCATTAACATTAGGGGGCATAAAAATTGTGCAAACTAATTTGTTTTGTCCTGTATACCTTGATTGTAGACTGAAGCTCCTGAGCTTGTTCGTTGTACATAAACTTTTCTTCTTCCAGTTCCTGAGCCCTTTGTTTATTCTCTTGTAATCTGTACAGATAAATAGCAATAATATTAAACCTGTGTCAACTGAAAACCAATTTGCTTTATGCCGTAACAAAATTTTGAAGCATCCCATTTGCCTTAACAAGATTTTGAGGCATCCCATCTGCTTTAACAAGATTTTGAGAGATCTAACTGCCTTAACAAGCCACTGTGGGGTCCCTCAACAGGCTACTTTATACAGGTTACACTGTACATGAACCTTTTTTAACCTTGAAGGTACCTGTATTAGACCTTTTATCTTTTAAATATCTATTTGCAGTTGTAACAAATCAATTTCCTGGTCAAAGTTTTTCTACATCTTTCTTGAACTTTTTTTCTTATAACACAATTTTTTACAGTCAAAACTTCCTACACTATGTAATTTCTTTATCAACGATATGCTATATATGTGTTTAATTTTGTGATTATGTGTTAATAACAGCAAAGTGTAAAATTTATTGCAAGCCTCAGGTTTTGTAGTTGCTACAAACTTTGATTTGTACTCTAGACGAATCAGATTCAATCTTCAGTCAGGCTACAGGGGGTAAGAAGCCTGCTGCCATACATGCCTCAGTGCATGCAGCTGTAAATGGGTACCAGTAATGAAAATTGCTGGCTCCCTCTCTTAGGTCCAATCAAGGGCAATTAAAGTAAGTTGGGAGAGCTTTTTTTGCAATCAAGCAAAAACTAATGAATATAAGCCTATTTTTGGTTTCACATGCTAGTTTTTCTGTTTTATTCTAACACAACCAATTACTATAGGTGATTTCTTTGCCCTCTTTCTTTCTACCGTACCCTAAAAATAAATTTATAAATCAACATTTTTTGTTTGTGCAACAACAGATATTCAAAGTCTGACCTCATTTCGGCCTCTGCTTTTTCCTGTAGCAGTGATTCTGTTTGCTGTTCAATCTCTTTCAGTTTCTTCTTTACTGTTTCTTCAGTCTGCTGTTTTTCCTGACTAAGCTGTTCTGTTACAGACTTCTGACGCTGCAGGGTCCCCATTATAGACTCCTTTTCTGCTGCTAATGCCTTAAAGGTTGTAAAGTACAATGTATTTTTAATGTAGTCTAAATCATTCTTTTTTCAATTTAGTCTAAACCTGTCTATTTGTGTGTACAAGATGAGATTTTCAGGCACCGGTAAAAACTGCAGATATCCTGATCTGGTATGCGAGAATCTAGTTTCTTCAGCTTACCAGTAGCTACTCTTGATGACTGCTTTCAGGATTTCTTACCTGTAACTGGGCAAAAAAGAAGGGATTGTGCAAGTCATGGTCAAATTCCACTAATTTGATTTGAGCTTGCAACATCTGGAATATCCCTAGACTTAAGTACATTAATTTTGTACTCACAAACTTTCATTGCAGCAAATGAAATATTGACATGGCACTTGATAACTCTTTGTCTGTTGTAAAGTCTCAACAACACATGTGTATGCATCATAAGACTTCATAGCACTGCATCTGCCAGTATATACATGTTATAGTAATCCCTTATTAAGAGTGTTAGAGTATTTAAAACATACGTAAGAATATACATGTACCTAAAATATACATGTATAGCAAGTTCAAGCACTTATCTGTAGGATCTATCAGATTTATGTTATTTCTATTTATAAAGTATTTCAAGTACTTTGTTTTTCACACAATCTTTCAAGTACATTGTTTTCACAAAATCGTGTTAAAAACTTCTCTTTATGACTGATCACATTGAATGAAGCAAATGTTACAAAAATGAAAAGAATAATATGCTACAACCAGGGCCCAGGAAAACCGGAAAATTGCCGGTCTGGACCAATTTTCAACTTGTCAGACCGGTTCCCATAATGGCAAAAGTTGCTTAAAACTTTGTTCCAGTTTTTTTTTCAAAAGTCATAAAACTGCTAAACTAGATGCCCACGTGCAACATGTCGAGCCGTCATATGTCAAAAGGGCTAACTCCTTACCAAGTAGAGATGGGTCAAAATACACCTAAATATTGGATGTAACATGCATGTTGTACCACAGAAAAGTGGTCTCGATTTTTTTCTACGACCAGCAATAAAAAAGTTACAATATAAGCTATTTATAGTAACAACAAAGGGAAGTTATTCTAAAAACAAGGGTAGCCCATGGTGGTGAACATTTGTACAAAGTAACATCAAAATCCCTCCATGCATGAAGAAGAAATGCTCCAGACAAAGATATTCTTGACTTTGAACTTTAACCCCTAAGTGTAACCTTGACCTTAAACCTAGGGACCTGGTTCTTGCGCATGACACTCCGTCTCATGATGGTGAACATTTGTGCCAAGTTAAATTAAAATCCCTCCATGCATGAAAAAGATATGCTCCGGACAAAGTCATTCTTGAATTTGACCTTTAACCTCCAAGTGTGACCTTGACCTTAGACCGAGGGACCTGGTTCTTGCGCATGACGTTCTGTCCCAGGATGGTGAACATTTGTGCCAAGTAACATCAAAATCCCTCCATGCATGAAAAAGATATGGTCCGGTCAAAATCTGATGGACAGACAGACGCACGTACGAACGCACGCACATACACTGAACCGCCAAAAGTGACAACTATGTCAAGCTCACCGCAAGCGGGCTCGACAAAAATGGCTAAAGATAAATGTGTCATGATAATAAACCAAGACAGCTTTCACCTACACACTACATGATCAACAGAATTAACACAGGCACCGCTTGTAATCGATTCTTATACGTTATTTATCAAAGGATTTAACTGATGTGTTGCAACTATATAGTGATGGTTTAAGTATGGTTTATGATAATTAAAGATGGACCATGGGAAAATAATTACAAAACCTTGTGGGGGTGTAAAATTAATCAGTTACACTTATTCAAAACTAAGCACAATTTCAATGATCAAAGCACAAAGAAAATTATTTTGTATATTTAGGAAAACCAGTATATTTTCCCAATTACATTGAAAATTCTGCTTCTATTTTTGCAAAAATAATGTAACTTCAACCCCTTAAATATGGAATGCTCCATGTGAACAGCACATTAAGTATTTTTACCTAGTCGTTAGATTTAGTCATTGATAATTAATGTAGATAAACATGCTTTTTTTAAACAAAGAATATTAGGCACTTACGGTAATTAAAATACACTTAAATACACAGCTTCTGAAAGTTCTCTACCTTAGATATAACAAATGTAAACAATAAATGTAAAAATTCATTACATGGTATTGTTAAAAAAATATTTCAGCCATTTTTTTAATCTTTTATTTCACAGGGAGGGGAGGCTTGGGGTGGAGGTGATGAACAATTCTTTTTAAAAAGACCCCCTGTATAATTTCAGAACTACCCCTAGCAGGCCATGGTTTTTACAGCACTGCAAATTTACTACAGTATTTCCAATACCTTGAGATCACTCTCCTGCGAGTTCAGTTGTTCCCAAAGTTCGGTCCTTTCAGTATCCAGGCTTCTCATATAACTCTGCATATCCTCTAGCTCTCTGAAACACAAAGTGTAAAAACATTGAACAAAGTTATTCAGAGACATTGCAGTCAAGCATCAAATCCACTTAATGAAACTAAACTGTTTTTTTTTATTCTCACCTGTGTATGTGTATTCTATACGACTATTTTTCTTGTTACTAGTTTATATAATCACAACCACTGGAATTCTTGACTTTTTGTGTTTCAAGATGCAAATTTACTGGCTTTGCTTCTTGAATTTATACCTGCCAACTTAGATATATGTACCGATGCCTGACAGGAACAATATATCTGTTTGAAAACTGTATGCTGGTAATTAGGTATTAAAGTCTTTAATTTGACACATTTAAGTCCAATTAGCACTATCATCCACTATGGATGTAAAATTACTTGTAGTTTTTACATTACCGAGAAAGATATGTTACCAGCAACAGGCCATTACTTGTATGAAATTGCTTTTGAAATCGAAAGTACTTAAACTATCTATATAGTGCAGTATTTTCTCAATGACATAGCAAAAATTAAGGAACACTTTCTGACAAGGCTCTTTGTGAAAAAGCAACAAAAATATGATAGAAATATATATATCAACACTGTTTCAGAATAAATAGAATACTTAGTATAGTAGATCAAAGTTTTATCTGTAAATTTATTATTCTGCGCATCCATTTTTAAAGTGATAACAGGATGTTAAGAATTTCATAACCATGAATGAATTTATTAACATACATACGATACCTTCTATGACATGTATACCTAATCAACAGTGATTCAACACACTCAACAATCTTGCAGCATCTATCAACTTACGTTTTCACTTTGGCATACTCTGTTTTCATTTCTTCAGCAAAGCTCTCCATCTTTCCCTTTTCTTTCTCTAGTTCTTCATTCAGTCTCTCCAGCTCCTGCAAGAAACAGAAAATATTAAACCGAAACTCTAGCTAAATGTATCAATTTTAAACAATAATAAAGTATTTATAACCATGAGTTGTTTATTTAGTGATTTTCCAATTTTCTATTTATTAAAGTTTTTTTAAATCATGAGCAAGCACTGTTGTATTTATAATCATTGTTTGTTTGTTATTTAAGTGAGTTTGATGAATATGCGAAGTGTCTTTCGCGAAAATTACCGAAAAATGAAAACCTCGTGATGAAAAAACTTTTACAGTATGTACATGTACTGTTAATAAGACAGTAGATTTTCTAACCATCGTTCCTGGGAAGAACCAGTACAAGACATCTATTCTACATAAGAAACAGAGAATCTAGACTAACAGATCTATTACTTACCCAGGTCTTCTCTTTCTCATCAGCCAGTTCCAAAACTTCCGATTGCAACCGATCTACAGAAGAAATCATATTTACTAAAACCCTTATAATATAATGTTATTCAATTACATGCATAAACATGTAACACTAAATTTTCGGTTGATACAAACATTATATTTTCAAACCAAAAAGGTTCATATTAAACATACAGCAGACCTAAAATGGCATGAGCCTAGCATATAAATGCAGATGTTTGAATATTTGTAAATGTAGCAAAAAGGGTACATGCTAGAACAATTTATTTTATGCTAACTAATGAAATACTGTGTTATATCAGTGAAATATAGAGTGATCTTATAGATTTCATATCAGTCACAGTGTCGGTGATTAGGTCTACCGGGACTACTTTTTTTAAGTAGTATATATAAATAATTATGGTTTTGTTTTAATATTTAGCATAAAATAAAAACATAAAGACTCAAAAATACTACAGAGGGTCAAACTTATTTAAATCAGATAAAAGCTGCTATGATGTCAAAACTTACCAAAGTAGTCCTGTTTCTGCTTAGCCATGGATTGAGCATGTTCCTCAAGCTGTCGGATAAGATTGTCGGACATCTCCTGATTGGCCCAGGTTCTGATAAAACAACAACCCTTTTCATTTAATTTTCTAATGCAAGTTATGTACAGGTAAGCGATTGAGTTATCATAATGATTATTTCTGGGAAGATCAAGTACTAGACTACAAATCTTTGTAAGAAACTGCCAACTTTCGGACATGAGGATTCAGGTCAGTAGCAGGGCTCAAACCTATGACACAAGGCCAGAGGGTTAGTGATTACAGTTTGGCTTCTTAATCACTCAACAACACACAGCAATAACTATCCGCCTCTGTGGTCAAGCAGTTAAAATCGCTGACTTGAAATCACTGTAACCTCTCATAGATTGTCGGGTCATGGCTTTGTTGGTAGTTTCTTACAGAGGATAGGAGTCTAGTACTGGTTCTTCCCAGGAATGATGGTTTTGATTAAATGCCCACCTCTTAAAATGACTAAAAATACTGTCTGAACATGCATGAAACTTCTACAACAACAACTTAATACTGTATACAATTGAGCACAAACATAAGAACATGTAACAGTACCAATCAAATGCTAAGTATTGTGAGTTGTTAACTGTATTGTAGCCATTCTGCTGATTTTAAGAATCAGGCAACAAAATTTCAGTCCTTTTTCTGACTTTACATGGGGCATTTTTTTTCTAGGAGAGGTGAGTAGCATTTGAATCAAAAACAGAATTTGAAATTTACAAGTTTTCTTTAGCTCAAAGACTGATCAATATGAAAAGAAATCATGTTAAAACAAAGGAAAAATGTGTAAACAAGCATCTCTTACATTCTTTTGGATTTCTCTAGAACTGAGATCCATTTATCTCTCTCATAGTCATTCTCGGCAGCCAGGGTTAAATTTGCCTGTAATATACATGTAGGTGTAAAATCAGTACTTCAACAAAATACATGTATCAACATTCTACATCTTAATACATGCAGTAACTATCGGTACACAAAATCATTAAATGGATCCCTTCTTTTGCTGCTTTTCATTATTGTAGGATATGCAACTGTGCAGTACATGATTGCATGATGTGTCTGTCCAAGAAATTCAATTTTAAATTTTCCTATGTCTTATGTTTCTTTTAACAAAATATTAATATCAATTTCATGTGCAGTACTAAAGTTCAAAGATTATACTAAATACAAGCTAAGGTTTTAAGCATTTGACTGGATGGTTCAACTGTACCAGTGGGGTAGAACAGGGCTCTTACTTTTCACCAACTTCATGTTCTATTTCAGTTTTCAGAAAAATAAACTAGAGAAACTATTGCAGTTACTTAGGCCAGAGTGATTTCTCCCACAAAAAAACCCACCAAACATCCTGTTAAGAAGTAAATTTACGGGGGGGGGGTGTGTTGGGGGGGGGGGGGGGGGGGGGGGGGGGGGGGGGGGGGGGGGGGGTTTGGGGGGGTTTTTTTTGGGGGGGGGGTGTTTTTTTTTTTAAATAAATTTTTTTTTGGGAAAAATTTTTTTTTTAAATTTTTATTTAAAATAAATTTTTAAATAAAATTTATCAAAATATTTGATTCAAAGTCAGGGGGGGGGGGGGGGGGGGGGGGTAATTTTTTTTTATTTTTCAAAAAAAAAAAAAAAAAAATAACTTATCTAAAGGGGGGGGGGAGGGGGGTTTTTTACAAAATTGAAAAAATGGAGAAAACCCTATTTTGTTATCAAAAAAAACCTGTCTTAAGCAGTCCAGCCAAGGGATGCATCAAAAGCAACAACTCAGATCAGGTGGCTGCTACAAACTGGGGTAATTCATATAAACACATCGACCTATTGGAATATACCAGTGGCTGACCAATAACAAAGGTTAAACTATATGTTTACCTCTATCTCCTCGGATGAGATGACAAACGCTGACGGCTGACCCTGCTCCTTGCTCACACTGATACTACAATGGCTCAGTGGTACTGCTGCCTGAAATACATGTCATAGTAACCACTAATAAATCTGATGAAACTGTCTTTTTCCATCTTCAAAATGCTTGTTAGGGCGTAAGGGGTACAGGCTAGGTTCGAATATATTAACCTAGGATCATCACAATTCACAAACATAATATAATTTATGATCATTATTACAGAGATGGTATACAGAATGAGTTTAAGAGCCTCAGAGGCAAAACAGAATTTTTAATAGTTTTGTCGTTTTTATATCAGGCACTACAGTCCGATTTCAAGCATAGAGCCGTGAATGTACTTTTAGCTTATTGTAAAACATCGATTGAAACCGAGGAAAACGTAATGGTCGTTACTCAAGGGTCACATTCAGACTATTCCTCTACATGTAAGTGACAGGTTTGACTACCGGCTGTGCCCTGTTTGTTTGTTACATGTAAACAATGGAAATCTCAATTTTACTTTGATGCTTAATAAATTACTTCTTGTTTCTTATTTTAATCACAGTTCCCTGCAAGTACATTTTTTGTATTTGAAAACCTCTTCATGCAAGCTGAGACACTAGATACTAAATTACCTCATATATTACATACAGATTTATGATCAATCAAAACTACCCTATGAATTCTACAATCAGACACTTTAGGCCAAAAAAAAAATCTGTGTTTCGGGCAACCTGACCCTACCTTGCGAAACCCCCGAACCCTAGAGTTTTATTTTCAACCAGAAAAATTAATTTTTCTTTTTAAGTGTCCCTACCCTATCTTACTAGCATTTTTGGGACCATTGCCCTAAACACTTAACTTTTTGTCCAACCTATAGAATTGTTTTTATTAAAAAAACAAAACAAACTTTGACCCTACCAGACCTAGTTATTTTGGGACCATTGCCCTAAACACAGATTTTTCTTGGCCTAACCAAAAATGTAACTTAGGTAGGTTAGTCCGGTTGATTTTTTTATTTTAATTATGTAAAAGTCTTTCAAAAATGTATCAATATATAGGGGTACTGATATTATCATCTTGTGTCGTATGTATACAACATGTACTGCTGTGAATGTTGTGTGTCCTGACATAATCATTTATATTGCCTGTCAAACATTACAAGGACAAAATCAGTATTCTATAGCTACACAGAAATTTTGTATACAAAACACCGACATGTTTGCCTAATCTATTCTACAAAACATGTCAATTATGATCTTGAAAGTCCTTCATATCACCTTTATCATATCAAATGACCTCAAACACACGTTTTATTTAAGACAGACTTAAAGGTATTCTACTTCCTCGTATAATCATACATGTAAAACTGTTCATATCCATTATATTTTAAACCCATTATCTTGCTGGTTTCCTTAGTAGGACTAGTTTATATTTCAGCTTCAGACAGTACAATTACTTACTACAAATAGGTCATCCACTGATATTAAATGTATTGACTGAATAGCGCAACAGTGCAGATCATGATCAGACTGCACAATTGATCCTAGTCTACACTGGTTGGAAAGGCAGAATTGCACCTAAGCCAGGTACAAGACTAAGAGGGTTTTTTTATAGTATCTGACTATACATGTAGTACTACATGTAAAAAATCTACTACAAATCATTTCAAACATACAGTGTCATGTAGCTTTAATTAATCCATGTATCATATCAGAATTATTTTTTTATTTTTTGTTGTTGTTGTTGTTTATATCAGAATAATGTCAAGTTAGCAGTAATGAGTCATATTTATCATTGCTGTCATTTTGTTTGCCTTTAAGTACACAAACTCATTGGATAGACAGCTTTTACATGTGAACAAAAAAACAAAGAGTTGTAATATTACCTAGGTATAATACGAAACAATAAATTAGGATATAATGCAAGCTTATTTAATGGAAGATGCTCTTTTTCCCGTAATTTCACTTTTGTCTGTTAAATTCATTTTTAAATTACATCACGACTTTCAGTACTTAGAAACCAGAATATGGAGAACAGTGACTGGTAGGGAATAAGATATGGTCATCTCAACTTGTGAGTCCAGATTTGAACCCCAAAAGGCAGTTCACAAGGTATTACAACTGACTTTTCAAAGACAGGGCTAAAGCATCACTCATTATAAATCTTCCGTAAATTAGATAAATTATGTATTAAGTTAATAGAAAGTATTTTCCAAAACTGCAGACCAGTCCTGAAATACAGCAACTTCTCATTTCCAAGCATTTAACCAGATGTGGCAAAAACCAAAATCTTCGTTTGCTGTGTTTTGCGAATATAGAATGAATAAGACTTCTGTTTCTCGTACATTATACAGCACAATTATAAGGCAAATAATTAGGTTCCCACTGAATTATTAATTAACAGATGGAATTAAACTGTAACTTATGCAAGTTCTAAATGGAATTAAATTACATGATGAAAAGCATACCCATACATGTACATGTACACTTTGCTGATTTATATTGATTGGAAAGAAGAATTTTCCTTGATACTAGCTAGGATATTTTATAACTTGGATGTAAAGCTAACCTTTGGACTAATATTGAAAAAATTTCGTCGAGGGAGTTCTTTCCTCTCTGTCTCTGGATAGTAGAACATCCAACCATCTCTTACCACAAAGAATCTGAAAACAGAATACAATCACGTGAGAGTGCATTAAAGACAATTAATATCTCCTTCATAAGAGCCCCCCCCCCCCCCCCTCCCCCTCCGCAAACCGCAGCAGGTCTAATCTCTTAAGGAAGTTATGTGCAGAAAAAGGACATTTTATACGAATTGGGGTGTTTGTATAGTTTTGTTCACAAAAATTGTTCATCTGCATCTTTTGACTGTTCTCAAATTGCAGATACACCACGTTAATGGTCTACTAAACTGCGCCTGTTCATTTCCTTCAATGTTGCTATTTGTAAACTGAAATATCTAGTCACACAAATTATACAAAATGTAACTATACATGTAGTATCAACAAATACCAAAGGGTATTGTGAAGACTAACAAGTCCACTGTCAATTTAACTGAAACATGCATCACAACTGGAGTGCTATGTCAGGCCAGTGATACATGTATGTCTCCATCTTTTTACTTTTGACAGAAAATGAGCTATTTATGACGAAACATGCATGCTTTAAGCAAATTAGGTAATTAATTAGCACATATATTTGGGCATGCAACTGGCACAATTAATTCAGTAAAATTAGCCTGGGGTACCTGGTTTTTCAAAGCAAGTTACATCATGATATGTCACATGTACTAAATACTGTCATCTCGCATGTAGTACATGTTTGTAAGTGATTCAGGTACAGTTTTAAAAGTTCATCTGTAATATATGTATTATATCCATATTTAATGACAATACTGTCTGATATAATGTACAGGGTGGTGCAGTGGTTAACGCACTAGACTACCAATCTGGAGGTCCCCCCTTCGAATCCTGGCCGGAGCACTGGAAATTTCAGAAACGTTTTCAGTGTTTCCCTCCCATCTAGAGATGAACTTGTAAGAAACCCAAAAATAGTCTCACGTGTACCGGTGCTATACACTAGGCATGTAAAAGAACCTAGGGGGTCTATTCGTAAAAGAGCTAGGGTCTGGTACCCAGACTCCCTTGTATCTGCATCTGTCTCTCTTCAACCTGGGCTTGTCAGGAATCTTGGCAAGTTCACCCAGGGAGAAGTCCCAGGGTCAACCGGGACTTATAAACAATCAAAGAAAAAACAAGATACAATGTACATGTATTTGTGGTCAATTCTAGAGAGTGGTCAACATAAGGTGTAGAAACTTGTTTTGCTGTCCATTATCAGTAAATTTTAATAGCAAAGAAAAAAATAACATATTTGATTATTAATGATTAATACAGTTGAAGTGTGTTGTTAAACATACTGAAATTGAGTTATTCTGGAAACACTGGAATGGTTTTATAACAACGTAAACGCATTCAATATAAAAAAATCATCTCTAACTATACTAACATGTTTTTTTACATGATGTAAAGATGTTTCTTAATAAATATGACAAAGAAATATTTACAACCAATATACATGTACACCAAATTCTATAAGTTTTTCTTTTTTCTTTTTGCTTTCATGAATCTGGTATTTCAGTTCCCACTTCATCCCACTTTTTGCATTTTGCATGAGGATATATTTTTTTTCTTATTTGAATTACATCACACTTGATTTTTTATCAAAATTAAAAAGAATTTTGATAAATATCATGTAAAGATTCATTTTCAATAAAAACAGTATAATTATCAAGTACTATTTTTTATTACAACTAGTTTTACTGTAAAAAAAACAGATCAATCAAAGTTGTGGTACATCTTAAGATAAGGTCAGTTTATGACATTTGTTTTACAGCCGTAAATGTCAACCTGCTGTGTCAACATAATTGCTCGCATTATTGTTATGCTACAAAAACTATGCCGCATGATGCACCTCACACGTTTTTGCTGCAAGGTGACTATCATCCCTAATGGCATTTAACACCCAGTCTTAATTACTGTGGTATTAACGATGAATAAAGCAGTTTAGGTTTTCAATAACAATGAAACAGGAACAGATGAGAAAGATGTTTTTGTAACTAACAATTTAAATAATAAACAGGGAAGTTAATTGAAGCAATTTTAGTAACTTCGGCCAAGAATAATCAAGATAAAAATTTTAATTGAGGAAGTTGTTCTAGTTTAATTTATACTATCAACCTCCAACCAGTTACTGTTATTGTATGAATCTAATACCCGTTTCAAGTAAATGAAACCATATTTTGGTCATTTTAAACAGGAGGGCAGTTTAAGTACACCATCATTCCTTGAACAAGCCAACAGTACTAGACTCCTATCCTCTGTAATTAACAAACTGCCAACTTTCTCGTTTAAAGAGACACGGTTGGTAGCAGGACTCAAACCTTAGTACATATGACCTCAAGTGAGGGGTTACAGTGGTTTCAAGTCAGCAACTCTAACCGCTCGGCCATGTAAGTGGACAGCCAGTCACTATATGAAAACCATTACCTCTGTCACTGTGTATATAATTACAATAACCAATAACATATACAAGACAGGATTAATTCAGTGTCAGATTAAGTGTTATAAATATGTATAATGGAGCAGCGGTTAAATAATGCTCTTGAAAATCAGAAATTTGTCCTGAGAGCATAGTGCCACTAATAACTTAAAGTTCCTGAATTCAAATCCCACTGTAGCCTTTGTGTAAAGGGCTCCTGTCAAAAAACAGACAATGGCAAAATATTAATTAACTAAAATGGAAAAGTAGGGGGGGGTTTCGGAGGGAGGTTCTTGATTTTTCGGGGCGTGGTTCCCTAAGAGGGGCCTTTTTCTTTGTTGGTTCTGAATCCTTGTCTCTTGGGTGGGTCTTTTCCCCGATATTTATACGTTGGATTTAAATTCGGTAGGGGTATTCCGCCAGCACTCCCTCGGGGAATTAATATGATTAAGATCAGTATATATAGATATCGAAAGATAATAATCCTTAAAGTATTTCCTTAGATATGGATTTTATAAATGATTAATTCCACGCTGATATCTCTGTATGCAAAGCTGTCAGAATACAAAAAATGTATAATTATTCTTTTATGTTGTGTGTAATAACTGGAAGCAAATCAAAAAATAAAATATTCACATATGATTTGATATAAATATGTAATTATACAGATTTATTTAGAATACTTTTAATTAGATGTAATTACATTATTTTATATATATGCATGTATAACAATATTGTGACATTTCACATATGAGCCATGCTAATTATTTAAATTTCATATAATTTCCTGTCTGGAAAACATTATTATAATGATATCAGTGGCTAATGTCATGCACTAAATGTGATAGGTTCTGAGAAGTGGTGATGGAATTTCCATTTTATCAGTTTAAAATCAGAGGTAAATTGGAACAAATTTGGAAAAAAAGTTATATCCCTGCTGAAATGTCACAAAACACTAAACATACATTTGTTTAGAAGTCCATTTCTTTAATAATGATCAAACGTAAACTTAAGATGTTTTACTTGTAAGTCCAAAAAATGACAATGTAAGCTCTTCTGGAACTAAAAGTTTCATCTGTCACTTGCCAATTGATGCCACCAATGATGTCATATTAAAACACATTATTATTCTCAGCTTAGAATTGACGTCATACTTGTCATTTAACCAATCAGATTAGCGGGTGCCTCTCTTTTTTTCATTTGGGAAATAGGGTAAACTCAGTATTATTTATAGGCTTCTTTGTTCAATGCTTATACTTATTACCAGGTAATACTCATTGACAAAATTATCTTATTGGTACACATATGAATTGAAGCAGATGTTTCAAAATCAATGATAAAAGTACTTAAAATTGTTAAAATTAGAGTTTTTTAAATTTTATTTCTATACTTGTTTTGCTCCTTAAATTTCTGGTAAATACTTCTCGTCATTGCTATGCAGTAGGTTTAGTCTAATTAATTCGTCGTTGAAGCCAGAGAGATAGTTTTTGGATGGGCCTTTCTTCTGAGGTTTGACAACTATAAAAATATCAGGTTCAAGAAACAGGTCAAATCGATGAGCCGAACGTATTAGGCTGTGCGGTAGGCACTTGAACATGTTATCTACCTACCAATTCTGCTGTCTAGCCAAGACACGCTAACTGATATAGATACAAAGATTACCCAGCGAGAACTAAACAGCTATGTGTAAATTTTTGTCCATTTATAGACTAATTCATTCGACATTGAAGCCAGCAAGATAGTTTTTGAATGGGCTTTTTCTATAAAACACTGTAAAATATTAGATAAAAAATGGGTCAAATCAATGAGCCGTGATGAATTACGGCTAGTCTGTTTACTACCTTTCTAAAATGCATCAACTACTTGTGCTTAGGCACATCCCTATGCTGCTGTGATATGACTCATTCATTTTATGATTTCTTCCTAAAATTATCATAAGAGAAACTAAAATTTAGAAAACATACCTTTTCATCCAATTTGACTTGTTATTGGAGCGTTTTTGCAGGACTCCATGAATTTGTAGGCGACTCCTCCAGTCGACCAAATTATCGGCATTTTCTGGCATCCCGTTCATGTCAATTCCATTGCGTTTTACATCAAATTTTATACATAAACATGTCATTTACTGAGTTTGTTGTCTGCATTTCTTCACTTCCGGGTTAGAATTCATCTAGCCGCTTTATTCCACAAATATCAATGAAAAAACAAACGTCTATTGATATTGACAGCTATAACATCGAATGAAAAAAATATCGTCGTCGGTAAAATCTGATGACACATTATCGAGGCATGATATAGACCGTAAGTAATAGTTGTGGTATACGTACAGTTATACCTGAAGTATTTCTTATGAAATTGTATAAATCATTTAAATACATGTAGTTTTATTTATCGTTTAAACAGTTTCAATTCAGATGCAAATTCTGGACCACGTACTTCTAAAATATGGAACGCCAAATCTACATATACTCAAATATTTGAAGATGTCTTTAAATATTTGGAGAGCTCTTCAAATAATATTAGAGGTCTCAATTTCAATTAGAGATATCTCCAAATAATTATAGCGCGCAAAAATTGTAATAGAGAGGTCTTTAAATAATTGGAGAGCTCTCTAATTCGATTATTGATATCAAAAATTGATTTAAAGCGCGCAATAAATGAATTGAAGACCTCTCCAATTCAATTGAAGATATCAAAAATTAAGGTGTATTTCAGCTGTTTTTAAGAGCTCTGTAATTGAATTGAAGAGGTCTCAAATTGATTTGAATACCTCTGTAATTGTTTTATAGCGCGCTACAAATTAATTTATAGAGGTCTTGAATTCAATTAGAGACCTCTCTAAATCTATTTGAGCGCGGTGAAATTCAATTTTAGAGATCTTGAAATCGATGTTAATACATGCCAAATCTACATATACTAAAGTATTTAAAGAGGTCTTTAAATATTTGGAGAGCTCTGAAAAAAATTTGGAGAGGTCTACAAATTAATTAAAGACATCAAAAATTTGCTTGTAGCGCGGTTTAAATCCATCGATTTAGAGACATCTATAATTCAATTGAAGAGGTCTCCAATTGAATTAGAGACCTCTATAATTGTTTTACAGCACGCAAGAAATGAATTAATGATATCAAAAATTGATTTAGAGAGGTCTCTTATTCATTTGTACCGCGCTTCAATATAATCCATGTACAGCCTTGAAATAGAGAGCTCTCAAATAAAACAATTGAAGCGCGGTACAATTCAATTATAGACCTCTCAAAATCAATTTTTGATATCATTAATTCATTTCTTGCGCGCTATAAAACAATTATAGAGGTCTACAATTTAAATGGAGACCTCTTCAATTGAATTATAGATGTCTCCAAATTAATGGATTTAAACCGCGCTACAAACGAATTTTTGATATCAAAAATTGATATATAGACCTCTCCAAATATTTTACAGAGCTCTCCAAATATTTGAAGACCTCTTCAAATAATTGAGTATATGTAAATTTGGTACGCATTCAAGACATCTAAAATTGAATTTCACCGCGCTCAAATTGATTTAGAGAGGTCTCTAATTGAATTAAAGACCTCTATAAATTAATTTGTAGCGCGCTATAAAACAATTACAGAGGTCTTCAAATCAATTAGAGACCTCTTCAATTCAATTACAGAGCTCTTAAAAACAGCTGAAATACACCTTAATTTTTGATATCTTCAATTGAATTGGAGAGGTCTTCAATTCATTTATTGCGCGCTTTAAATCAATTTTTGATATCAATAATTGAATTAGAGAGCTCTCCAATTATTTAAAGACCTCTTCAAATATTTGAGTATATGTAGATTTGGCGTTCCGTACTAAAACAGTCTTTTAAAAGTGCTGTAGGCCTGTCAAGTACGCAAGACCTGGTCAAGTTAGACAAACAGTAAACTGACCACGTTGTTTGAGACCATATTAAGTGCTGTTTTAGCGAAAGATTACACACTTTCTCTTTAAACGCAAACCTACTGAACGGTTTAAAAAAAGATGGCATATATGGTGCAAAATGCAACGTTGAAACCCTTTTAGGAAATGATTTCCCAGCGAACCATTCGACGCCGAGACGTTTCCTTCTAACACGTGCTGAAGACGTTGCCGTCACCCAAAAGTGTTACAAATCACCGACATTTCGATGGAGTTTTCTGAACGTGTTGAGGACTACAAAAAAAACAACTTGAAAGTACTTTCCAAAGACCTGCAAGGTACACGCCTTAACGACGTTCTTAAGACGTTTTCTTTACAGTAACGTTTTCAAAACATCATCTTTTTAGGAAACGATTTAATTCTATTTAATTTCAATAGATACATATGTAACAACATTGAAAATGTTAAAATTGCCCAAAACACGACTGGAAAGGGTTAAACTCATACAACAACAATGGTTTTTACAAAATCAAACGTCAAAAACGTTAAATTTCTTACTTTGATATCACATGGAACTGGTTATGCTTATATGTACATATAGTTCCACATACCAAATGAAATATCGGACAGATGTGCAAAAAACAATTATTTTGAGCGCGACGGGGGTGAAGACATTCATTATGTGTGGCATTTTAGAGGTGATGCATATTTATTATATGTAAATCATTTGAACTATTGGAACTTTATTCAGAGTAGGACGTCGAATATCGGCGGTCCCTAAAACAAGTAAACATGTATCTCTAGTAGTTATATAGATACCTCTATATATATTGTTGTATTAACTCACTCCTTTGTGAGTCAGAAAAGTGTCTTGTGGACAAACACAGATATGTCAGTAACACCGGTAACAAAGCATAGATAGAAAGATAGAGATATCAGAACAGTTGGCGACCGCATAGACACTGAGGAGACGATAGATAGGGCAGCTGAAGATGTAGAAATATGGGTAGTGTAATAAAAATAACGGTGCATTTGGTATAGAGATATCAGAACAGTTGAACGATATAGATACATGTTTACTTGTTTTAGGGACCGCCGATATTCGACGTCCTACTCTGAATAAATTTCCAATGGTTCTAAAGTTCAAATGATTTACATATAATAAATATGCATCAGGATCAACAGGTTACATCACGGAATGTCTCGATGAAGCAGATTTTCAATATCGAACCAAACAAATGTTTAGTATTTTGCAAGTTTTTCCGTCACAGAATGGTTTTATGAAGCAGATTTTCATTAACGCACCAAAACATGTATGTCTAGTATTTGCAAGACTCTTCAGTCACGGAATGGCTCGATCAGAGACATAGATTACATTCTCTTTTTCTATTCTCTGGCTCGATGAAGCCGATTTTTATTACTGCACCAAATTGCAATTATCATAATATCTTCTGCAGGCATTATGATTAAAAGTTCCGTCATGGAATGGCTCGGTATAGAAGATTTTTATAAGAACACCAAACTGTAACAAAGTCTTCGGCAGGAGTATTTGCTAGATAATTCCGTCATGGAAGGCTAAGTGATTTTTTTAAGTGCACCAAAATATCACAATTAGGTCTTCAGCAGACGATATGCAAGATTGTTTCGGCACTGACTGATGGCTCAGTACACTTGCTTGTATCTTAATTGTGATTGAGAACATTGCAGAATGACACTATATGAGTGTACTGTTCCCAAACATTTGAGAAGGCTTTTTGAAAATTTCAACCTTGCTAACGTGTAAGTTAGTAACCATAAGTTGTAAGATACCATCTTAAATACGGAACAGCCAATGAACGCTATTTTCTAAAACAAAACTAACTTCACACTGGGAATACGGTAGTATATTAAAGAGAAACCAACCTACCTGCTTTCATGTTCGTGTGGGCTTGAATGCACACCTTTTATTCTTTTACTCTTTTTAACAGTTTTACTAATCTTGGTTCTCCTAACTGGAAGAACTACCTAGCAGTAATCTTATGTTTACTTTTATTATACCTGCATTCAGTTGGTATAAAGCAAACTCGTGAAGCGTCTTCTAGGAACCAGAACCTTCCTATTTCTACCAGAATTATAAACAGAAGGTCAGCTAATAACAGTATATTCGTTTTATTCAGACTGATCTTTCATATTTTGTATTTAACCCGAACGCTGCCGATGACAACTGACCATCGCATATCAGACCACTTTGCGCATCCATGTATGACTGCAGGTTTGTCATTTTTGTTCGGTCCCTTCCTTGAACACTCAAGACATGTCCAGTATAAAATTGAATACAATGTATGTTTTAAGGGTAACAATGTATACAGTAAGTGTAACAATGAATTAAACGTTAACACAGGTTATACGTTTTGCAAAGGAAAAAGACCAAACCATGTCACAAACAAATAAGGTTCGAATCACTGAAAACAATAAGTTTTGATTAATGCAAAATAATTATCTTATTTGTAACAGGAGCTTCCGCGAGCAAGAAAAGTTGGTACCCCGTGAAAGAAGAAAGCCTACATCAAAACGAAATCTCAGGCTACAGTAAAAATGCAAACCACCTTACTGAAAACGGAAGTCATCAATTAGAAGTAAATGTTTTATTCCCAATCTACAATGAGCATGCAACAATGACTAAAACCAAAAACAAAAGTCAACTACCCGTGCTGTTGTTTTAGTAAGATCTAGAACATGTTATGTAAAACTTACGATGTTGAGGTAATTCCGAAATTTCTATGATAATCAAATATTCAAAAATACAAAAAACAAACATTATATAAACATTCAAAGAGTAAGCAAAGTCATATACAACGAGAATCAGGAAAAGGCACTTGGTTTCGAGCACCTGCCGGATACTACAAAAACATCGCATGTACAGGATCGGACACGTACTGGAGGTTTGGAAGTGAAGTTCGTCGTCTCGGGGTTGTCTTTCATCTGACTACATCGATCGCAGGGCATTGGCACACTTTGACTTATTTTCTGCTAAAATCTTTGCACGATAAAAGCCACGTCAGGTATAAAATTTCGCAGGAGCGGATCAGTGGTCCGGTGGTTAACGTGCTGGACATGTAATCCAGGTTCCATTCCTCGCTCCTCCGCTAATATAACTTATAGTATTTCGGATGATACCTTAAACCGAGGTCCATTGTATTAGTAGGGATATCTCTGGAACGAGACGCGTTCTGTTTCTTGCACTATTCCCCGAAACCTAAAATAACAACTCTTCTGACTGGGGGCGTTGGTGGTCATATGGATTACACGGTACCAAAGATAAAACTCTAAAATACATACATTAGCAGATCAGAGAGGTGCCCGATACTCTTTAAGTCATTGATACAATTTCTAAGTCTCGTGGAAGGAGATGGGAAAAGAATGTTTTCCAGTTAAGACTGTAACTTCATTTCGCTATGAAACTGTTGGCAAGAAAATTCTTTCTTCACTCAAAGAAGAAACGGAATGAGCACTTTCCTGTCTTTAGGGTAATCTTCGAACTTCTCTTTGTAATATCTGAAATAATGAAAGTTTCCATTAGGCCAAAACAAAAAAATATATATACGTATTTCGAAACAAACAGGTTAAAATGTTTCTTAAAACGTAATCGTGATCAAACACAGGTCTACATGTATAAACATTTTACCTACAGTAAACAGTGACTAACAGGTTCCTGAGTAAAACAAGAACTGTTTGGTAATATAACTAACGCGTGCTATCAGTTTGATAAGTACATGTACTTTACATCTACGGGATAATTAGCCTCGCCACCAGGCTATTTTCATTATTCAAGCAGAATATTTTCTGGCCCATATCTACTGACAGGGCTTGATCATTTTTGGCAGCAAAGGGAGTTAATTGTGTAAGAAATAGTAAATGTAATTAAGGACTGGGATAATGTACAACCAGACTTTCAAAACATGTTAAGATAATGAGTCGTCAGCACATTGTCTGCAGAAGCCGCGGAAGTCAGTAGCCGCGAAAGTCGGCAAGTGTTTGTGATAATTCCCGTGATCAGCAACTTTTTTCTTGGGTTCAACACCCATTCAACAGGCACATGGCGTTTGCCTAACCATCGCTGCTGGGAAGGACCAGTCCTAGACCTCCTATTCTCTATAGGGAATCTGCCAAGTTTGTTATTGAACTGTAAATGGTACAAAATGTATATAACCAAAACGGCGACACTGAAAAATGTAGCGTAAAAATTCTACAATAAAAATACTTTCCAACTCATCGATGCATCTAATTACCTGTGGTTATGATACGCACGGGGACCAATATTACTTAATGTGAAACAAAAGAAAGCAAATCCTGGAAGAGACCATGTAGCCACAGCGAATCCAAACCACTCGATTATTTCACCAAAGTAGTTAGCCCCTGACACGTAACTGAACATTCCACCTACAATAAAAGATAAATTATACATTATTCTATCGTTAATATCATATTTTAAACATGAAAAAGCAGGAAGGGGGGATAACTTATACTCCCATTTGTAATTTAGTATGTAGACTCAAAATGAAAAAAGTGTACATGTATTAAAGCTAATACATGTACGTACATTGTAGTTAGATTTTGAACCAGTTTTTAAATTAATGAACGCATAATTAGACTATAGTGGCCTAACGAACGACGAGCTGGGTGAACATCTTCAGCACTGTTAAGTGTAAATACATGTCGGCGCTTCGTTAGAAACTGCCAAAAAATCCTCAGTACCAAAAACGACGAGATGTTCTAGACCAAATTAAAGTCATTAAGTTCGTTTACCAAATTACCATATGGGATTTTGTATCCAGTTTCTCCAGGTTTTCGTAGATTCCTCAAAATATGATCCGAGTGCACATTTGTCCCCATTCCGAAAATGAACATGGCCACACCTAGAATTGGATTATTCTTAACGGAATAAGTGAGTTCAAATGTTATTAGATTTGATGTGTATACTGCACAGTGTTTCTAAACTGTAAAAGTTCCGAAAGAATTACGTGATTTTCCAAACTGAACTATTGTAAATAACTCTGTGGCTTTTATTTTGCAAATATTTACGACAGTTTTACAATAATTTCGTGCGAGAGTTTATTAGATTCTTTACCGAGTTATCTTCCATAAGCACTCGCAGAAACTAAAGTTATTCGAATTGTTCTGCTTGTATCTCCTTTTTGATCATTACCATAAAAAAACACTTTGATAATATTAAAAAGTGAGTTTGGCTGCAGTTGTTGCTAACACGTTAAACATATTATCTAAATTGTGATAACAATAACTACATGTTACATCACCTCAATGAGAAACAACGAGTAAATCAAAGGATATTCCAACTAATAAACATGAATCTTGGACCTTATATTAAGATACTATTTGTGAGCTTCGATTTATGTAAACTATCAAATAAAGTTTATGTTACCGAGTATGAAATGAGGTTTTCTCCACCAGTCTTGGCCATAATCACCGTAATAGAGGATGTAGTATCCCTGAAGATAACCGTTTGTTGTGCATAAAATAATTGCAAACAGAAATCCTCCAAGCGGAAACGGCTTTGCGCCTTTCATCAATAACGGATAAATGCAAGTCCTGAAAACGAAAGTAAGACTGAAGATTGAATCACAGTACAACAGTAGGTTATAACTGAATGAAGATAACAGTACCGACACACAATACTTAAATCTTGAGTTATTTAAATAGTAGGATTAAATCGAGTTTTTCCCCCTTCATGGAGTTAAACCGATGAAGGAGCTAGCGTGGTAACCCCAAGTGATCTTGTAGGATGAGTACTACGTACAGAACATGTATATTCTGCAAGGAAAGTAACCGCTGCACGGTGCATACGGAACCAGTGTCTTTTAGAGTGGTCGAACTCGCGATGCAGTAACAAACGAATCTTAAAAAAACGAAGCTGTTCTTGTAGGGTTAGTCATCTACACATCTACATGTATACCTTTGTATATAGTGAACCACCATCAGTAACGTCAGCATGATGTTTGGAACCTTTGTCGCTTTTGGAGCTCCGGAAAACAATAACCACACCGGTATGATCCAGGAAGGTGTTTCTTGTATGAACCAAGCAACTTTCGCATTAAGTGCAACCTGTCCACTTTTCAAGAATTTGCCATAAGCCGCAGGTTGTCCGAAAACCAAAGAAATGAAAGCAAGTACAGATACTACAAAATATATCCCACATATATTGTAAATTGTTTCCAGATCCATTTTGCTTCGAGATTATGAAATCCGTTACAATGTCCTGTATATATATATACATGTAATTATGCATACACACTGTTAATACTTGGTAAGAAAACAGTTTATCAGTATAATTTGAACCTTAGGATTGTTTCAGATTGACCGATTTGTCATATATACAAAGGCCAACATACCGTGTACGGATAATTGCTTAAATACAAATGTACCTTTATCTAAAGAAAGTTATAAATAACACAAAGTTTTCCGCTTTATGTAAACATTGTTGTACATGCATAATATCTAGTATTCATTCTAGTGTAGTAAAAATATCGCATTACAGAATCCTTGAATCCTAAAAACGCATACCGGTTTTCCAACATACGATGGTTAAAATAGTTTGATATGATTGTAAGTAAACTACAAGTCAAATGTTTGAACGACGCCAAATGGAGTGGGGGTTGCGATAATTAGTAATGTTGGATTTAATGTATGGTGATTAACCAAACCTAATCTTTTTGCACTCTAATTTTGTATAAGGCTGACCATTTGTTAATGTTTAATGCTAAAAAAGATGATTCTACGTCAAGTCTATAGGTATTGTTTCCTCTGTATGGAAATTAGCTGCTGTCACATTATTGAATTACAAATCATTGAAATAATAATTTTTTTTTTATTTTCCTAAGTCTAGAATTCTAACATATAAATTTGCTTCAATTTATATTATTCTTGTACGAAAGAAAAATTATTTCCAAGATATAAATTAATTTATTCCCCACTATATAAAATAAATAAAGTTAATTCCACTCCGGCGAGGATTCGATCTCTGATCTCCCGCGTACCAAGCGGGGATACATTGCACTGCGCTACCGAGGCAATCTGAAATCAAAAGACCGCTTGTTACAAAGACACACTGTGAAATCATTCTACAGTCTAAAAGTAGTTACGTCACCCCATGGAAATTTTACTTACTGCATTCCAATATACGCACCGCCTCCTGGTGGCGCGTAATAATAAACTTCTAAAACGTTCTCGCTGGTTGGGGTCGGTACCTTGAATCAAGCGCCTGAACATTTGAGAGATATTTATTGCTATTACATCACTCACTTAATTTCATGAATGCGTAAATGACATAACTACATTTGCCTCTTTAGAAGTCAGGCCTTTACCACCTGCATGTTTATAATTTCTTCAATTTGTCGTTCTTTCACAATTTGTATCACCGTAGTCTCGCGTGACCTCCACAAGTATCCGTGACTGCCAAGAACAAGGCCGAGATCTTTGTTGTTCGTTCTAACCGGTTTTTAGTTATTTCTACAGCGGGCAGTTTACCATCGTTCTTAAAAATTGCGAAATTAGAACCCACTCCGTATGAAATTACCATCATTCTCACATCAAGAGATACAGTCGGTGGTACGGCTCAAACCATGACCTCGACCGAGGTCGGAGAACAGTATTCCGCGTTCTTGTGGCTATACTCGCCTGCTCTTGCTAAATACATGTACTTTGGAAAAAGGAATACTACTTTAAGTTGCTGAAAAGTATATAGCATTGCATTTTTGTACAGAACTGTAGATTTAATGGGACCATTTTTTTTCTGTGAAC
>JAFMSR010000001.1:8063568-8256068 GCA_022818135.1 Saxidomus purpurata | reverse complement strand
ATTGCTTCAGCTACTTCCGTTTCCAAGCAGAATGTTTACAAACATATGAGGGCTTGCGTTAGCCTGTCCCAGGTGAATGGCAATACAAACACAGCCATTAGAGGTGAAGTGGTGACATATGGTTGCGTGGCATACAGACAACAGAGACGACAATACAAATGTTTTTATTTAAATAAAACGAGAAAAGTAAGGTAAACTACCACAACTCAAAATCTAAAATCGACTCATACTCTATGAGTATATACCAGGAAGCCACTTGAAAAGGTGATTTTATAGCTATTTTATCAGCACTTTTTAATTACCTGAACGTCAACTCATTTCCTGGCCAGTAAATTTTCGGCGGGAATGCTTTTAGAAGTTAGACTTACCAAATACTATTCGTTAGTTCGCAGTCATGAATTCAAACTTAACTTGATGACGTGCAGTAGAAATGTTGATAAAACTTACGCCACAGCGATTATTAAGTGGCAATGGTATTAAAGTCCAAAACCGACTATTTACTTACTGTCAATTGGATAATTTCCGAATGGCCAAAATTTTGCAAAATTGTTTCTATATGAATTTTAAATGTGCTCTTGAATTCGCCATCTGGTGTTTTCAGGAATAAATTCACCATCTGGCATATTCAGGAATGAGTTTCATTAAAGTTTCCTATTTCTTCTGGTAGAAAATTACAAAAATAAAAACCTCGCGGAGAAACAGTTAACAGTACTTTATTAAGAATTACCGAAAGTTAACGTTTATCTTGAAATGAAGTATGAAATGATAATTTCTTCAGTAATACTATTGAACGTTTCCAGATTTTGAGAAGTGTTCCATTTAGAGAAGTATAAAAAGTTGTTAACGTTTTGCATATTTTAACACATTTGTATAAATCTCGATAAGAAACCGCACCTAAAATAACGCCCACTGTGGAACATATACACTTTTGTTGCAGTGCAAAGGTATCACAAAGTAAGCAGCATAGACAAAAAATGAGCCCTATTTTGTAATGGTAGAATAGATAACCTACATTTCCTCCCAGTCGAATAACAAAGACAATGTCATTCTTGAGAGGACAGCTTCCTTGATAAATGACTTTCACACTAAAATAGACCTACAAAAGTAAGCCAGCTTCGAAAATAAGCGAAATTAGCCATTTCAAACTTACAATACGTCGCAGCTTATTATCGACTTTTATAGTATGAACTAGAACAAATACGTGAACAAGACTGTTTTGAGAAAGTATAAATCTTCTCCTCGACTTCGGAGACAGAGCTACAATCTATAGTGTCCGCCACAGAGATTATCATATTAGAGATAAGATGATACAGTATAATACTGCTTGTGTATGCTGTCCATTCTAAGATCATATTATAAATGGTATCACAGCTTTCCGGTCTTTTGGATAGTCTTCAAACTTTTGTAGATAATACCTGAAAATAAAAAAAGAAAGTTTAACTGACTGAAACGATTTGTATTTGTTTCAAAGAATACTTGCTTTAATGCCTTAAACTTCACCTCTCTTTTTCAAACCATATGTATATTAGTAGTTATTTTACTTACCAAGATCCGGATCATGAAATCTAAGTAATTTCATTTAAACTTAGAAATTTGTTTACGTTGTTTACTTTCGTATACTATGCAAAACATCATGTCCATATGTACATTTTTGTACGCACAAAGGTCAAAGCGTGAGACCGACTGCATGTTTTGGTCTCAATGCGGCCCATCGTCGTAACACTTGGTCCACATTCCGTTTTTACCCTACCATAATGAGCTTAACGTGTCGAGCATCGTTAACATCCGACGGTAAATTTGTTCGATTTTTGATGCACACATCACCAATATGATACTTCATACTTACTTATGATGTTGCCATGCACGTGGACCAATGTTACAGCACGTGAAAAACGAGAAAGCCAGTCCTGGTACAGACCACGTGGCTACGGCGAATCCCGCCCATTCCAACATTTCACCAAAAAAGTTTGCTCCGGAGACATAGTTGAACATACCACCTGCAATGCAAAAATAATTTTGTTCACATTGTTTGAAAATTGCATTGATATACAGAGATAAGTATATTCATTTTTACATTTAAGTTTCATATTTACTGTTTCACCTAAAACTGTAGACTGTTTTTTTTTCTTACTTTCAATCAGACTGTTTAGATTTTCACATCACCTCGGTAATAACCATCTTCTCCACCTACAAAAAAGGTTTTTACATACACGACTGTTTAATCGACCTGTAAAAACTGAGCGTATTTAGCCTGTACCGAATACAGCCATTCACCCGATGTCTAGAAAATCCATACCCTCTTTATCCTTAAACCCCTAACCCTGCTTAATTTCTAAAATGGACTTCTCCGTCTTTGAATTTGGCAGGTTGCATTAGTTGTGCAAAGTGGTGTTCATTGAAAACGTTCATGCCGATAAACCCCATTTTGGACAAAGTATGTTTCTCCTTATCAAATATTAACACTTGAGATACATGCTATATTTATACACAGTTTTGTTGTGTTTGTCTTATCATTCCATGCACTTGATGACAATGGTAAACGGGCATTATCCCCTAGGACATTATTGTCCTCCTATGCAATGTATATGCGTGCATGTATGTGACGTTTAATCTTCAATATGGCAGGACTATTGCTGGTTCTTCAACTGTTCTGTTCTACGCAGATCATTTTCGCGCAAGATAATTCCTGGTCACTCGAACTCCAAAGAAGGATAGAAGTTTTGGAAAAGCAAGGTAACTACTTATTCTTAATTTATTAATAATTTATTTTTAATGTTGTTTTCGGTCTTTTAATCTTTGCCGGGTTACCACTTCTGACTTGGCCATGGCACAAAACCCCTTAACTCATGAAACTTCTAAGTAGCCGAAGTAAGAAACTTACAAACTGCATCTTCAAGGTATATCTTATTAACCACCAAAGTTGCAACCTAAAGTCGTCAGTTAACCGCAGGGAGTTCTGGAAATCTTGCAGAGGAAGACAAGATGTTTAGACTTTGTTTCAGTTTATCATAAACCGGAATCAGTGGGAAATCTATCCCAAACCCGACCTGCAGCATTCAGCTTGTTCTAAAAATACGTCCTGAAACAGGCTTCTGTACGTGCAACATTTGCACAGAATCCTTGAAACTTTGCCCCTACTGAGAAAAATCATTTGTTCAGACGGACACTTTTATGTAAGGTCAACTGAACGAACTTTCCTGAAACAGATGATGCCCTTCCCTGATGACGTCAATGAAACTGTCTTGAGACCAATGCAGATCAGGATCAGTCAGATATCCATGTAGTCTAATCATGATCTGCTCTAATCATTAATTCCACAATGGCACATTTTCAGCAAGGGCACTCCTTTGAGCATTTAATATAATAGTATTGTCAAAATTAAAGATGATCAAGTTAAGTTTAAGGATTTTAAGCACCTTCATCTTTAATTGCACTAAAAAGCTGCCTGGAGTCCTGATCAGTTCGTGTATTAGTTTACTCCTTTTTGATACCACGAATAAAGAAAATCTGCTATATAAACTGCTACTACTGTCACATTCCAGATACCGACATCAATGCTTTAAATCTTCGTCAACAGCAAATAATTGAAGAACAAGCAAAACAGCTGGAACGTACAAATGACCTCATTGTAAATTTAAAAGAGCTCGTTGTGTCTCAAGCTTCAGAGATTGAAACGCAAAGAAACCAGATCGAGGATTTGAACCAACATGTGAATGATTTATCGACACGTGTGAAGGAACGCCAGGACTCGACAGAGCTTCTAAGTGCCGGTATAGCTGTTTTAAAGAACAAACTGAAAGCATGCACTGTATCAAATGCGGAATTATTGCAACAGCCCCCTCTGGTGACCCATGAACATTCCGATCATTCTAAAATGCCAAATATCAAAATAAAATCCAGTGAAAAGACAGTGACAAACTCTGACGCCGTTCAACGCTCAAGCAGATTCGTAACGAATCGTGAAGGTCCGTTTGCCTTCCATGCAGTCAGTGACAAGCACGAAATATCTCATATTACAGGCGGCCAGAACATTGTGTTCGAGACCGTTTTGTTGAACATGGGTGTGGCTTTGCACAGTAATCATTCGCTATTTATAGCCGAGATGCCAGGTGTATATCTATTTTCTGCATCTATCTTATCTTTTGTAAACACACATTCGGAATTCGCGGCTGCTTTGGTTAAAAACGGTGGCAATCTTGCATTGATTTATGGACATGGGGATGCAGGACGCCACGATCAGGGCAGCGTTACCGTCGTCACGAAATTGAATGCTGGTGACGAAGTCTGGGTGAAATTTCTGTCTCCATCCGATGACTCGATATATGGTGGCAGATATACGACATTTAGTGGCGTTTTGTTATACAGTCTTTGATAACTTACACAAGTAAAATCAAAAAAAAAAAAAAAAAAAAAAAAAAAAAAAAAAAAAAAAAAAAAAAAAGAAAAAAAAAAAAAAAAAAAAAAAAAAAAAAAAAGGGGGGGAAAAAAAAAAAAAAAAAAAAAAAAGGAAAAAAAAAAAAAAAAAAAAAAAAAAAAAAAAAAAAAAAGAAAGAAAGAAGGAGAGATAAAAAAAAAAAAAATTTATGGGATTTTAAAAAAAAAAAAATAAAAAAAAAAAAAAATTTTTTTTTTTTTTTTTTTTTTTTAAAGGAAAAAAAAAAAAATTTAAAAATGAAAATGACAGCACAAAATAGTTACCTTTTGGTATCTTGTAACCAGATTCTCCCGGTTTTCTGAGATTCCGTAGAATATGATCTGAATGTATGTTGACAGCCATTCCAGTGAAAAACATCGCTGTTCCTGAAAAAGTGTTAATTAAACATGTACTAAAGTACTAGTATAATGGCAACAGAAGGCTTGAATTATTTTTCAGATGTATAGGTCCATAATAAGATGTACACTGAAAATGCATTAGACCATGGCACAGCCTTTTATGCATAAAACCTCGAAAAAAATGTTCCGACTGAGATAAGTATTAGGATGTAGTGTAAGTGGCGAGTATACCCGGCGGACATTTTCTCCGGAGGTCACGAGTGGCGCAAAATCTGACCGTGATATCCAAATCACGTCTTTCAGAACACCCATGGTAGCAAAGGCCTAGTTACTAGAATGGAAGGGGAGCGGTGGGGTACAGGTTAAGGTGTCAGCCGCTCATCCCGGAGGTTGCGGGTTCGAGCCCCACTGGGGTCACGACCGTACTTCCCCATATGACACCAGTACTGGTTCAACCAGGAAGCGGACTCGAGAGTGACTCGGTAAGCTACAGGCTTTCTTCACAATCGAGCTAAAATAAATTAGTATAAACTAAACTAATAGAATGAAAACTTAGTCAAAGTTATAATAAGTTTAGTCGATGTGAAGAATGATAGATTTAAAACGACCTTAACCTTCCGTATGCTCACATCACAGGATTGTCGGTGTTGTCTGGCAGGTTTACATTATACCTTAACACCAACAATGACCTGCTTACAATTCAGACTGTAACTGTGACTTTTTTGTGATAATAACGTATATGTTACCTATCCAGAGATGGGGTTTTGTTGACCAGTCTGGACCATAGTCCCCTTGGTAAAGAAGGTATGCACTTTGGAGATATCCGTTTACGATACAAAACACAAACGCCAAAATGAATGGGACAAATGGAGTTGGTTTACCACCTTTGATCAGGAAAGGAAATATGCATGCTCTGAAATATAGAAATTACAGTCGAAGTTTCTCATAGTATTACAAATCATCATAATTATAACTTCCACTCTTTCAAATTCACATAATACCCTTATGACACATGTTTCTTCCCGTCTCTTCGTACTTTTTGACGTGTTTTTGTAGTTGTTTCCTGAACTGATGGTCCGGACAAAACTATTTTTTCACTGCATATTCTTTGACATGTAAAATTATTGAAACATATTAAAACTTTTAATGACACTCAAACACACAGCTTTAACTAAGGAGTATATCACCGTATAAACGTATCTGGAAACTTGATTAATAAATGTGCTTCTGTCAGAGATTCTTTACACATGAAAGTACAAGCTTTATTCTTCGGATTTTTACCATTCAAGGTGTCCATTGAATCATAGTCACTCATTTCTCTGACGTTGATGAATATATCCTTGTTGCAAGAACAGATCGATTTTGTCAAATCAACATTTAGTACTCATCTGAACAGGATCATACAACGTAAAGGAATAATATGGAATTCAATCTTCATTTCAAAACATATTGTTTAACCCGCTGTTACTATGTTTGGACCCACATTAAAGTTTTACATTTCACAAAAACAGTTACGTTTTTAAAATAAATATAGGTCCGTGCTAATACATGATATACAACTAGCAAGAAGTTGAAAAAAATATCACTGTTGTGTTTAAGCAGGAACCTAGAATCATGCATATACTACGTTCCTGGTTTAAGTTAAGCCCTAAAGTCGTTATTACGCTAGCCTATTAAAACTGACTACGTAGTATTAATACTTTTGCATAGTCCTGTACTGTACTGTACGTTGTATTTATTTATAACCTTGTTTACAAACATTACGCAACAACGAAAATGTGCATACTGTACCTTTGAAAATAATGAATGGAATACAGTGTGAAAAGGAACATATTTGGCATCACATTCATTCTTGGTGCATGTTGATCAAGAATAAGAAACGTCACAGGAATTGCAAAGGACGGTATTTCCTGAATAAACCATGCCAATTTTCCGTTCACAAATATACCCCACCCACTGCGTGCGTATCGTCCGTACGGTGCTGTTATCCCATACAAAAGAATAAAGAACACTAAAATTGCAGTAACAAAGTATACACTTGAAAGAAAATATAACAAGTTTAAATCCTTGTTTTGTATCATTTCAACCACTTCTTTAATCATAGTTTCAATAGATTCCATTGCTGCCACTCGTGTACAGAACCTGACCAAAAGTTGGTATCGGTTTGGTTTATATATAAACTACCGGGTGATACTTCGTGTGAGGCGCTTCGAGGGTTGTACTATTTACAGATTGTCTGGGCAAATAATATAAGGATAAATGTAATAATAACATGATATGTTGTTACCACCAAACTAAAGATAGTTGATATTTCGAGTAACATGCTTAACAAGGATTAAGTTCGTTTTCCAGATGTAGGGACACGATATGTAAGTGACCGGTTAGCTCAGTCGGGAGAGCAGCTGTAATCGAAGGACCCCGGGTTCGCGTTCAGGTCATCGTCCCAGCTGTATCGTTGTCATGCATTGAAGGATCTTAAAATTACTTAATTGGCACAAACAGTCCCTACCTCAAAAGTCAAGGTGACACTTAGGGTTTAAGGTAATTAAATTCTGTATAATTGTATGCACACATTCGTGTCCGGACTGTAACTTTGTCTTGCATGGAATGATTTTAAAACATTTTGAAACATATGTTTAGCACATCAAGACGACGTGTCGCGTGTAAGACCCACGTCCTTACCTCAAAGGTCAAGGTCACACTCAAGAGTTTATAGGTAATGGAATCATGTATATATGCACATATTAATTCATGTCCGGACTGTAACTTTTTCATGCATTGAAGAAATTTAAAATAATTTCGCACATGTGTTCAGCACATTAAGACAACATGTCGCGTACAAGACACACGTCCCTACCTAAAAGGTCAAGGTCACACTCAGAGTTTACAGGTAATCGAATCCTGTATGTATGTACAGTGCACACTCATGTCCGGACTGTGACTTTGTCATGCATGGATTGATTTTAAACTTTGCACAGATTTTCAGCATATCGTGGCGACGTACGTGTCGCATACAACACATGACTACCGCAAAGGTCAAGGTCACACTTAGAGTTTAAAGGTAATGGAATCTTGTATGCAAGGTAACTCTATCATGCATAGAAGAACTACATGGCACAATCGTTGAGCACATGGAGAGGACACAGACTGTGAGGCACCTCTTTCGGGGGCATTCGTCATTTTTGAGGGACAGCTCTTGTTAAAGATACTTCTTTTTTACATTAAACATTGAAAAATCATACCGTAACATACGTTACGGTAAGCAATGAATATTTTTTCATCAGAATAATTTGAAATTTAACCAAACCACTTATTAGTCGCCAATCGATCAAAAACCGTTTGCTTGTTTCGTCCGTCAGTCCGCTCTTTCAGTCCCGGATGTAACTTCCATAGGTTTATTTTTAAATAACTTCACACAGTGCCCATAACACAATCATGTGCCATGCACCACATCGAGGTGACAACTGAATATGTAGGGTCATATATCAGAGCTTGAGTCTGGGCTGTAACTTGATATACATAGACTGATTTTTAAATAACTGCATAAAATTAATGATGTGGCATGCATCACAAACCTGTCCTATAGGGATCTATACCAGTATTTCGTGTTCGGACTTTTACTTCTACATGCACTGACTGATTTTGAAATAATTTTCGCACAGGCAGTATTTTCCATATCACAAGGTCGAGCCATGCATATCACTAAGGGGCTACATTTGAAATCAAGGTCACACTTAAGACTCAAACTTGTCATTTTTAATTCTTTTCTGGAGTGTTTCTGGTAAGTTGTGACTGGGCCAATCGGAACACCTCGGCAGAATGATCTAGCAATCAGATTCCGTTACCCTACATTAGATGCGAAACATTCTGCCAAGGTGTTCCGATTGGTAACGGAATCTGCAGAGGACTTCCGATTGGTGACTGGGCTTTAACTTATACATGCATATACTATTTGTGAAATGTTCCGAATACCATGCCTGCTCAAGGTCAGTGTCACATTTTAGAGTCAAGGGTCGTAAGACTATTTCTCACCTATGAGATACATATTTCCGCGCATTTACCCATGTGAGATAAACTTATCTCACATCGCTTATCTCACATCGCTGCCGGACTATTTTTACGTTAATTGTAAGCAGACATAAAAATAAAAAAATGCCTGTAAAATTGTTATTTTTGAAATAAACATAGGGTTGTTGGTATTCATTTTCTTAGTTAGATCATTTTCTATCCATCTATAGCAGTTTTGAAGTAAAATTCGAGAAAAAGATGATTTTCATTTTTTTCATCCCCATCCTGTTTTTGCTCTTATTCCTTCTCGCTTGTGTGAAAATGCGATTTAAACGGTGAGAAAATAAATCTACCATGTCCATTGAGTTGTGGATAAGAAAATCCCACCCTCGGGTTGAGATACGTCCAAAAAACTCGGCATCCACAACTCATGAACATGTTAGATTCACTTTATCTCCCCAACCAAAGTTTGTATTAAAAAAAACAAGAACTTGTATCAATATTCACCTTACGGAGACAACATGCAGACATCATGTCCCACCAAGCTTGCTCAAGATCTAAGGTCATGTTTGTATATCTCCCAAACCTTTTGAAAGATTTTCTTGAAACTTTGGGCAATGTTAATATCGTGATCGGGATGTACAGAATCGATTTTTCAACCACGCTTGACTCAAGATCAAGGTCACACTAACTGATCATGGAAGAGAAAATTGAAAATGTTTGTAGATTTACATGTTTTTTATTCTGAAAATATCTATGAAGAGGAGATACTTAAGGAAATGGCGCAATTTAATCCTTATACTAAAAAAAGTATATTTGTTTGTATGTCTTTCAAAAAGGTCCTGATACGTACAATATACGTATTTAACAAAAGTTGTTTGTCTTCTCCCAGTTTTCATGGAAAAATCATCAGACCGTATCTTTCTCCTTAAAAGGCTATGCCTCATTGGATAACATGCACAATTTCTTTAGTCAACCTCAATTAAAAAATAGACCCATTTCTTAGGGGAAACCCGCGAGCTACATTAAATGCTACTGTGTAGTTGAAGAGAGACAACCCTGTTAGACACAAATCTGCGATTCATACAGGGGAAATAACTTTTCAAATAACCACATTTAAGCTGGAAATGTCTCAGTTTTATTTAAAGTATTTTTCTTTCTTTGAGACAGAAATAATAAAGAGGAAATCGAATAATATGATAAACAATGGTTTTAAAAGGATCAGGAAAAAATTATTTATCTTAAACCCTATACTATCTTTCTAATAGTATTTTTGAGTTTCGGTATACATATGTATATCAGTAAATTAATAGTAACTTATGAGTAGGTGAACATTTATATCAGATATGAGAGATATACACTATTATTTGGAGAGGGTACGGGGCCTCTAAATCGGATGACTTTCATTATCTATTGAATTAATACTGATTTTGTCAGGAGATCAGTCGAACGGTCATTACATAAATCAACCTAGTTAACATTGACCGTCAGTGACATACTTCACAAACCGCATGTGTTACAGTATCTTACACCACAGGTCATTGGGTAGTAAAGTTAGGTCAGGTCATACAGTTAGTCAGCCAATTGGTCGGTAAGTCGATCACATTTAGACTGTCAATCATAGTCAGTCAGTCACAGGCAGTCAGTCAGTCAGTCAGTGCAGCAAAATATTATAATTCCTTTCATGCATGCTAGTAACATGTAGTTGTACTTTTTTGTTAAAAAACATAACAAATTTATTTCCTGTAGAACAAAAAGTAAGTCTTTCATATATTAAGCGCGGGTATCAATGTAAAAGTTGACGATATATTACTAAACAATTATCAAGGCAATTTTGTTTTGTTTTTCATGTCTGTTATTTTCCCTATACACTTTTCCTCTTCTTTGTAACGGGATTCTATTTCGTTGAATTCTCTGAATACAGCAAATCTACGGGCCTCATTTTATTCTAAATGATTTCAATATATAGAAAAATATTTGGAAACCCGTTAGCAAATATAGACATCTGTATTCAAGAAGGAACATACGTGTCTTTATCGACTTTGATTGATCTGTGGATGTTATCTGTGGGTTAAATGCAAAAACGCTCCCTCCTTGCTTAAAATTGCTTTGTTGCTAATGACACAAATGTTGACATGAATGAATATCCGCAAAGAGAGCCTGAAAGGATGATTGTGTTCTATGAATTCACTTTGCGCCATTTAAAGCCAAGTAAGAAGACGGACAATCCCTTCGTCATGATATATCAAATATAGTACACATGCACTTTTATGACCATCATGGATCCTTGTGAATGCTAACAAAGTAAATAAAAAGTGTAATTTTGTAATCACCCGATCCCATACAGAAAAGGGGGCGGTATTAAAAGAAAATACACACGTTAAGACGAACAATCGAGTGTTTCCCGTTAAGATAAAAATGCATTCGATTTTCTTTCTTCGCGGAAATATGTATATGCACGTGTGTGGCTTACCATTCTCCAATGGGGGTCTTTCTATTTGAAAGACAGTAAACACACATCGTTTAAAATTATTAATTAATAAAATTTACTTGTTCTTTTAAATATCCGTATTTACTTTGAAAACTGATTACTGTCGAGAACTTGATCAACAATCTAGTGACTGTGCAGCTCAGAAAAAACAACAACATTGACGTATGTATGTATTTTAAAGTTTTATCGTTGTATCGGATAATCCATATTATATCCAGAAGGGTTTAGTTACTTTAGGTGCAAGATATAGAATTTATTATATATCTATAATTATTTTGCCAAAAATACAGCCTATATCCACCATCAAATACGGCCTGACAGAAAAAAAATCCGTATTGTATGTACGTGGAATACAAATAGCGCGGCAAAATTTGTAAGAGTGCATTCAATTGGCTCTAAATACACATGACGTTAATAACGTCGCTTTTGACTGGGTCGTTACTATTTGTTTATACGATGACGTCAATAAAATGGCGTCGCATACTTCGTATATTTCGCGCTAAAAAGGGTTTTACTTCAATTTTATGCTTAGAATATCATTTTAATTTAGTTTATTCGCGTAGACAAGTGTCAAAAGGTATATAATAAAAGGGTTATTAGTATAGTAATGTGATCCATAAGCCGGATTGGCTCTCGTCGAGGTCGGATCAAACTCGTGCTACGCACTCGTATGATCCGACGCACGACTCGAGCAAATCCGGCATGCTGGATCACGTTACTATACTAATAACCCTATTGTGTCACGTTCCAGAGACACCCCTGGTTCTTTAATATGTACAGCATCGATACACGGGACCTCGGTTTTTTAGGTATCCGAGAAAAAATATTGACGTAATGGTTCAGCGATCCATATATAGCAGCAGACCCGGAGATAACATGAAATATTCACGGCGCCACTACATACAAGAATAAAACAAACCATTTAGTGTTTAGTATGTATTTTCTTTATATACTGGCTCATTCTTAACTAGAATAGTGTATTACAATTTGGCATCCGTTGCAAACTACTATTATAGTAATAGTATATAACCTATGAAATTGAGACTGTGAATAGAAACACTTAAATGGCAAAACACAAACATATAAGGATAAAATTAATGCATCATTATTAGTATTGTATAAAAAATGTCATTTTAGATAATAGATAGATAGATATCTTAGAAAACTTCAGAAGCCCCCAAGAGCCTGATAGCATAATTATGACCTATTTCCTTCATCGCAAGTACTGGAAAGACGTAGCTGTGGTGTAACATCAATGCCAGTTTAAGCCTCCGAGGTTTCACTGATAGTCTCAACGAATACATGTTCTAATTCCATCATATTATTAACCATTCTTTTAAAAAAACATGTATATGTATATCTTGTAACATACTGGAATCACAGAAGCCCATGAACCCAAACCTCTTTTTTAGGATCAAAAATGTCGCATACAGTTATTCGTTTTGTTTTCGAAAACAGGAACTACGAGCATGCGCAAACAATATTATGTTGTTTTGGTGTAAAAATCTGACATCCCATCTTGCCTTGTTACGTGTGCATTTGTCCATCTGATATTACATGTTTCTTTTTTACACGTTCTATGCTTAAAACTGGAGAAATGATTACACCTTTCTGAGAGATGAATTGTTGTATTCTACATTATTTTATAATTATATCAGTGTTCTGTATTTGCTATTAAACTACACTTTTAAAAGATGATTGAGTAAACGGTCGAAATTACGTTGAACAACCTGACTGCATTGTTTGGCTGTCATTCATACCCTCATCATGACATTCTATAAATAATACTGGAACTAAGTGTATTTCTTAATAACTGCGTTTGTCATACTTGAGATGTATGATTTTTAACGTCTTTTAACAATATCCAACTGCTAATATTAGCCAATATACTTAAACTGCTAGGCATAATATACCGTAATAAGGCATGCCAGTTGGACGAACGAATGTCATGCCGTAATGTGCCTGTTCCATCAAAATGTTTTGTGCGTGCCTTGTGTTTATGAACTTACGTGGATACTGACCACTGAGAGAATAAAATGAATTGATTTGAGTTGAAAGGTCGCATTAAAGTTTCACAAAATGTAAAGGAATGTTGTTTTTATCAGTTGCATAGGCTTTTTTTCAGACCATACGTAACCTTTCCAATACAAGTATACAGTACAGTTGCGGTAATTTAAAAGCACATCTGTTTGAAAATAACTTAAGTAATGATGAAAACTGTAACTGTCAAAGCGGAATTGAGGATGTAGATAACTATTTTTTCAAATGCCAAGTTCATTGTTTTTACAACAAAGAATCATTCTTTTCAGAGCAACACGTCAGTATCGTCCCTTAAATGTAAATACCTTAATTGCTTTATGGAAGAGAAGTACTTTTGGATGAAGAAAATTTAAACATCTTCTCTGCAGTTCAAAAATTCATACAAGTCACAGCTAGATTTGCAAATTAGCATTTTTTATGTTGTTTTTTCAAACTTTACATGTATATATAATTATATAGATACATCTTTTGACGATCAAAAGGTCCGTATATTACTATGTTATGTGATATGCGGACCCTGGCGATCACGAACTTGGAACGAGCACAGATGCAGATTAGATGAGTACAGTATGTCCACTCATATGAAGTCGCAAAACTTGTGACTTTTACCGTAATACTTACCCGATTTATTTTGCAGCAGCGTCCAGTGCTAACGGTACGGAATCGAACAGGAATTATTCGATCAGTCGGCTAAGAGTAGCGTCCCTTCTCCCGCTAAAACGTCAATAGATGGCAATATGTGCAGCATCTAATTATCGATTACCAAAACACGCCTTGAAAACGTGAATTCTTATTGAACGTGGACGCGTATGGTGTTCGAATACAACAGCTACATATTATTTATGGTTTGACATGGAAAAAGAAGACGGGAACTCGACTACTTTCCGCGCTAACGCTTCAAACGCTGCCCCAAAAGGCCCAACATTTTCTGCCGATAAAAACAAAAAGATGGCTGCCAAGACGAATAAAAAATGGGTGCGTTTAGCCACAGTACTTGCCTACGTTCTTGCAGTTTCTTTAGCAGCTATTGTGCTGGCTATATACTACAGTTTTATCTGGGATCCTAAACTGAAATCCACAACAATTGCTCCAGCGACCACAATGGCTGGGGATGATGTTTTTGATGACGTCACAAGTTCTATGCTAAATGAAACCACAGCACACATTGCATCAACTGTAAATCCAGGTATAACAATACATTTTCAGAAGAATTTCTTTTATTGTTCAGGGACATGTGACTTCCTATAGATCTATGTCATATCTAATAAACGTTTATATGATTTTATACTAATTTATTTATTATTACTTGTCAAAGTTCTTACAAGCTAATTAATACAAAATAGAATTATGGCAGTGGCTACAGTTAAAGTACATAGGAGCTCGATGTCGGGATTATGCATTTTCCGGCTTTGTTTTGTCTTTTTACATTTATCTAAGAACCAAGCTAACAAAATATGATCTTATTTTCCCTGGATCTTAACTTTCATATTTTACCACTGAAGTACCCGGTAGACTGAAAAAAGAAAAGGAGTGACATCGGCCATGTTATCCAACACAAACTGCTAAGAGTGACATCCCTCTAAAATTGGTTCTCCATCTACCAATGTGATGCAACATGGAACCGGAACCTATACTTGTAAACATAGTGTGGTGGCAATTTTCAAAAACTGGCGGAACTGTTAATTTTTTTTAATGAAGCAGTCATGGACTATTATATTGCCATACCATTTGAACAGATTGAGCACACTGTCCATGAGTGCTGCAAAAAAAAAAAGAAAAAAAAAGGAGACGTCACTCTTAGCAGTTTGTGTTGGATAACATGGCGTATGTCACTCCTTTTTTTTCAGTCTACCGGGCACTGCAGTGGTAAAATATGAAAGTCAAGATCTTGGGAAAATAAGATCATATTTTGTTAGCTTGGTTCTTAGATAAATGTAAATGGCAAAACAAAGGCGGAAAAGCATAATCCCGACATCAAGCTCCTATGTTACAGTACTGTAGCTCTAGTCTCTGAGTCTAGAGTTAAGGAAGTTCTGTATCTCTAGAAAAGTCCTATGAGGATTGGCTACAGTTACGGAAGTTTATAAAGGCATATGTATGTTGCTTTAAATATACATGGTAATGTTTTGTAAACTTAAATATTTCACCAGTAATAGTGAATGAACTGATCCGTCAGCTAATGCAGCAAAATCATAACCGCCATTTTAGTTATACATAACAAATTGCTATTTTATAACAGAAATATCGCTGTTGTCTTCGTCTTTACTTGAGCATTCAGTTGTAGTTGAACAATTAATTATCACAGTTTTTGCAATGCATGATAATAGTTCAGTAAAAAGTGTTATTGACATACGTTGTTTTTGATATAAATTGTCAAACTTATAAACTATATCCAAGCAACACCACGAAAGGGCACTCGAAATTTAAATTGTGAGCCAAAAAACATTTTTCTTTTGTAATCATGGTATCTTTATTGAATGTACATCTGTCAAATTGAACCATTAATTTAACTTTTCTTTTTTTTTTTGCATTTTTGTTTTGTAAGAATTGTTATATCCTTCTTTTCTTTATCTTACTATTGTTTTATTAACTTTGTTTATAAACAGAACATTGATAGCTATTGTGAGTTGAATTAGTTATCACATGTAAATTTTAACCAATACTCTAATGTACACAACATTGTGTCTGAATCCATCAGCCACTGCTTCAAGTGATTTTTTTTATTCCTTAACTGTCTTTTTTTACCCCGGACTGTTGAATATGGATCGTGTTTAAGCAAAATATTTTATTATATCATTTCTTAGTAAATTCAAGCATGTGTTTCTTATTTCAGGGGTAAACTGATGCTACAGATGAAAACAGAATCCCTCTTCTACTTCAATGTACTGTTTGAAAAAGTACATAAAGACACCTTTATCTGAACTTTACTAGAGGCCTACCTGGTCATGCTATTCAAAGAAGCTAGAAGAAATTTGTTTAATCATTCCCCTACCTGACGATGCTGAAGAATTCCACTTGTTCCAGAGTTGATTTGTGTGAATGTACTATGCCTTTTCTAAGCTAAAGTTTAGTGTGAAAAGGAATTTCTTGGTTATGGATTCAGCTTGAAGGAAGCAAATAAAAATTAATAGGACGTATTGTCTTTTGACTGAGTTAAAAAAAAATCTTTTTAAAAGATTAAATATTTTTTATTGATGGATATGCCCTTGTAGATGTGCCAGGGATTGAAAGGGTCAATTTTGAGTTTACAGAAGGGTTTTCAGTCCCCAAAATATGTTGGAAGTTTATGTGAAGTGTAACAGACCATAGGCATACTTTTAACTCTGCAATTTTATTCTTGTTGTATTTACTTAAGAACATACCTTACAAAACGACAGGCTGCTAACACCAGGTAATTGAGAAAATTGAGGGTGATGTAGAAACAAAAAGACATAAATATTTAATGGGTGGAAATCATAAACATTTACTCTGCGTGAGGCATATTCCAGTAGCATCTTAAGTCAACTCTTAAGATTTTCCTTAAAATCAACAATTTCCTTAAGAAGATAACTTAAAGTGAATGTGCATTGCAGCATGTTGAAAATTTATGAAATCTTCCATGACCATTTTCTATAAATTAAATGATGAAATTACACACAATCATTGACTTTTGAGAGAATTATAATTATTAAAATTTTGGACTTAAGTTAAATTACTTAAGAAATCACTTACGATGCTACTGGAATACAACCCCTGGTAGCAATGGATTCTGCCTTTATGGCCAGTGTAGATCATGATCAGCATGTATATCTGTCACATTCTGTCCATTCTGATCATGATCTTCACTGTTCGCTATTCAGTCAGTGAAATTACAGTGAACACCGCTATGAACAATACATGGTACAATATCCAAATTTAAGGATGGACGATTAAGTTCATTATAGAAATTTAAGAGAGTAAGGATCAAGCTCATTACCTGGTGTGTCAATAAGTATATATACATTGTATATACATGTGCAGTTTCCTGGTACAGGGTAGGAAAGAAATATTTAGATTATTCTGAAAGATTGCCTTCTTCTTTCTGTAGCTGTTTTGAAAAGATTTTCTATTTCTTATGCAAAGTACTGTGTTAACAGGACAATGAATGTAGAATAATTGTTAAGTGTTTTAACATTGTCTCTGTTCTTGTTGTGGCATGTTGCCAAAATTCAAATTTTAAAGGGATAAAATGTTACATAAAAATGTTGATTGTATATTTTATATATTTCTGATTTTAAGTTTTTGTAGATTTTATTCCCACATTTATTGCTTTTGAATATAAAGGTCATATTTATTTGATTTTTTTTTCATACAATTTATTGCTTCCTTGAGATTAAAATTTAAAATTAGGTTGTAACTTTATACATTTAGTCACCTACATAATGGTTCTAAATTTTATTGAATTTATTACATAAATGAAATCGCCACTTCATATGTAAAGTGTCATAAAATTTGATACTTGTTAGATATTCATTTATACTGGCCTAAATGCTACTAACTTTTTAATGGAATTGCTATCCTGTAATTTCTAATTGTGAAAATCAGTGAATTAGGTTAAAAATGACAAAGACTTTTTATTGTTGTTTTTGACATTTGTTTATTTTTTGTCTTCGTGCTGTTGATTAATGTATTGTGCAACAATATTTACCTGGCACTCGTATCTTTATACAACTCTTTGATCTGTTTTCATTACTTTAAGGCATTAAAAAGATGTCTAACTTTTACACAAGGCTTCATAGGTTCAAAATTTCAAATCCTGCACAAGTCATTTTAATGTGATTTATGTAATTTTAGATGCAATGACTTTCTTTTCCATTTTATAATACATTTTAGTAATGTTTCATGCAATTTTGAGGACTTCTTTTTAGTTCTCTTCTATATATACTTGCGTATGTGGCAAAAAACAGAAGAAAACAGTTACGTTTTCTTCAATATGTACATGAATCTTAAATCTTAGGGCATAGGAAAGATTTGAACTGGAAACTGTTACTTCAGTCTAGTAAGCGTGTTTAAACGTTTTTGTTATCAATACTTGTATCTCTGTTCATTTGTAATGTTTATGCTGCGTAAAATTTCTTAACATGTTTTTGTAAATGGGTGGCAGGTAAATACTGCGACACAACTATAACTATAGCATAATTTGTTGTTTTTCCCCCCAGACAACGTATACAATAACCAGTTTGTTATTTCAACTTATAACATGATAGCATTTATTTCCATCTGAACAAGTAAAGAATATTCATTGTTTATTACTCTAATGAACAGAATAGAACAAAGTCTGCAACAGCAATTGTTTTACATCATCGTTTGATTTCAAAGTTCATGCAGAAGTATACCACCGTCAAGATCAAGCAAACATTTTTTTTCTATTGAACCTAGGATCTTACATAACTTTTTCACACTTGGAAATTTAGTACTGTGTATTTTGCATGGAGTGTCATTGTGGTTTGATATTTAAAAAGACAGAGTTTGGAAGCTTATCTCGTTTCAACATAAACTTGTGAAACAAGGAATCTACGTGTGACGCTACTGATCGGGGTCATAAAAAATACAGAGACTGAAGCAATTTTCTAACATGTAGTGGGAATATCACTAGGCATATCAACAGAATGTTCACATTCATTCATACCTACCTCAGTATGTTTTGTTGTCGGTACTAAACCAGATGATCATGATCTGCACTGCCGAGAACCTGCCATGTTTCTGTTAAACAAATTGTAAATGGAGAAGCGTCGTTTTACTTTTGTAAGTTAGTTTATACAAATTAGTTTGTATGAATTTATTTCAGTTTGATTACGAAGAATGCTCCATAGCTTATTAAATCGCTCTCCAACACTCATTCAAGATGTCATCACGCTTACGCTACTTGATTTAGAGTGATTACTTACTTATGTTACAGAGAAATCTTCCAAACTCTTGTCATAGAACACTTCTCTGATAGTTCAGCAAGAGTTGTGTACCTATTATTTTCCTTTACTGCTACCAATAGAGGGTTTTATCTTTTTAAGACACGGGAAAACAATAGTGCAGGTGAATTTTCATTAAAGAGTTGAATCTTGTTATTATGCATTAGAAAAAATATCAAAGAATGACAAAAGTTGACATATCATTTAGATAGCAAGTTGTTACATAAAGCTTTATTTATTGTTTTTGTTGATGTTGTTTTTGTGTGTTCAAACTTTTATGACATTTTGCATTTATTGAATGTTTTAGTTTACGAGAATATTTATTTTATAGTTATAGATCTTTGCTGCATCATATCGTACATGTTTATAGAAATAGAATCTTAATTTGTGAGTTCGCCCATCCCTTTCTTGTTTTGAACATAATTGAAAAGCTATGAAAGAGATCAACTTAAATTCAGAACATGTAAGTGGGGACAAGGAAAACCTTAGTGCACAACAAACATAACTCAAACTTCAGTAACTCCTTTATCAATTATAACATTTTTATGTTTCTCTTTTTCTGGCCATTTTCTCAGTAAGTTTTAGAAGATTATCCAACCAGATTTGAAATAGCATCAAGACAAAATGAGAGGCAGTACAGTGCAAAAGAACCATAATTCACTCGCATGTAGAATTTAAATTATTGCTTTTTCAGTATCTTTTATTTTTGATGAACAGTGTATTTGATTTTGGGTACAGATATAGATGGCAAAAAGGAGTGCCATGTACAAGAACCATCTCATTGTCTATAGCTTCAGTACTGTATCTTTTGAGTTCTTTATTTGTACAATTTGTGGTGTAATATCTTATTAGATTCGGTAACACAAAGAAACCCTCGAAAATTTAATTTCCTTGAATATAAATGTAGAAAAATGTATCTAAGAGGTGTATTAAACAGATGGTCTTGGCATACAGTTTTCTGGCGGGTGTGGGTGAGCGGGGAGGGGGGGGTTGTTGCTAAAGTTTGTTAAAACTATTTCGATTTGCATAATATCGCATCTTTACTGTATCTTTAGCCAGAGAGCTTTAACTGAAATCAGGTCTTGTAACCAGAAAGTATTAAAACTTCTGTTCATACTGTGGGATGTCTGTCCAAACCCAGATATTTTCATCAATTTTGTTTATGAGGTTGTTATTTCTCAGTACAGTGGAACCTATCTTGTCAAGGACGTGGTTTGAACTGGCAATCTGCATTAACTAGTATTTTAAATAGTCCTGAAGATCCTGGTTAAGATAGATGAATATGTAGTATATATTTTAAAACCAAAGTCTTGTCGATACAGTATTACTATTATCTAGTCATAAGAACGCTTGTATTTTACTATTTAATGCATTCTTTTTACATTTATTTAGTGATACGAACTGCTTTTCTTGTTATTACAAGATTTTAAATATTTTCTATATACATTTACTGAATTATTTTACTGTGTATCTTTCTACATAAGATTACAAAGAGCAGTTTGTTTACAGCGTACTTTTGTATGTGTTTAAATCCATGTCAGTGCAATACAATGTATTTAATAGTCAGAATTCTTGTGTCATAGAGTAAGGTTTTTCTATATTATTATTATTATGGTTGATAGTCCAGGCCGATTATGGGATGTCTCCTGTGGTGATAGTAAGGTAAGTCTGCGATATTGGGAACTTATTTTCAGTGGCCTCCGAAAGGAATTCTTCCTGTTTCTATGCTGCCACATTTCTTTTATGCCTGGCTCCAGGAAGGGAAGTTGTAGGTATACAGGAATCACGTTGACCTATTAAAATTGTTCTTGTATTTATGAGAATTTGTCTATGCTTGATTGTGAAACAAGTTTACCCCTCTGGAGACACCAAGTTAAAGTGAGGCACGTAATCAGGTGTCCTGCTTGAGTGGACACTTTCAGTGACTTTACCTGGGATCAAAACCAGTTGCCCTTGGTTACAAGGCAAACATTGCAACCACTGTGTATGCCACATATGTTTAATTGGCTATGTGTTGTTTGGGTAGTAATCACTTCCTTATTTTACTATGCGAGACTGTATTGACTTAAGAAAATTGTGAAATAGATAGGTAGCTAATATTTATTTTTAGCATTATTCATTTGATTAAAAGTGAAATTTCTTTTGTTCTGACAAGGGTGTAAAATTATGGTCCACCTAAACAATTAAATTTTTTCAGTGTTAAAATTTATTGTTACTGTATGACATGAAAATATGCAAACTGTGTGATTTGTTATATTATATGTATATAATTATGAACACTTCAACTTCTTGCCTATGTGTCTCAAGTGGAAAGACACAATCCAGTATCAGATATTATACTGTACTGTGAAACTGTTTATATTAAAGGAGCATTAATTTTTCTTGATTGATTGGTTTATCCTTTGATTTAAGATCTAGACGGAAAATTGACAGAAAATTGACAAACATCATTTTCTATGTAATCCACAAATCCATATTCTTAAGAAAATAACATTTTGTTAATTATCAACAAATTTTATTCCACGTATTAAACATGGTATTCTGTATATGAAATACGCATGCATTCAATAGTAAAATTTTGAGGCAAGAATTAAAGTTGTACATTTGTAGCAGGCTGCAAATGTGTTCTTTTCAGAAAAATCGAATTTCATTGACACATGAATTTATGGATATATTGTCTGTATTTTGAACAAAATGGCAAGCAACGTTTTCATTGAGATCTTTAAATATTTGCATCACTGCGGATGTCCACAAAAACTAGTGACGATTATGAATATTTTCACAGTAGCACTGCTATGTAATTTGAAAAAAAACATTGATGATTAAAACGTGTAAAAATGCACAAAACTCATAATATTCTTTTAAAAGCATGACAGTTTCAACATATTGCTATAAGTTTACTGGAGTCTGTGCCATGATTTACTGTCTGTATTGTTTAGAGATTTAATTATATAGTTTTGTTTAGAGATTTGTAGAACGCTTTCTATGTTTTTGGTTTTCACTCTGTATAATATGACATACTGGTATTTTACAACATATGACATTGTATACATTTTACTTGTATCAAAACCTTGCCTTTTAATAATAGCTTCCTGGTTGACATTTTACTTTCTATACTTATTTTCTTCATTATTAAACAGTGTCTACTGTATTTTATTATAATTTTGGAATTAAGAACAGTAATTTCAAACTTGTTAAATCAAAACCTTGATAATCTAAAATAAGATTGTGTGGGGCCATTACTTCTGTTTTAAAGTCATGTTGTTACCATGCTATTTTCACGTAACATTTTGTTTCATATAGTAATATATACATGTAGTCAGTGAATATGGTTGTAATGTTACTAAGTACATGTATATATGTTTTATTTAGTAAAGCGATTGTGTTTGACTGAAAAAACGTGTTATTATTTATTTATTGCCTGAACTACACAGTGTGAAGAGTATATATCAAGTGTGTCTACCTCACCTGAGCAAGAACACAAGGGTCAGCTATTGGGATAAATGATTGTCTGTAGTCTGACCGTCTGTCTGTCAACAATTTCTTGTAAATTTCTTTGATCTACCGGTACATTTAATACCCAGTTCTCATGAGATTTTGTCGCAGTGTTTGCCTTGATATTTTCTAGGTCAAGACTGAATGTGGGTTACCTGAACTTGAAAAGAAGGTCGCCAGGTCAAATTCAAGAAAAAGCTTGTTTATACTCCTCTAATTTGGGAGATTTGTCAGCAGATGACGTGTTAAGATTTTGAGACCAATGGATCAATGTCAAGGTCAAAGTGACCTGCATTTGTTACAACTACATGTATTTTGATTTGTTAAACGCCATTTGGCCAAAGGTGCTTGTGATCTAGCAGTTGTGTGTCAAATGTCATCAAGGGGGCATATGGTTTTCGGATATTTCTTGTTTATGAATACTTGCAAATAATATTTGATGTTTGTATACTGGAAACTAAATTATTTAGCAGGCATTTCAAAGCCTTTACGGTTGATCTGTATGAAATATTTTTGTCTACACGATCAAGTTTCATTATTGGTCAAATTATACAAGTGTATCAAGAGTAAGAATAACAAAGAAAGAATGTACATTGTATATGACTCTAAACTCTTAGTCAAAATTGATTTGTACTGTAGATCAAATTAGTGACTGTAGGACAAGACTTGCCTCTCCATTAAGTTGTTTTCGTAGAAGATGTGTTAACCTATAAGATCTGGTTCCAAGTTTGGACATTTAAATTCGAAAAAAGTCCATAGTTCACGTTTGAACTTGAGAAGGCTTTTAGTTTAATGGCCACCTGTGCACGAAGCATGAATATAATAAATTTTTCATGATGGACTTGATATTCCGTCTAGGTCAATTTGATTCAACATCTCTGAAACCACTTGGCCAATGTTGATGAAAGCAGGTGTTCCTTGGTCAAAGTCTAGCAAAATTGTTCAAAGAATTCCATTCCATGCAGAACTCTTTGTATGTCAAAAAAACTTTAAAAAAACTTTTGTCTGAAACCACAAGGCCTAGAGCTTAGATATTTGGCATGTAGCATTGTCAGTGGACAATCTCAAGGTTCAAATTATGCCCCTGGGTCAATTGACCTTGCCCGGGGTCACTTAGTTTTATTTTGGATTTGGAAAAACTTTAAAAATCCAATTGGAAACCACAAGGTAGAGCTTAGATATTTGGCATGTACATTGCCTAGTTCAAGTTGTTCAAATTATGCCCCTGGCGTCAAGTCAAAATTTTTCTTTCCTGGGGGGGGCTTGCCATGATGGTATTGTTGTCAGTACGTATGTCCGTAAACATAGGTCTAATTTATTTGACTGTCGTGAAACTTGCTCATAAGTTCGAGATTTGATGTTATGTTTATACCTGGCTATGCCAAGGTGAGCTTTTTATCAGATTGTCCGGTAAGTACATTTTGATTCAAATGAATCTCCGAAACCCTATGCCAATGTTGGTAAAACTACAGAATTAGATGAAGCTCTTCCAAAATTGTGTGTCAAAGAATTCCATTCCATGCAGAATCTAGTCTATGGAAAGAATAGGAAAAATTTCAAAAATCTTCTTCTCTGAAACCACAAGGCCTAGATTAGATATGGCTGTAGCATTGTCTAGTGGACCTCTACCAATATTGTACAAATTAGGCCCCCGGGTCAAAATTAACCTGTACTGGGCACTAGTTTTGCATAGGCATTAATTAAACTTAGAAATGTAGTGAACCACAAGGCCTAGAGCTAGATATTTGGCATATAGCATGTGTCTAGTGGACATCTACCAAGATTGTTCAAATTATGTCCCCGGGATCAAAATTGACCTTGCGTGGGGGTCACTTAGTTTTGCATAGGCATATATAGGAAAAACTTTAAAAATCTTCTTCTCTGAAACCACAAGGCCTAGAGCTTAGATATTTGGCATGTAGCATTGGCTAATGGACCTCTACCAAAGATTGTTCAAATTATGAGCCCCTGGGGTCAAAATTGGCCCCACACGGGGGTCACTTAGTTTTACATAGGCTTATGTAGGAAAACTTAAAAATCTTCTTCTCTGAAACCACAAGGCTAGAAAACTAGAGCTTAGATATTTGGGCATGTAGCATTGGTATTGGACCTCTACCAAGATTGTTCAAGTTAGACCCTCGGATCAAAATTGATCCCCAGAAGGGGGTCACTTATTTACATGACTTACATAGTAAAAACTTTAAAAATCTTTTTCTCTGAAACCACAGGGCCTAGAGCATAGATAATTGGCATGTAGCATTGCCTAGTAGACCTCTTCAAATTTTGTTCAAATTTGACCTTGCCCGGGGGGATCATTTGTTTTACAAAGGCGTATATAGGAAAACTTATTTGGTATATAACATTATCTAGTGATCTTCCACCAGGCAAGTGGACTTGTACCAAGGTGAGCGATGTTAGGGCCATCTTGGCCCTCTTGTTTTAAAGTTCAATGAGTCAAAGATCTAGGTCACAGTTTTCCTTGATAACATTCTACAGGTCACAAATTTCATACAGTTTTCATCAAACTTGCTCACAACGTTGCCTGCAACATATAGATATTCTTATTGTTTATGGGATCAGTGGGTCAAACAGTACCTATAAGTTATTCTTAAATTTGATAAGACGTTTCAGGTCGCAATGTTCATTCTAACGTTCATTAAACTTGCTCAACCTGTAGATTATACATATTGCTTTTGAGGTAAGTGGGTCAAGGTGACAGTAATCTGATCTTTTCCACTCAATATGTTTTGACCCGTTTCATTCCCAATCTTCAAACTTCATAGGATGGTTGATTTTTCTGAGTAGATGGGCCATACTATTTTCTGCATCAGTAGGTCAAAAGTCAAGGTCGTAGTGACCTCCGTTAGCTTTTTCTTAATAACACATGTCAAATTTCATTTGACTTCCATGAAACTTGCTCAGAAGTTTGCAGGCAACCTGTAAACGATCCCTATTGTTAATGTGGTCATTGGAACAGACTTCAACTTTGAAAACAATTCCGCTAAATGGCTTTCTTGTTAAAATTGATGAGATTGGTTTTCTTAACGATCTCTACTTAGGATATAGGTTTTACTTTTGAGTGGTATATCGGTTAGTCACCACTGTGTGGAGTTTAGATGCGTAGTAATCTAATCACAGAGGCCTGAGTGATTAATTACGAAGCATCTAAACGACAAACAAACAATGATATACTTAGCGGGATATCAGTGACAGTCTAAAGTGAAATATATTTCCATTTTAACCCGAAACAAATATTAGAAGGGGTATTATCTACTGCACTAGCATGAACTCGCTGCCTTGTACTTGTAGCATTTCGTGCATTTCCTGCATTCTGTGGATTTCTTACTGTTAAAACACTATTCGTATTATTTCGTTGTTGCTGCTATTACAACGATGTCGGAAGTGTACCAAATTTTACTACGATTTCTTTAAATCACGTTACTTCATTCATAACGATGCCAAACCAAGCGTATCAACGCATGTACACCCATAGATGTTGTGTGAAAAGTACTCGGAGGCGAATTTCAGCAGCCAAAAATAGTTCCGGACGTCTAGAGTGATATACTTTGTAAGGTATATCACGCTCAAATTTAGGCCCTAAGAAATTTTCAATATTGTTAGAATATAAGTTTGAAAGCGATCAACTTTTGGCCAAAACAACATTACCCGGGGTCAGGTCAAATACTAATAAAAATAAGAATTATATTCCAAAATGTTTACCCAATCATTGTCCAAATGAATTTCATGTCACTCCAGATTTGGTGACATGGACTCGTGTTCGATCACCAGATAGAATTAAGTAACATGTTAACATTCTAAGTGTCATATTTTATGCCCAATGATCTTGTATATAGGTGCTCCATATGCAATGTTAGAGTCTGGTTCTGGGGAGAAAAGCGAGGGCACCACATCAAATGGTTATATCTGTGTACGCTACTAGTATACTTATACTTTATATATTGTATAATTGTTAAAATCGTATACCTGTCATAAATACTTAATCCTGATTGGCCGATAGCGCTCACGTGCCGGGTCTGCAAAAGTATGTGTAGACCTGGAAATGATGTGTAGACCTGCACGGATTTTAAGACGTCATTTCTGTTATATTTTCGTATGATTTTCACTATTTATTAGGTATACGATATAATGCTCGGTCAATACATAGTTTTGCGGACCTGTTAAAAACTGATATTGACCTCGGACTTCGTCCTCGGTCAATATCACTTTTAACAGGTCCGCAAAACTATGTATTGACCTCAGAATTAGTCTATAATTGTATAGTATACACTTGGATGCTTTTTTAACGCAACACTTTTTAAAACCGAGTTATCTGAAAATGGTCCAAAGTATTGATTTGAAATTACGCATGTAGTTATTTGGCCATTAGAGAAGTGCAAATATGACAAAATTATTCAACCATGACGGTTCAGTAGCTATGCACCTGGGCTATGCACGATTTTTGCACTGTATTGGCGGTAAAGAATTTTTGCTTTTTTGCTTATTCACCTTTTGTACGATGTATCAAATATATGATTTTATTATATATCTATTTTATATATGCAATCGTGAACGTTTATTTGCAACACGTGACCGTACAATATATTACCATATTGGACGCACGTGCTTACAAAAATCCTGTATTTTTTCCATATTTGGACGGTACAGCAGTCCCATGTTAAACATACGATAAAGCCCGAAACGTGTGAAAATGATCCGAATGAAAATCGGGTGAAGTATATAGGCGCTCTATGTACAGAGTTTGTTTAAGCGTGTTGAAATCAGGATTATTTGTCGTTTGCTTGTAAACACAAAAGGGTAAAAGTGCAAGTCATGGCAATGCTGTCAGATTTGGATATATTCACAAAATTAATCGCTGGTATCTTTTATTGAAGGAACTACCAGGAACAGTCACCTTCCACCGATGGCCAACTCTTTACAACGGTCTCTTTGATTTCCCCAATGTATTTTCTTCAATCATTTACCCCTACTAACTGTCACCTCCAAACTCCAGCCAGTATAGAATAAAAAGGTTATTTTGGGCCTAACATTGTCCTGAATAATATATATTTGCATTAGTACTAAGCTGGGAAAATACAGAAAAGACAGAAATACAATATTCAGTGAATCATTTTTAATTTAAACTAAATAAAATAGATATAGAATAAAAAGGTTATTTAACATTGTCCTGTACAAAACGAGATATATTTGGACTCGTACCCAGCTGAGAAAACCATATTGGACTCGCCTAGCGGCTCGTCCAATATGGTTTTTTCAGCTGGGTACGAGTCCAAATATATCTCCGTATTGTACAGTACAATGTGAAATAACCTAATATTATTGACGACTAATGCTCCAAACGAATGAGGTATAACCTCGTACTATTTTATAGACCCAGGTCCGTTTGTGTGTGAGGGGCGGGGTTGCGGGCCGAGTAGTCTTATGTGCTCTTATTTTGAAATGCTAGGCGATATCGCGATGCACATACAGTTCAAATCCTGGCTTTTGCCTTTAAAAATATTTCGTAACAGCGCTTAACTTGCTGCGTGGTGCACGATAATGTCGATCCGTGCTTACAGTATTTTAAGAGTTATATCGTTGGTATACTGTTAACGCTCAGTTATCTTAGGTTTGGGTGGCAAATGCAAGATATAGGGTGTGTCCCAGTTCTAGAGACAACCGTGGCCTATGCGATGTATAGCATCTATACAGTGGACCTTGGCGAAAGGCAATTTGTAATCTTTTAGTTGTGGAGTGGGAAGTCTACCCTGTAATCATAGGATTACATACCCAGTACTTTATCACTAGAACACAGATCCGCTCCTATTGTATTTGTAATCAACATTATGTTCAGGAATATGTATGATTCGTAACGACTAACAGTCACTTTTGCCCACTCAAAGGAGAGTATATATAGCCGTATTGGCGTACTCGAACAACCGACCATTGACACTTTGGTTCAGTAAAGCAATTCTTAAAATGTGTCTAGTAAAAATACGTGTTTGCTTACACAGAATCCGGTGTATACACACTGCGCAGGTTTAGTCACTCAGCCTTTTCACTTACCATTTTAACGAAAGGGGCATGAATAACAACAAAAGTTCAATGTAGAAACATTTATGATTGTTTAACAGTAAAATAGAAAATGTATGAAAAATGTATAAAAAAGTGAAGTAAAAAACTCTTCATAATAGATCATCAGCTGTAGAAATGTGGTAATTATTACTGGAGATGTTGTGAAATGCCAGTTAGACTGGCGGTGGCGATACAGTACTATAAAAGTACATGTAGTTTACAAAACTTAAGAATAACTATACATGTTCATAGTCCCAAACGTTCCTGGAGGAAGTCTTGTGCATAAACCATATTTTATACATGTGTACGTTTTATAAGCACATATTTAAAATTGTAACTTGTAAGAAGTATTCTAGTTTTTTTTTCTTTCTAAGATCTTTTGTCCGTCAGATTCATTGGTTGACACATGGGTTAGGCTCTATTTACTTAGCTCCCATCATCTTAACAAACTCTGGAAAAGAAGAAAAGAAACATGTGAGGCATTTTCTGAAAGTGTAACATACAAAGCAGAGAAAAATAAAAGAATATCGTCTCTAAGCCGACAATTGAAGTAAAATAAACCACCTATAGATAATCTCCATCCACTGTGTTATAATCGCAACACTTGCGAAAATCAATCCGAAAAAAATATATTACTACTAAATTTTATGATTTTATTATGCAGTTATGTGAAATCCATTTATTGTTTACATTTTGTATGTTTATCACTATTGTATGAAGTCCTGAGTAGGTCCAGCAGAGCTTATATGCCATGATTGTATGTCCGTCGTCCGTGTGTCCGTAAACATTTCCATGATCACATTCTACACATCACAATTGTCATTTTTGTTATCATGAAACTTGCTTAGAAGATTGCTTTCAACCTGTATATGACCCCTAATGTTTTTTTTGGTCAGTGGGTTAAAGGTCAAGGTCACAGTGACCTCCGTTTGCTTTTCCTTGATAGCAATCTGCAGGTCACAATTTAAACGTCTGAACTTACATCAAGGTTACATGCAACCTGTAGATAACCCCTAATGTTTTTGGGGTCAGTTGGTGAAAGGTCAAGGTCACAGTGACCCGAACATTGCACTTCAAAGGATACTTAGTCTCACTGAGTAGATGATCGCCACATTAATTTGAGTCGATGTGTCAAGGTCATAGTGAAGTAGTCTGTAGATGATCCCTCTCGTTTTTGGGTCAGTGGGTCAAAGGTCAAGGTCACAGTGACCCGAGCTTTGAAAATCATTTCCGTTCAATATTTTGAGATCTAATTATCAACAACAGTCATCAAACTTCAATGTATTAAGAAATGTCTTGTGAACAAAAAACCGCAAAAACCCACAAAGCAACAAAAAGCACAAAAAAGCACAAAGCATGCAGAAACTGTGCAGTCTGTAAAAGGGCATTAGTAACGCCGATCTGCGCGTTGTAATGTAAAATAGCTGTTCTTGTTTTTTTTTTTTCGTTCATCAAGTTCTTATGCTATGCAGGCGTGGTATTGGCAGGATACGCTTATATTTCATGCATGCGAATGAAGTAGGAATATATTATATTAAAAATATATATACTTTACAAAAAAAGAAAAATACATATAACTTATAGATCTATGAAAAAAGAGAGTTAATATTTGGAGTATTTTAATATAAAAAGTACTCCACAAGAAAAGCTCTGGTATGAAATGTACCTATCGTCCTTGCATCATTTTAACAAACTCTGAAACAAAAGACAGTATTTTGAAAACCATTTTTTTCCTGATAACACGAATAAACAGAATAGTTACTCGTTTTTATTCGTTCTCTTCTGTGTTTACCGCTAAAATCGGCAAAATTACATGTACAAACACATATCTCTCGAAACGGTCTGGATCAGTACAGAACAATTGTGAATAGAAGAGTCCTCAAAGATGAACTGAACAGAACAGAATTTTTTATGAAGTATTTTAAAAATGTTTAGAAAAACATCGCATAGTGTGTTTTAATCTGAGCGATGACAAGCACCAAACACATACGACGTATATGGTTTATTTTACTGACATCAGATGGGAGTTTTCCCCCATTCAGGAGCAAGTCATTGTGCCATGCCGTATTTCCCCGCCTATAAGGCGATCCGCTTATAAGACGACCCCCCTACTTTGCCGTGGAAATTGTGTGTTTGTGTGTTTTTGCATAGGCCCGTTTATAAGACGCGGCAATTTTTTAAGTGAAATCCAGTTACTTTATTTTCTTCAAGTTTGGATTATTCCTAAGCTGATTAGTTAATTTTTTATCGCCTTTTTTGAGTATTATAAACCATTGTGTGTATTGTCAATTCGGATATTGATTTTTGGTGACACTTTGAGAAGATAATTGCGTGAATATGTATCATCGGCTGATTAATCAAGTATGAAACCATATGGCATCTTGTGTGCCGAGGATCCCAAATAAGCGACAAGTACGTCGTAGTTTAAAGAAAATTATAAAAGGTTTCTAAGTACTCTCTTCTCTTTATAGTATTCAATATTGGTAGTTTTAAACCTTACTAACACCACTGTACACTAGATTCTCAGAATGGACCAGTCTTTGAGTTTTGTGATTGATCTAGAAGAGTGATATTGTGACAACACGACAGAAAAGCACATAGGATGTAAAAATGGTGTAGTTAGTTAAAATGCCGTTAGTCTTTCATTACGCCGAACTGTCTATTTATATATTTCTTATGCTATTAAAGGTAGGTGACAAATACACAGAAAGATGCGCAAATTACGCGTGGAACATATAGGAATACACGCACATACATAGAAATAAAATGGATATACAATAGGTCTATGTACTAAAAAATAAAAAAATAATTAAAAGGTTTTAAGATATACAAACGTACACAAAAAGCTAACTTTCACTATGCATTGTACCTAAATGCTAATTATTTTGGCTTTCCCTGCATCATTACTACAAATTCTGAAAGAAAGAATTTATATGGTGTAACAGTGAAATACATTCTTTCTGAAAAAGACCAAATCGTCAAATTCGATACTATTCATTTACAACCTCTGTCCTTACTGGCTTCAGTTCAGCTTCAGCGTTAAGTTTTGTAAGAAAGCATCCCAAAGATGTCTCAACGGAAACCAGCGATGAAAGCATAAATTCTTTCTTTGCTGACGTCAGACGGACGTTAGTTCTTTAATTTTCTTGCATACCAGATGGGGATATCTGCAGTTTTTACCAGTGCTGGAAAATCTCATCTTACACCCACCTCGTGCCCGCCAAAACAGTTACCCTCAGTGACGGATATTTCGATCTGAACCTCGTGCTCATATGAGAAACTAATAGTCGTACTTCTGGTCTGTGGCTTTTGTTTCAATGTTATTTTATATTCAAATACGTTTTTGCTTTTCAGCTTTTTTAAACATTACCCAACTGAATTCCCACGATGTACTTGTCCATTTTTTTTCAATTTAGAAAGCACCAATAGTAGTCCAAAGGGATGCTGAGTGCTATACTTTAATAGGTTTATAAAGTCTAAGATTTTTAGCCCTGAAGGGGTGTAGGGCCAATCCAAGCGTTTCTCCGAAATGCTGTATAACTTGGATTTATTGTCTTAAAGGTGATGTTTTGGTAGGAGGCGCCACCCTCCTAATTTCCAACCGATTTTAAATTTGCGTGCCAAATGAAATGTTTAGCTGTGACAAATTCTGCACAGGGATGCTCGGTGAAAATATACTGAGTAAAGACTGATTAAATAGGGAAAAGTGCAGATTATGATCAAGCTACAAGGATATGCAGACTGATCGTGATCCGCACTAGTCCCACGAGCATAATTACTTGCCGCCCGTAAGATAACTAAATCACAATATCCGTGCAAGAAGTCTCAAAACGGCATATTACAGCGCTTCCGGTCATGAAATTTATTAAAAGTGAAAACAACTCTTGCTACACCAGAATCAGTAAATTTGTGTCCAAGAACTTTCGATTTTAATTGCCGACACTCCGAAAGACCAGTTTGCATTTTTAGACTAACACAACCATACGTTTCCATCCATAGCCTACAATAGTTCATGTGTGATGCAAATAAAAATATTAGAATCGGTATGAAAACTATAAATCAAAGCTGAGAAAATTAAGGCGTGTGTGTCAGCATAAGAAAATACATAAGCGGAGAAGAAGTCTGAACTTTTCATTACCCCCACCCCCTACACTTTCATCAGCACTATTACATATGGCAAGCCGTTTTACTATTTATTCAGTGTATTCAGTGACTACATGTATAGGGAATATTAATTTTATAGTAATATCTCCTTAAATAACAAAGATATCACTTTTAGTTGAAAAAGCTCTTTTCTGAAGAGCTATCGCTGTTCTTCAACTGATAACTCTTTTTCTAAAGAGATATCTTTCTTTGTAAAAGAGATAGCAGTATACGATAAAGAGATATCAGCCAGGCTTAAAGTGATAGCTCTATTTGCGAAAGAGACAAAAGAGACAGCTCTTTATCTTCAAGTGCTATTTCTCGAATATAAAGAGATATCACTTTAACGTAAAGAGATATTTTCCTAATTAGCTTGTACATATGGCTATTGACTTTATACGGCACTATCTCTTTAATATATAAAGCTATCTCTTGCCATGTAAAAGATATCTCTTAATAGAAAAACGACGCGACATAATCACATCGTGCATACCTTCGTAATTAACTTGACCATCCCCGTCCAAATCTGCTTCTCTGATCATTTCGTCTACTTCTTCGTCTGTTAGTTTTTCGCCTAGATTTGTCATAACATGTCTTAATTCAGCAGCACTTATAAATCCATTTCCGTCTTTGTCAAATACTCTGAAGGCTTCCCTTAGTTCTTCTTCACTGTCTGTATCTTTCATTTTGCGCGCCATCATTGTAAGGAATTCTGGGAAATCTATGGTCCCGTTTCCTGTAACGTAAGTGCATTGGTATAGCATAGAAATATTTTAATATAAACGGACATCACTTGACCTAATGGAAATGCTGGGACTTATTATAGTAAATACCGTTTTATCCTTTACCTTTTTTCTTCAAAAATCTTTCAAAGACCTCTGCTTATTATATGACACACTCTAAAATACCCAAACTTGGAATCCAAAACAACCCAAATTGTCGTGCACATGCACAAAGTTTTAAGACAGAAGCTAGTATTAGAACCTGTACCATATATCAATATCGCCCAGGTTGCAAGAATACATACATGCAATATCCCTTCCCCTCCCCCAAATTAAATGGTGGTAAATAACCTATATCTTCTGCGTAAGTAAGCAAGCCAGTAAGATAGATTTTTCAGAAAGTAAGCAACTCGGTAAGGGAGATTTTACAGAAAGTAAGCAAGTCAGTAAGGGAGATTTTACAGAAAGTAAGCAAGCCAGTAAGAGAAATTTTACAGAAATAAGTCAGTAAGGGAAATTCTACAGTAAATCAGCAAGTCTGTAAGGCCTATTTTACAGCAAGTAAGCAAGTCAGTAAGACATATATTACAGTAAGTAAGGAAGATTTTACGGAAATTAAGTAAGTCATAAAGGGTGATTTTAAAGAAAGCAAGCAAGTCAGTAAGGGATATTTTATAGAAATTACGCAAGTCATAAAGGAGGATTTTAAAGAAAACAAGCAAGTCAGTAAGGGAGATTTTACAGAAAGTAAGCAAGTCAGTAAGGGAGATTTTACAGAAAGTAAGCAAGTCAGGGAGATTTTACAGAAAGTAAGGAAGTCAGTAACGGATTTTTACAGAAAGCAAGCAAGTCAGTAAGGGCAATTTTACAGACAGAAAGCAAGTCAGTAAGGGAAATTTTACCATCGGCATCAACTTCGTTGATCATGTCCTGTAATTCTGCCTCTGTGGGGTTCTGACCTAGAGACCGCATTACGGTACCCAGTTCTTTAGTCGTAATTGTGCCGTCTCCATCTTTGTCAAAAAGACTGAAAGCCTCTTTGAATTCTTTAAATAGATTTTAACTGTCAGTTATTCATCATATTTATTTGTTAAGATGTTTTCCATTCATTCATCGGTTTATAAATGGAGTAATGTGACTCTGGTATTTGATGATATGATACGCTATAAAAATTATTATAGATGGCGAAAAGAATGAAATTTAAGAGGGTTGTTCAAGACCAAATTTAATAAATTTTACTGTGGTGTAATGTATAATTTGTAAACAAACAGATACCTAATACTTCTTACAAACTTGATAAGTAAATTCAGTCAACTTTTCGTCAACTTTCACATGTCGTAAGGACTTAAAATAATATTTTCATATTGAACAAAGTAAGATCAGTTTGTGACATTTACAGCTCAATTAGTAAAGCGTAACTGAGCGACCGGCAATTGTAAAGATATTAACAGTGGTTTTAGCTTCTTGGCTTACCAGCAATTTGTTCTTCTGTAAGTTGTTCAGCCTGAAAAAATGTAAGAGAAATGAAAAAATATAGACTAACTTCATGCACTAGGACAAATGTCAAAATAAGCCATGCACTAAATTATATAGCACAACAAAAAAGAAACAAAGGGAAAAACACAAATTCAGTAATTAGCCGTACACTCGATAAAAAAATGAAGATCCACGACAACAAAGGACTGTAAACCACAAAGTGCAAATTTGAAATCATAGTGGGTGTTTACTGTCAAGACAATCTGAACTGATCTTGTGAAAGTTAGAGGACATCATAAAGGTTTCGACGGTTTAAATAGCATATGCAATGCAACGTAACAGTTTTGACAGGGGCACCAACACGCAAGAACGACACATTTTGGCATCGTGTTGTCATGCTGACGCATTTGAAAATTTGGCTCTCTTATTTTGTCCCCCAGATGTGCTGCAGTGTTTGGCGCCCCGCGAACACGCAAACATAAAAGAACGACTAACACGCGCGCCGATATGGTAAATAAGGTAGTTGTCGTACTGGCTAGTAACGAAATGGCAGAAATCAGCCGCCATAGTTCACTGCCCTGTTGTTTATGTATTGTCCTTTACTTTTTGCTTTTACTTTTGCACTTGACGCATTTGGCAAAGTCATTGCCTTTACATAGCTAATATATAATTAAGCTGCAGTGTGTACTTTGTTAAAGCAAGATTGGTCCAAGCGGCTTACAGATCTCGTTCAATTGTGAAATAACAAGTGCACGAAGTTTACTTAAATTAAATATTGTCTCCTTTTCTAAGGTAATGTGACATTTTACGGAGTTAGCAAAATCTGATTTAATAGTTGTAATGTCTTTTTGGCTCACCTGGCTACGCTAGGGTGAGCTTTTCTAATTGATGATTGTCCGTCGTCCGTCAACATTTTGATTCAAATGACATCTCCTCTAAAACCACTAGGCCAATGCTAATAAAACTATGCAGGAATGTTCCTTGCATGAAGATTTACCAAAAGTGTTCAAAGAATTCCATTCCATGCAGAACTCTGGTTGCTATGGCAACAAATAGGAAACACTTTCTTCATCAAAATTGACCTCGCACGGATGGTCACTTAGTTTTACATAGGCTTATATACGAAAAACTTTAAAAATCTTCTCTGAAACCACAAGGCCTAGAGCTTAGATATTTGGCATGTAGCATTGCCTAGAAGAGCTCTTCAAAATTTGTTCAAGTTATGTCCCTGGGGTTAAAAGATTGCCGGGGGGGGGGGGGGGGGGGGACTCGTTTAAAACATAGAAACCATGGTATATAAAATTATCTAGTGCACCAGGAAGTGACTATACCAAGTACATATCGGGCATCTTGGCGATTTGTTATCATCTTTTATTTAATCACCGGGAAAAAAAAATCGAAAGTTCGTTGTATTTGTCAGAGTTTGACGTACAGAATTTCAGTCATTCTTAGAGGGGGGGCGGGCTTTTTAGCACACCTTGGAAGAACCATTTCTAAAATCTTGCTCCCAAAAAAAACCGCCAATACACATAGCCAAATTAGGCCCGTTACAGCTACGAAATGGCAGGGAGTTTTTTTTCCCTTCGAATGTTTAGAATCACCTTGATATAAGCACACCTAAATTTCATCTTGCTTAATTGGGTAAGCCAGAAACTATGAAGTATTAACTCGACTTAAATCGTTGAATAAATACTGTATTAGAAAATCATATTTGATTTAGGATACATATAAACATTTTAGTCAATAAAAGTTTAAGTAAACATATTGAACGTTAGTTATTCAACTGGCCAATTCGTAAAGCTATATTTGAACGTTCTTTTTGTTATCTCGCTAGATCGATACGCGGGATTGTTTACTGAACAAATACGGAATGATTAAATAGAAAAATACCAATACGCGCAACTTAAATCAATTATATAACTTTATTTTATTTACTTAACATAGATTTACAGACCATTTCGTTGAATAAGAAATGCTAAGATACTCTTCACAAGGGCGGATTTTGGTGGTGTCATGACCAGTGTAATCTGCTGCACACGTGCACACGACTATACTTTTAGGTCTAGTCGATATGCTCTACCTGTTTCACCACGGTCCCGAAAAGTTAGGGTTTTATCGTTTTTACCCAGAAATATTCACCAGCGGTTTTATGGCGAGAATTTCTAAGATTACATGTCCGTATCATTGGAACTGAATGTTTTAGCAAATTGTTGTTGTTTTTAACAGAAAACTTTTATTTTATCAGCAAAGCCTATCTTCTCAGAAGTTAAAACTAGTTTTAGGTAATTATATTCGTAGTCATGCAACATATATGGAAATCAGTTGGCCCACTGAATAATCTTTCTTTTGAATCGGTGTACTTTTCGTTCAATGTCAGTATACTGATTAATTAAGTATAAATTTCCTACCGACTATCAGGGATATCCGCACCAGGAAGAAAAAGACGGGTAGCTTCCCCGTTACAAGTGATTCGTGATATTCTTTTGCGTATTAAGAATCGCAATGCTGTAAATGTGGTTAAAAAAAGGCCTTGTGATTTGTAAAATTCGCGATATTGACTTAAGTGAGCCCTTGACGAGACATGCACTTTAATCTTTTTCAGTTACAAAACACAATCTAAACTATTTGAAGTTAACATAATATTCTATTCAGACGTATAAGCGGATATTCTTTTTTTTCTCAATGACTTCAAATTTCATAATAATACTCTTTACAAACCGGCATGCAACTCGCATAAAATTAGGCCATACCTAAAGGGATTACGTTGTTTTTCAAGTAGGTTTTATACAAAGTAAATGAACATGTAATTTCTTTTTCTTCTTTTTTCCGACATGCTGTGACATAGTTGTGATTTTTAAAATCTCTACGTGATGTATTTTAAGGGCTAGATATGGTGGGGTTAAGTTGTGACTTGAAATTATCTATAAGCGATTTTAAGCCACTTGAAACTTATCCACATACATCCTTATGAGATTTATAACGGTAACAGACAGTTCTTATCAATCTTTTTTTCCCTAGATATGTACGGTCTTTCACCATTGTTATATTTTACCATCGTTTATCTTTATCTTAACGTTGTTCGGTCCTTCAGGGACGGATAAAAGAATGCACATTTTGTACCGGAGAAACAAATGTTTACTGCATCTTAGGCCATACATATTTTACATTTTCGTTAGATTTTGTAATGCTTGAATATGATACATATATTCATCGTAACTATGCCTTCAACATTTAAGATGCTACAAAAAATACTATATACATGTATATAACGCTCCTACCAAATGACAAAAAATCATCAACGTTTTACATGGTTTAGCGTTTAGTTATGAACATTGGAATGTCAAAAAAATGGGGAAAATCCACCTTTTTATATGTGTGAAATTGCAAACGGTAACATTAAAATGTCGGTTACCTAATGCAATGATACATGTATTGTTTCAATTTATTCTCTTTTGAAATTACGATCTCGTTTTTTTTTCTTTAGTCAGTCGTAACAAAATATTCCTTTTTCGGCAATATTTTATAAATAAACAACACTGATTAATGCGTTATCACGGTTGACTAGTTAAATAATCCTAAATAGTTCACATGCAATACTTTTTTCAAGATTCAAAACATATTTTAAAAATTCATATTCATCTAGATTCTAGTCTAATAAAAGTTTATTTTTTTCTTACCATATTTGTAAAATGTGTATTCCAGACGACAACCGACTAAAACCAACCTTCACTATCCTTCGTTGAGTATACAATAAATGGGAGATGGCACAGGTTTCGAAAACTTCAAGTGCTTGTTTACTTTTCATAAACGGATTATATATAACTTGTATAAACTTGAAAGTTTAAGGTGGCGTGGTCAATTTGTTTGCAGAAATACTTTTGTCTGATATAAGCTGATCCGTCAAACGTATTTGTAATTCATAAGTTTATTATTCTATACGAAACAAATGTTTAAATATTGATAGTTTCCCGTTCTTGGTGATATACGTCCATCTTTCAAATATTTATATCTTTTGAAAGCTAAACTGATAAAATCGTACAATACGTGTATGTAACTTGTAACCTGCCCCGGAACCATAGCAACTAATCTGACTTAAGACCATGTTCTGTACAATATTACTAATTATTAAGTATATATATGTTGCAAACTTTGCAAGGCTTTTTATTCGGTCAGTTTTTGTTTGTCGGGCTTTAACGCCTGTGTTTTAACCGTATTTCAGGGGGCTTTTTTCAGGCGGGAAGATTACCTTACTATCGTTCCTTGAAAGAATCAGTACTGGGTAAGAAACTGCCAACTTTCACACGTAAAGAGACATTGTCGGTAGCAGGGCTCGAACCCATTAGATCTACACTCAATCATTGACACGTCACCGTGAATGATTTAAAGTCAGCAACTCGAACCTCTCGATCAAGGAGGTGGTTTCCTCTTACGCTACACGGCATGGCCTGTAACACGATGCAAGTTATTGCATAATAGAAATAGACATGTCCGAAGTCACTCAGTGTTTTTCTTCAAGCAATTTTACAGGGTAACGATCAGTTTACTGGCGCGGTTTGATACCTGGCGCGGTTTTATACCTAGCGCAGTTTGATATATATTGAAAACGTATTAAAGAGTGCAAATGCCCTTCATGTGATGTAGTCAGTTTACAGACAACCATCTAATCTGTCTTTTTCTGTCATAGAGTTGCAGTAAGCAGCATTTTCTTTTCTTTAAAGAATCTTATTACAGCGTTTACAGTAGATAGGTAATGCATGTCTACTTTAGGTCTCAATTTTCTTTAAATATCGAGCTTGTTGGCAGACGTCAACTCGACAGTCCCCGTGGAAAGGGCACATTTCGATGTATCATTAGAACCGTTAGGTTGCCCTGGCAACACTGCTGAAGTCAGGCTGTTTATGAATTAGGCTTTCATGAAATCTATAAAGAGAAATCGTGAGAAACCCATTCCCGCTTTTTTCAATCTAGCTAACATGTCCTTCAGGAAAATTAACGTTGGAAATATATATAGATCTACATCTACATCTTTCTGATGTTCTATCAAAGCTGAACACGTACCTCATTTCCCACTGGCATTTTAATTGATGGATATTTTAACAAAAGTTCGTATTAAACTAACAAAATACAATTTTTTGTACTTACAACCAAATCAAATTATTATTTTTTATTCAATTTCACTTCTCTATACAAATGGGGTATTGTAAATGTCACACAATTCTATACGCTGATATAATTTATGAAAAGCAATAAGCTGGTTAAAAGGACTTTTAAGTTTAATGGTTTATTTGTTTTCCAGATAACAAGTGAAAATCTTAAAGTTTGTCGCATTGCGGCATTTTGGCTGTCAATATGTAAACCCCATTTTTAAAGCAGTAAGTATGAAATATTGACATTAAAATTGAAATCAATAGTTGAACACATGCCCAGCATTTCAACGTTATCACATTTAGGCTCTACAGTCAAACGTGTGAACAAAGACCACTGTTAGCAGGTAGAAACTTTGGCGGTCTTTTTTGACAGTGATCTTTATTCGCAGATGTTTCAATTATAGCTGAACAATGCGCTGTTTTGTCTCTGCTGGTCATTATTCACATACAGGGTGGTTGTCTTTTACATATGTTTGACTGTACAGTAAATATTATTCAGATTGAAATAAACACACCGGACAGTAGACCTGTATATGGCTGAAGCATAGGAGCTCGAGGTCGGCGGCTTTGTTTAGTCTTTTTACATTTATTTGAGAACCAAGCTAACAAAATATGATCTCATTTTCCCCGGATCTTAACTTTCATATTTTACCGCTGAAGTACCCGGTAGAATGAATTCTTTTTTCAGTCTACCGGGTACTTCAGCGGTAGAATATGAAAGTTAAGATCCGGGGAAAATAAGATCATATTTTGTTAGTTTGGTTCTTAAATAAATGTAAAAAGACAAAACAAAGCAGGAAAAAGCATAATCCCGACCTCGAGCTCCTATGGGCTGAAGAACAGATTGCCCGATTGTGGAACTAGATTCCGTGAAGCCTGAACAGAACATACTGATCGCAATGGTCTAATGTTTGTTTTCACACCGCACAGCGGGACTTGTTAATATATTATGGAACGCCATGACCGTCTTATCATGAATTGTTTGCTTGTATGCGGTACATATTTCATTATATGCAGTAGATATTTTATTATATGCAGTATATATTTAATCGTATGTGGTAGACAGTTCATTATGTGTGGTACAAGTTACTTTATTTGCTGTATACTTTCTTTGTTATATGTAATACAACTCTTCTTATATGTGGTGGTACTGTCTTTATATGCACTAACTATATAACTGCATTTGAATTTGTGTGCAGTACAAACACCAATATATGCAGTAGATTTGTTATTGTGTGTAATAGATAAAAAACGCATATAAGCAAACAAGACATGATAAGACGGTCATGGCGTTCCATAATATATAGTTAATTTATAGTCTTACTGCGACAGCTGACCACCTCTCGGAAATTTTTTAGAAGAACTTAAAAGGCGAAAAGTCATATCCTTGACAGTCACAGTCGACTACCGGTATAAAATTTGTTCTCACAGTCCATTTTGACCTTTGCAAATTGCAATTCCTACTGCAAGAAACATAACCCTGTCAATACATCTGGCTGTATTATGGCCGTTTTCCAGTATTTATGGTGACTTAGAGGAACGTTAAAGGCTTTAACATTCTTTTCAATATTCTACAAGAATTCTACGGTTAACGGTATTAAGTTAAGCGAATAACATTTGAATGAATTTTGTTAAACATGAAAATTGTTTTCAGTTGGTATGCAATAAATAGCTCATTAAACGACGTAGGCGACCAATGCCACGGTCTTGTTACGCGCGTGCACAAATCTTTTATCTCGACCCATCCCTGTCGTTTAATAACCTCTTATTATTGATGGCTTTGCGCACAATGTGCAATATCTAGTTTCAAATCTTGCATTTTTTTGTGCAGGAAAATACGGTGGAGAAATTACTTTACTACTTTATTGTATCATGATAGTAGAAAAGGAATAGTGTCGATTATATTTGAATGTGATATATAGATCTAGTGTCTAGGTAAAATTGTGGGAATTTTGTGTAAACATTGAAAATAAAACACAGGAACTGAAAGCAGGAAGTAAACATAAGCTATATTATAAATCCCACTCCGAAGTCCATAGGGCACTCGGCGATTTTAATGCAAGGCCACCGTAACCGTGTATTTTGGCCCAGTGACGTCTAACTCATAGGAGCTCGATGTCGGGATTATGCTTTTCCGGCTTTGTTTTGCCTTTTTACATTTATCTAAGAACCAAGCTAACAAAATGCGATCTTATTTTCCCCGGATCTTAACTTTCATATTTTACCACTGCAGTACCCGGTAGACTGACAAAATTCAGTTACCCTGACCTTTGACACAGTGGCCTTAAAATCAGTCGTGTTAATCCCCTATCCATGACCAATATCCCTACCAAATTGAGTCCTATATGGGTCAAAGTAACTGAGAGGAAACTAAAGATGTACCAACCGGTCAACCAACCGACAAACCGACCGGCTGACTGACAGTTGCAGAGCAATACAGCTCCACTTCTTCGTGATAAATGGTTTAGGGGCGGATCAGTTGTCCAGGGGTTAACACGCTGGACATGTAATCCAGGGATCGCAGTTGCGATCTTCCGCTCCTCCACTAACATGACTAATGATCTTTCGGATGAGACCTAAATGGACATGTGAAAGAACCAGACGGTGTCTCCGTAAAGAGGCGCGTTCTGTATCTTGCACTATCACCAACTAAACCCTTCTGCACGGGGACGTTGGTCATATGGATTATCCGGTACCGTACCTACGATAAAACTCTAAAAATACACACATACATGATAAATGGTACAAATAAAACAAATAATTGCAATAGTAAAGTGGATGAATAAGCAAAATATACAGTACCAAAAATGTTGGAATAAAATCTTTGACTTCAATATCAAGTAGCATCATGCTGAGATACACAATTTCAAAATATTTTATTACAAATATCATGGCTTATAAAAGAGAATATAAAATCAATTGATCGTAATATTATAGAAAAAATACAACCATAGTAAATGCTAGACAAAGAAAAGATCGTGATTTAAATAAATAAGTCATTAACCATCATATGTATGTTTGAATATATTAATATATATATAATAAGTAGATAATGCTGGAATAAAAGTTTCACTAAATTTACAGAACTTTAAGTAGCAAATGTATTTTGATATCATTACGTTCGATATCACTTCTTACATCAGTTCGGAATGTTCACAATATCTAAATCATGAATATACTACCAGTGTTCGTGCACCTGTCCGTGCGTACAGTTTGGTCGAACTTTTCAAAATGCTGGTAGCTGAAGGGTTTCAATAAGCACTTTTGTGTCATGATTTTCTGAAAATTGAAAAAAAAACATTGAAATAAGATATTGTGTTAATTTATTAACATTAATCGAATGGTCAGAATTCGTATACTCCGACGACTTCGCCCGTTTCGTATATTTTCCGTATACCGATAAAAAACGTAGTTTTTATTGCGTTCTTTTTTTCTCACGTGTTGATGAAGGCAATAACATAAATGCTGGTAGTAGTATGTGTGGACATGTCTAGTAAACTGTTCTCGTCCCTCGTGGTGTTCACGTCGTGAAGTCAGCACATGGTCCCACCAGATCCTTGATTTCGGTCTGCTTTCGGGGCCCTGATAAACGACGTTAAAAGAGGTCTGTACCAACGGCGGGAGAGAAGACACCCGAAGGACTGTAGAAGTCCCGCGTGCAGGTGACGACTATCGGGTGGTGCGCCTACTAAACGGCCCATAGGATGCTAGAGAAGACCTCCCTTATGGTATGGTATATGTACTGGGGGTACAAAGGTCCTTTTCTGTGCTTCATCCTTTAGCTGAGTACAGGGCAGCCCTTTTAAGGGCTAGGTCATAAGATCTGAGTCGAGTTGACAGCGTGGTTGACCTTCTTTTCGACTCGGAAAGCAAATCTGGTGTAATTGAGGATAGGTTTTGGCATACTGATTCAAAATTTTATAATATGTTATCTCAAAAGGTAAACAAATAAACAAATAAACATGAATGACTTTGTCCAAGGAATGATTTACATTGTAATTACTTTATTACCATATTATACCCAATGTTGATACTTCAACGAATGATTTTGTAAGTTATTCACTCTCAATATAATGCAGTAAATGTCGCAATACAGTGCCGCATATTGCAATATATCGCAATACGAAATTTCTGGCGATACCCATCTTTACATTGCATCCACGTAAATTTCTCCCTTTAGGCTTCGAAAATCTGTTTAAAGAGGCACTCCCTATTATATTCTCGAAACATACTAGTAGATTATGTGTTCAATAAACGTTAAATGATAAATAAATACATTTAATACATAAGAACTTATGGCGAAAAATCGCGGCCTCAATTTACCAAAATTAATCAATATAGAGGTTTTCTGTAATAAATCGCATCCACCATTAATTGTACAACAACAACTCTATGGTTTACGGTACTGCAGTATATTTTTAAACCGCTTATTCAATCGATAATGACTGGGAATGCATAGCTGAAACTTTTAGGTTAAGTTATAATACTTCAAAAGATTCTATTATCTAAATTTTGGAGGTTATTTAGTCGTCATCAGTTATAGGGTATGTCCCTTTAATTGCATGACGGGAGATATGCTGGGCCTTGTCAGTTTCACTCAAGGAGAAATCCACGGGTCGGCCGGGACTGCCGGTAAACAATCTAAGAAGATGACTGAAAAAAATCTTGATGAGAGGATAACTGAGGTTTTTTTTATTTCTTTTTTCACGTACCACTTTATGTTGCAAAGCTGTAAAGTTCATACTTATTTAGTTGCATAACCCTTTTTCCTGAAAGTCTGTTTATTTCACGAATTGAGTCCCCCCTTAGTTATGATGGTAGGATGAACTTAAGTTCATGTACTGCAGAGACAGATATAAATTTGGTACAGTTATCACCTTATTGTGGGCCTCGGTAGCTCAGTGGTTAGGGCGTTCGCTTGGATTCGAACCCAAGGACAAACCTCGTGCTCGGGTTCGAATCCAATCCCGAGCACGAGGTGTGTCCTTGGGCAAAGACACTGATACCACACGTGCCTCAGTCCATCCAGCTGTAAATGGGTAGCAGCGATGAAAAACTCGTTTACTCTCTCTCTCTCTCCTCTCTCACACACACACACACACACACACACACACACACACACACATCTGGAATGAGTGCATGTTCGAGAGCGATTCAATAAGATACGAAAGCTTTCACCGTATTCGAACTTAAATAAGTTGGTATATAAAAAGAACAGATTACAGGTGCTTGTTCTGGTGAATTTTTTTTTCTCCAAAATGATATATGGGTAAAATCCAGGGGCGGATCCAGGATTTGGTCTTAGGGGGGGCGTAACTTTTTTGCCATTTGTTGGTTCTGCTCAAACGTTATAAGACGGCAATTATGACTGTGTTTTATTCTCTGTTTTTAAGTAATCGAACACTAAAAAGCGGGGGAGCGAGCGAGTGTATAATTATCATGTATAATTGAATAGCAATGAACAATGCCAGGGCCGTAGCCAGAGGTTAAAAAATAGGGAGACACTTTCTAGGGGGGTTCGGGGGCATGCTCCCCCGAAAAAAGTTTTTTTCGAGGGTGCCATTTCGTGCATTTTCCTGCATTTCAAACGTGTTTTTGATACTTTTAAGATACCGATTTCGGAAACAGAAAATATAAATTTATACTCAGATATTTATGTAAGTTTGGGGAATTTTAGGGGGGAGGGGGAGGGGGGGGGCGCCGGGTGCAACACAACTAAAAACCTACATAGCAATTTTAGAAAAAATGTTGATAATGCTGATGAGCCTGGCTTGACGACACCGCTAAACTCCACATATATCTGTGTTGGAATATTTCCAAAAACGTTTGCAACGCTTTATAGTTTGATAGCGTATACTTTCAAAAATACAGAAAAACTTTAGAGGATTTCATATTGGAACCTTGTTTTGAGTGATTCAATCTAAAATTTCTTAATCTTAGACACCAAAATCAGAGAACAAACAGCTTTAAGGATATCATCACCTTGAAATTGTTCATTACCGACCAGGAGATCAATTATAATAGAATAATCATTAGCCTACTCCTTTTTCGTTGCCTTTATATAAGCTTTAAGAATAATTTATAGTATTGCAACCTATGGAAACAAATGTCTGGGATTTTAAGAATAATTTAGTATTGCAACCTATTGTTATATAAAGTTCTATATTGTTTAAGTATACCCCTGTTTATATCATATGATATTGTTGTTTAAATAATATGTATGAAACAGTATATGAGTCAGAGAGTGTTTAGACTTCAATAAAGCTGGTTATACTTTATAGTATTTTTGTGTTCATTCCTTCTTTGGAATAACGTAATCAAACCTCTCCACAACGCCCATAGACCACCTCATAACATGGTGTCAGAAGTGGGATTATTATAGTGACGGAATTATTTTTTAAGAATTGTTGAAATACATTCCTTGTAGTTTGCATTCTAAGGACTGCCAGAAGTAACTCAAAATGGATTTAGCTGGAGTTCCTACACCCAAAATGGACTGGGGCAGTAATAATTTGTTAGAATCATTCAAAAAATTTCGTCAGCATGTGGAGCTTATTTTTAAGAGAGCGCTAAAGGAAAAAGATGAAGGCGTTAAAGTGACATATTTACTATTATGGATTGGAGAACGTGGCCGAGAAATATACAATACTTTACAATTGACAAACGACCAAAGGAAATCAACCAAAGATATAGCTGACAAATTCGAAAAACATGTAGCCAAAATCAAACCCCGTTTTCAGCAGATATAAAATCAAAAATGAAAAGCAAAGTGACCATTCCATTGAACAGTTTATCACAAAATTGAAAACCCTAGCAATTGACTGTGCTTTTGGCGATGATTATAGAGAGGATATGATAAGGGATCAAATAGTTTTTGGAATAACATCGGAGAAAATCAGAGAGAAATTAATAACCGAAGGAGACCAGCTTACATTAGATAAGGCGGAAAGAATCTGTCAATCTTACGAATACGCACAACAACAACTTCAGTCAATGAAACCAGCGAACATTGCTGTGGACATTGTAAAACATAGACACAGACGAACCAGCAGCGGGAACATGGAGCTGTACCGAAAAAATCAGCATCAGCCACACCGTGGAAAACATTTCCAAAGTCTTCTCCAAAATGTGACAAATGTGGACTAACTCATGCAAGGAAAATATGTCCAGCTAAGGGGAAACGTTGTAACTTTTGCCACAAATACAATCACTTTGAATCAGTATGCAGACAAAAACGTTCAGTACATGATGTTAATACCGATGAATTACAAGGAAATAACAATAGTGACAGTGTTTCAGAAAGTGATTTTGAAATTGACAGCGTCAGAAGATCACCAGGTAATCAAGTTTATGCCGAGATTCAGGTTGGTCCTAAACATTGTCCTTTATCCCTCAAGATTGATACAGGAGCATCTTGCAATATCTTGACTGAGAATGATTTCGAAAACTTAGGTATCATGTTACCACTAAAGAGAGCTTCATGCAATCTGACTGCGTACAACGGTGCTAAGCTTGACGTACTGGGTCAAATAAATGTAAAATGCTTACATAAGGGCACCAAGAGAAATGTTGATTTCTATGTAGTACGTACAAGCAGATGTTCTATCTTAGGCCTTCAGACGTGCCTAGATTTCAATTTGATTAAAATTGTCATGGCCGTAGACAACTTGTCCAAACCCTTGTCAAAGGATACAGTATTATCGGAATACACAGATTTATTTTCTGGTATAGGTCACCTTCCTGGCAAAGTTTCATTAAAACTTGACCCATCCATTTTGCCAGTAGTGCACCCGCCAAGACGAGTACCCGTTTCTCTGACAGAAAAGGTCAACACTGAGCTGAAGAAAATGCTCAAAGGTGGTATTATTGCAAAGGTAAACACACCTACAAAATGGGTCAATTCAATGGTTGTAGTAAACAAAGACATCTTAATAAGGCACTGTGTCGTCCACATTATCCAACGAGAACTCTTGACGATATCCGTCCCCAGTTATCATCAGCAACGTATTTCACTAAGCTAGACTGCAAGCAAGGATATTGGTCAATGGAACTAGACGAAGAGTCGTCATTCCTTACAACATTCAATAGCCCATTAGGTCGTTTCCGTTACACCCGTACACCTTTTGGCCTGGTTACAAGCCAAGATGACTTCCAGCGCCGTATGGATGAATGTCTAGAAGGGTTAAAATGTTGTTCTGTCATAGTAGATGATATATTAGTGTGGGGATCTACTTTAGAAGAGCATGACCAGAGTCTAAAATGCGTGCTTAACAGATGCCGTCAGAAAGGCATACGTCTTAATAAAGACAAAGTTGAGGTAGGGTTAACAGAAGTTCGATACTTTGGTCACATCCTATCGTCCGAAGGTTTAAAGCCAGACCCAGAGAAAATCTCAGCAATAAGAGATATGGATCCTCCTAAGGATAAATCAGAACTTGAAACAATTATGGGCATGGTAGTATATTTGTCAAGATTTGCGCCAAATCTGTCTGAGGTTACTACTCCTCTCCGCCAGATACTGAAAAAAGATGTTCAATTTCACTGGGATGAAGCCCAGAAACTTGCATTTCAGAATGTCAAAGACATATAGATTCAAGCGTCCGTTTTAGCCTATTATGACCCAAACAAATCCTTGGTACTACAATGTGATGCGTCCAAATATGGCCTTGGGGCTACACTGTTACAAAATGACAAACCAGTAACATATGCTAGCAAATCTCTTACACAGTCAGAGGTGAACTGGGCCCAAATTGAAAAGGAGTTGTTCGCAATTCTTTTTGGTCTTAATCGTTTCAAACACTATGTGTATGGACGCCAAGTGGTTGTTGAAACAGATCACTTACCACTCATTTCTATAATGAGAAAACCTGTCTATGCCGCACCTGCTAGGTTGCAGCGCATGATGCTTCAGCTGCAAGGTTATGACTTTACATTGGTACATAAGCCTGGCAAGCAAATTCCTGTAGCTGATACGCTATCCAGGAAATTTCTACCAAACACATACCCTGAATTGTCAGAGGCTGCTGATTTGCATGTGCATTTTGTACTGAAACATACGCCTGTATCTGACCGAAAATTCAATGAGATCAGGTCACACACCCTTAAAGATGAAAACCTATTACTTCTTAAGGATGTCATTTTGTTAGGTTGGCCTGAAAAGCGCAATGATTGCCCTCCAGAGTTACTTGATTACTGGAATTTTCGAGATGAGTTAACAGTTACCGATGATTTGATCATGAAAGGTCAAAACGTACTCATTCCCGGTGCACTGAGATCAGACATGTTAAACATTTTGCACAAAGGTCATTGTGGTATCACAAAATGCCTCCGAAGAGCATCGGACACTTTATTTTGGCCTGGCATTACAGCCAACATCACTGACATGGTCAACAAATGTCCTGTTTGTCTCGAACATAGAAGTTCGAATCCCAGAGAACCGCTGATTCCACATGAAGTCCCTGACCGACCTTGGCAGATTGTTGCTACAGATGTCTTTACATTTGATGGTCAAGATTACTTATTGATAGTGGATTATTACAGCAACTATTTTGAGTATGCTAAACTGTCAAACACAACAAGCAGTGTTGTTATTAAGCACATGAAGCAATGGTTTGCACGCCATGGGATTCCTATGAGGTTAGTTTCCGATGGAGCTACCTATTACACATCCCAACAGTTCAAAGAGTTTGCTAAAGCATGGGATTTCGAGCATGTTTTCTCTTCCCCGACTTACAGTCAAAGCAATTGGTTAGCAGAAGCTCATGTCAAAATTTGCAAGACAATTTTGAAAAAGTCCAAGAGTTCTTCTTCCGATCCAGTTATTGCTTTAATGGAATACAGAGCAACACCTTTAAGTTCAGGTTACTCACCTGCCGAATTGTTGTTCGGGAGGAAAATAAGATCATTTCTACCTATTGCACCTGAAAAGCTGAATCCCAGAACTCCGGATCCTGCTAAAGTCAGGAAAAAGTTAAATGAACAGAAACAAACCCAAAAGAAGTACTATGATAGACATGCTACACCACTGAAATCGTTAAATGTAGGTGAACCGATTCGCATACAAAAAGGTACATGGCAACCTGCAACTGTCATTGAACAGCATAATGCACGCTCGTACACAGTAAGAACCTCCGATGGTGCACAGTACACTAGGAATAGGCGCCATCTTCTTAAGTCAAATGAACCGCCTCACACACCAAACCTTCCCGATATCACACTCCCAGATCTTTCAATTCCTGATCGAACAGAATCTTCAGAAACTAAAAATGAAAACCCCTGTTCCCCCCAAGCCGAAAATATAGTTTTGCCAGTTTCCCACACAAAACCTGAATCATCAATTTCGGCTAAACCTTATATCACTAGATATGGTCGCACTGTAAAACCAAAGATGATAGAATCCAAGTGAACCGAGATAAATTTGACAGTGGAACAATTATGTTAATTGTTTATCTTAATGACATTGATAACATTGAAATGTGGCACACTTCACCAGTATAATTGGTAAAGCCACACACAGAGTGACCGACATTCAGTGCAAATAACCTTGACTTGAATTCCATTGAGAAAATAAAAAGTTAAAGTTTTATTTTTTTTTATTTTTCAGAAAAAGGGAGATGTTATATAAAGTTCTATATTGTTTAAGTATACCGCTGTTTATATCATATGATATTGTTGTTTAAATAATATGTATGAAACAGTATATGAGTCAGAGAGTGTTTAGACTTCAATAAAGCTAGTTATACTTTATAGTATTTTTGTGTTCATTCCTTCTTTGGAATAACGTAATCAAACCTCTCCACAACGCCCAAAGACCACCTCATAACACTATGGAAACAAATGTTTGGGATTTCAAGAATAATTTAGTATTGCAACGTACGGAAACAAATGTTTTGGATTTTAAGAATAATTTAGTATTGCAACGTAGAAACAAATGTTTGAGATCTATTAATCCTTTCACCACTGTGAACCGTGATATGTTATAAGCAATTTATCAAATACAATAAGCAGTTGTTTATCAGAAGATAAAAACAGTACACTGAAAAGTTACACGCTGCAGTAATTTCTTTCTGAAATGAAGCAAGCATTTATCTTTTCAGTACTTTCCTTTTCGGTATTTATAAATCTTTCGATTACTTGAGCAATATTCACAAGATGGCTGCCTTGGAAAGAAAAAGTTGAAATAATTTACATTTTTCTTCATTTTTGGTGCGTTCTCCAGTAGCGAATGATAAAAGATGCCCCCGACAGTACAATCAGCAAGTAAAGAAAGGGACAGAAAGCGGGGCGGAGAAAAGAGGTAACCTGGACCGACCAATTAATTACATTTGTCATACTAATTCGCGACACATTTACACAGGGAAAGGCTTTGAGTTTTAGCAAAACTCATGGACCTATATATACATGGATTGCCAACTTCAAAACTTAGTAAAATTAGTATTTCTATAGGTGCTACCTATCAACGGGATAAACCAAATACATTAATTAATTTTTAATTGTAAATCATAAAAAGTATCACGGACCTCTATACACATGGATTGGCAACTCTCGTATTTTCCTATACAAGGTCAACCTTTTTCTCACAGAATGCTAGATTTTAGCATTGATGGACAATATCCGTGGTTATCCAAAATCGAGAATGACCAGTAACCGCCTGTCCTCCATCTTGGAACCAATCGAGGAAAATGTAAAAAGTAAACCAAATTTAATCGGGTCTTCTTCAATATTTATGGCTCAACAGTTTGAATTTTTCTTTCTTTATGTAACTTTAGTCTCATTCCAGCCTATATTTTTTTTATAACTTTTATTGAATTTGTTTGTTGAAAATTTTGTCAGCGCAATGTAGAAGGAAGCTTCCACCCGTCCTCCATCTTGGAAGGTATCAGGGAAAAATGTAAATAAGAAGTCAAATTTAATCGTGTCTACTTCAATATTTATGGCTCAATAGTTTGTATTTTTCTTTCTTTATGCAACTTTTGTCTTATTCCAAGCTATATCTTTTTTTGTAATGCGTAACTTTTACATGTTTTATCGATTTTGTTTGTTGGAAATATTGTCAAGTCTGGACTGTCTGGCAGCACCTGCTGAATATCGCAAATCAGAAAATTTCCGAAAAACACCGAGCGCACGCAAACCCGCATCGGTTACTTCCCCTTACAGTGGGGGAGCTGCGCCAATTCAGCGTTCCTGATAAAAATGGGGATACTTTTACAGCTGATAATTTTTTTTTTAAAGTTTTGAGAAATCATTTAGTTTATCAACCTGTGATTAGCTGGTTTTTGAAGAATAAAAAAAGGGCGAAAAAAGAGTTGATTTCGGAAATGTTTTAGTCACTACCATTGGAAGTCGAAATCCAAAATGGTTCCTGTTATGTAGAACTGAAATTCAACTCTGACGTATATTAAAATTATTGTTAATTCATTTGACATTCAATACATAAATGACCTTCGACGACACACTTCGGACATTTGTTACATTATTCGACAATAATTGATAAAAAAACCCATAAAATTTACATTTTTGTCACCCTCTTTAAATGCAAAACCAATGTTAAAAACTGATAACCACTATATTTTCCTCAACAGAAACATAACATTGGCTTCAAAATCCTCCAAGACCATTACTATGGCAACAGCGATTTAAAATGATTCTTTTTTTATTTTGGCTATACCTTATAATGAAAAAAGGCATATCGTGGAAAGAAGACATGATATAGCTCACCAGATATTATATATATTGAAAGAGTATATAATGTTGCAACCAAAAATAAATCATGCTGTTAGGAAATGATTACCGTAATAGTTTACTGCCCATGTAAATTGAAGTGAGTTTTGGCGCACGCAAGACAAATTGGGGTATGTGGCGTCATTGGGGGTGGGGGGCATTTAGGTGAAAAATGACGCCTTATGTATACTTTTTCAAACTGTTGTAGTTTTGTATGTACTGGACTCAGGTAACTGAAATTTTCCAATATTGATATTGAAATATTGTTTATTCAAAATATACAAGAAAGCTAGTTTCCAAGTATTTTGTCCGAAGGCCCATTTTCCCGTGTCACTGGTCAAATGATTTTCAATTTACTGTAACCTATAGGCAGGAAAAACCTTGTTTTTCCCGTATAACGTTTTACACGTAACTAGCATCAAAGCAATATTCGTCAGCATAGTAGTATTTTTGTTACATAATTTTTTACCTTTCATGTAAAGCTCTCTCAACAGAAAAGTTGTGATCATAAATTTGTTTTCCAAATTTTTGCTATCATATTTTACAGAGTTGATTACAATATCTTTGAGCAAAAGCATTAACATATTGTGTATGTCAGGAGTCTTGGCAAGGTCACCGGTGGAAAAATCCACTATAAAAAATCTAAATGTAGATGTTCATGTAATCACGGAGCTATATACACATGGATTGGCAACTTCTAAAAATTGATAAAACAATACCTGGTAAGAAGTTACCCATAATGCATTGTGCGCATCAGCGACAGCTCTGAAAATGCGCACTTGTTAGACATTACGTAAATTAAGAAGGTTGAAAGGTGAAAACACAAGTAAAATTGATTTTTTTTTTAAAGCAAATTTCCTTGATTCATTTCAATATGGCCGCCAACAGTCAGTCGTGATTCAAACATTCGGATATCAGGGATATATTCCTTAGATGCAAAATCTCACCAAAGTCTTGTAGCTCACTACAAAAAGGTTGATTTGAGTAGGAAAATATGAGAGTTGCCAATCCATGTGTACAGGGCTTTTTCTGGCTCTTTTGGGAAAAGGCCCCTGGCCCTAATTGGGGAAAAACACGGCGCTGGGAATTTATGTATTAGTTTAATATCTATTACCTTGAAGCCAAAAAATATCTGTGGGCAACAGTCCCAAAATTTAGGTAGGGGAGGGGCAAAGTTTACAAATATTTTATAGGTTGGAAAAAAAATCTGTGTTAAGGGCAACGGTCCCAAGAATGCTATGTAGTGTAAGGACAGATTAAAAAAAAAAATTCAATTTTTTTGGGGGATTTTTTTTTTTTGGAATTGGGAAAAATGAAGGTTATTTTCGATTGGGAACGGGGCAGATATTCTGCCCCTGGTGATAGGGAGAAAAAGCCCTGGTGTATACAGGTCGGTGATGTAATTTAGGGGTCTTATCCATGAAAAAAAGCTTAAATAAATGCTCTCATGGATGGACCTTGATTAAATCCTATTCAAATCAAAAGTACATGGAATTTAGTTTTGTATCAGGGCAGGCATTTATTTTGTAACTGTCTTGTTTTTTTTACAGATCTGAGCTTGTTTGTTCAGTCAAGTACAACAACACATTGCCAGATATACCCTTTGATCCAAAGTTCATCACATATCCATTTGATTCAACAAGGTATTGTTACAGTTTTGTGTCTTTGAAAAACATCATTTTCTAGGGATGACATCGATTAAAATTTTTGTATTGATATATCGATTTCGAAATATCGACGATACAGCGATATATCGATACATGGGCGTAAAAAAGTCACTGACTACATATTCTACCAAATCTCTTGACTTTATTTGTACTAAACATATGGTTCTGGTCTATGATATATATCAACCCTTGCAGTGCTGAAATATTTTTGCCTATGAGACCACATTTCATTAAATTATCATTTGTTAGAAAAACATGGAACTCTTGGTAGAGTGATTGTTTATATTCCGGTTGAGTTTTGATGGAATTTTCGAACGTTAAGCTGTGGATCATTGCATGGAAAAACATTATTCGATACACGATTTTTCGAAACAGCCATCAATATCGAATCGAAAGTGTTTTATCGTTGATATATCGATATCGTTTGAATCGATTACATCCCTATCATTTTCTGAAACAAATCTCTCTTACCAGCAACTCAACTATTCCATGGCTTTCTTGTGATACAGTAGTATTAATTTGAAAGAACGTTGGACTTTTTGCTATGTCTGTAATGTTGTAGCATCAAGATTTCTGGTTTAAAAGTTAGTGTCGAACCCTGGTTTGTCATTGGAATGTGTTAATATTACTTTTTCAGTCGCATGCATTCTAAAATGTTTATTTTCTGAGACTATTAACTAAACAGTTGAAGGATAAGTATTATGTTTTGGCATATTAACAGTTTAAAAAAACAACCAACTTTTACACAGATTAATTATCACCGCTCAGATAATGCATTTGTATGTATTAGTAAAATTGTATGTACATTGTGCAGGTTTATTCAGTACAATCCTACATCACTAGAGAAGTCTTTCAAGTATGACTTGCTAACAGAACATGACCTCGGAGTCACCATAGATCTCATTAACCCAGAGACATACAAAATCAACCCAAATGGTAAGTTGAAATACTGTGCTTAGATGTCTACCGCTCATCCCGGAGGCTGCGGGTTTGAGCCCAACCAAGGTCATGACCGTACCTCCTCATATGACACCAGTACTGGTTTTTCCAGGAAGTGGACTTGAAAGTGACTCGATAAGCTAAAAGCTTTCTTCACAATCACGCTAAAAGAAATTAGTATAAACTAAATACTGTGCTAACTGCTATAGCAGAGATCATGTTTGTAAACAGATCTAACATCACATTTTTTAGGACTGATATCACATAAATGAGATGTACATAAACCTAGTGTTCTCAATTTTGTATCATTAATGCTGTTTACTTATGGTTGTAAAGTTTCAATGGAAATTCTATGAAAATCAACAATTTCCTCTAACACAAATTGTGTAAAGGTTCTATTAATCCCTAGTATTGCCACCAAATATCTTATCAATGTTGCTGGGTTATGTTTCAGCAGTCTTCCCTATTGTCTGCATAAAACATCACTGCACAAAAACAAATAACATAAAAATGGTAGTCAAAAATTTGCAACAAATGAAATATCATAATTTGTCAGTCACTGTGATTTCCAATGAACTTTTGATGTTTATATTTCAAGCCTATCTGGAACCAGAGGATGAAAAACTGCTGGATGAGGACTCAACATCATTTGGGGACCAAAAAAGGTAACTTTTGTTTCTGAAACCTTTATCAGTGTCATACTCTATTCTTTGGAGTTAAAGAGATAACATCTGTTTTTAGTTTTCAGTTTTGATAGAAAGTTGTTTAGTAGACCAGTTTTAAACTTCCTCAACTTTAAACTTCCTGATATTATTATATTGTTATTTTATATACAAAATGCATGGTTTGATAATTTATTTGTTGAATTACAGGTCCAGACATAATAAAATGAATGTGTCTTGGTTGAGAAAAACAGAGTATATCTCAACAGAATACAACAGATTCACACAGAAGGCTGATAAATCAGAAACAAAGTAAGTCAGTAGAATTATGTCCCCTCTAGCTGGATCAATGCACAGTATTGAAAGTGTATACTGGGACTGCATTTATACTTGTGGGCATGAAACTTTGTTATTGTCAGAGTAATTGCAGTTTCTTTAGCTGACAGATTTGTTGATTTTGTATCAGTAAGACTTAACATATAGCTAAAAATGGTATGAATGGTGATTTAAAATTGCTGGTTTACATTGGCTTGAAAATACACAAAAATTATTATTGTTTGAGCTTGATAAACAAATTCTACAGAGTCCAATATGGAATAGTAGTTAAAGAGACAAACCTACGTTTCAATCAATTAGGGAGGCAACATGAACAATGGACACATTGATTACCATTTATAGACTTAGGCATTTATGAAGTTAAGTGTCTCGCCCAAGGACATCATCATGTCTCATGAAGTTTGGCTTGTGATGCAGGGACTGATATAAAACTTCAAAACAATCTTCAGGGGTATCAAACAATCAGGTTAGATAACTCCAGTCTTGTCGGAGTGTCTCACTGGATCAGTGCATCGATCAAATAAGACATAGGTCCTTTCACTCTGTAGGTAATGACAGTGTCGCACTGCTGATGAAATGCACAAATCATTGTTAAATCAACTTTTTTTAATTTTTCAAATCTTGCCAGCATGAAAGAGGGTACGGCAAGTCAAACAGATATTAATAAATCTTATATTTTACAGGGTTGGTTATAACATAAAGAAAGGAATCACAGAAGATGATTTCTATAAAGACAAAGACAGTCAAATCGCTGCTATTGAGAAAACATTTCAAAAGGCTAAGGAGCCGGTAAGTAGATGGTAATTTTGTTGAGCGTTTTATGTTATGCATCCAGAATTGACCACAAAGGCATACTACTTAATAATGTCCATTTGTAATCATGTATCTTGTTTGTAAATCCAGCCATAGGTAAAACTAGTGATTTCTTTAAATTTTTAAAAAGTATTCTTTGTAACTTGACTATTTTTTCCTGACACATGTGCCACACTAACGAATGCAGTATTGCTAAATCAATATGGATCTCTTCAGAAATAAGGTTCTTGCTAGGGAGGGGCGTCATCATATTTTTTTAAATGTCCTATATAGAAACTTAAGAAACATTGTATTCTAAAAATGTTTGTCAAAATTTAAGTTAGCAACAAACGAGATTATCAACATTGCAAAGAGATGATCCATTAGCCGATTTGTATCAAAAGTCGGAGATTGAAAGAAAAGTTCACTGATTTATTGAATGTTATACTTTACAGATCACAAAGCATTACAGTAAACCTGGTGTGGAGCCTGTGGAGGTGCTACCAGTGTATCCAGACTTTGAGGTAAACATTTTTTAGAAAGTTTTTTCATCTGTCTTAAGGTCAGTGTTAGACAATACATTTTCTGTCGAGCCCACCTGTGGTGGGCTCGATATAGTTGTCACTTTTGGCGGTTCGATGTATGTGTGTGCGTGCGTCTGTGCGTCCGATTTTGTCCGGACCATATCTTTTTCAAGCATGGAGGGATTTTGATGTTACTTGGCACAAATGTTCACCATCATGAGAAGGAGTGTCATGCACAAGAACCAGGTCCCTAGGTCTAAGGTCAAGGTCACACTTAAAGGTTAAAGGTTAAATTCAAGAATGACTTTGTCCAGAGCATATCTTTTTCATGCATGGAGGGATTTTAATTTAACTTGGCACAAATGTTCACCATAATGAGACGGAGTGTCATGTGCAAGAACCAGGTCCCTAGGTCTAAGGTCAAGGTCACACTTGGCAGTTAAAGGTTAAATTCAAGAATGACTTTGTCCCGAGCATATCTTTTTCATGCATGGAGGGTTTTTAATTTAACTTGGCACAAATGTTCACCATCATGAGACGGAGTGTCATGCGCAAGAACCAGGTCCCTAGGTCTAAGGTTAAGGTCACACTTACAGGTTAAAGTTCAAAGTCAAGAATATCTTTGTCTGGAGCATTTCTTCTTCATGCATGGAGGGATTTTGATGTTACTTTGTACAAATGTTCACCACCATGGTCTACCCTTGTTTTTAGAATTACTTCCCTTTGTTGTTACTATAAATAGCTTATATTGTAACTTTTTTATTACTGGCCGTAGAGAAAAATCGAGACCACTTTTCTGTGGTACAACATGCATGTTACATCCAATATTTTGGTGTATTTTGACCCATCTCTACTTAGTAAGGAGTTAGCCCTTTTGACATATGGTGGGCTCGACATGTTGCACGTGGGCATCTAGTATTTCAAAGACAGCTTTGTGGTTGAATGCAACTTCATTCAAGGACCTCTGGTTTCTACAATTCTAATTAATAACAGATATGATTAAGAGAGATAACTGTTTAAATTTGAGAATGAGAAAAAAATGGCCGTTTAGAATTTTTGAGTTGCTAGAAAATTTTGTTTAGAAGCATTGATTTTGTTCTCTTTCATTCCTAATAAGTATTTATGTACCATTTTTTGGTTATAATTAAATTATATTTTATTTTGCATGAATACTTCAAGCAAAATATTGCTGATATGATGATAATCTATTATTAGCACACATTTATATACATGTACCAGTACATCTTTAGCTGATACCAAAGGATAATACGGAAAACTTCATGCAGTTTTTGGTAAAATTTCTGAAAGTATATGTCAGTACTTTTAATCCTTGTTTTATTTGCAGTTATGGAAACATCCGTTTGCGCAGGTGATATTTGACTCGGACCCTGCACCTAAAGGAAGATCTGGTCCTGCACTAATGGAAGAAATGTCTCAAGCCATGATTAGGTTTGTACCAAAATGAATATTTTTATCGTTTACACAGCTAAGTCAAGTATAGTTGCAATAAATTTACCTTATTAAAATGATGTAGTTTGTCTGTAAGTTTTCTGTTATATATCTTATTGAAATAGATTTCATTCCATTATCCCCAACCCTGGTCAAATATCTTGGCCAACTTACTTATGGTTTAAAGGTCATGCAACTATATTTCTAAAACCATTGAAGGATTTTTTTATGAAACTTTGGTCTAACGTTCTCATCAAGATGACAAAGGTCAAGAACACACTTAGAGGTCATTGGTCGAACGATCATATTTCATGTTTACTTTGTAACTCCTGAAACACTTTCCAGATTTTAAAATAACATGGCACAGATGATCACTATTAAGCATGGAGTGATTGACAAAATAATGTGATAGAGGAAGGGATTTCTTGTAATAAGGTAAATTGCAGGGATATTTATTTGTATTCAGTGATTATTCTAGCGACAGAACTGTTTTTAATACATATTCCATGTGTTATTTTTTCAGAGGTGCTGTAGATGAGAGTGGTGAACATTTTGTGGCCTATTTCCTACCTTCAACAGAAACTTTGGGAAAGAGAAAGAGAGACGAAGAAGAGCAAGAGGACTTTGTGGCAGACGAGGAGTAAGCTGTTGTGTTTTATCATGTCAGATGATCTCCACTAAGGCCTCCCCTACCACTCCCCAATGTTGCCAAATACACCAAATTCTGCGGAATGGTGAAAAAAATGAAATTGGTGACAGAAATTTTAATTTTGTTAGTCCAAATTCCAGAAACCTGCAGTGAATAAAAGAAAAATGTGGAGACGCTGTTGGTTTTGTAAAAACTAGTTTCTTGATGTTTTCAACCATAGTTACGAGACAAATCACTGGGCCATTTATTTATTTATTTGATATTCTGCAAGACTATAAACAGATACTTGGATACGTGTCACTTGGATTCTCCCAGGCAGATAAACGAATAATATTGCGGTAATGTTGGTAATATCAGCGATAATTTTATTCTGGCTATTTTCGCGAATTTCCCACTTTGTTGATCTAAGAATCTAGTAAAAGATTCATTTCACATAGATTTACTAAAAGAGAATTCTTCGCAAATTTAAAATTCGCAAAGAAGTCTGTCTGCTCACATATCGTGAAATTTTTGTCAGTCATAAATAAGATGTCAGAGTTGTTTAACAATAGTCTTAAGGTAGAGTTATGCACAGCTGGGCATAATTGTTTGCATGTCTGTAACTCCGGTACTGTAACTGTATGATAAAATATATCAATGGTTACCAGACAGTCGAGGAACGACTTTGAGGGATATCCTGTCAAATGTTTTTGATGATGATTTGACAGCTGCTAACAGTCTTGACTCTATGTATGAGTTTGGCAGTTCCTTACAGAGTATATTAGTCAAGCACTGGTCCTTCCTGGGGTTGATGGTTAGGGTGAGTGCCCTATTATACACAACTGAAATACTTTTGAAGCAGGCATTTTATCGCAAGATAGGAAAGGATAGGTTGAGTAAGACAAGTGGCGCTTTGGGTTACAGCAACATTGACTGCTTTATCTTGGTGACATACATGTATTTCATTTTGTTAAATGTATAATAACCTATGTAAAAACCATGTTTTTATGTGACACCGGTTTTTTGTAGGTATGACTACTCTCTGGCCAGGGAGTATAACTGGAACGTGAAGAATAAACTGTCTAGAGGCTATGAAGAAACTTACTTCATGGTGTTTAGGGAGAATGGATGCTTCTACAATGATCTTGAAACAAGGTAATCAAAGTTTTGAATATGTTAATTGTTTGTAAATGATTAGGTTACCACTTTCTGAATTTTCTAATTAGGAAAAAATGATAAAAGCAGTTAAGTGCAGTATATCTTCATGTTTGATAGCTGTCTTGATAGCTGCTTTTGGTGTAAATCTTTCTGATACAAAGATGGCAGTTTCTGTTGAAGGATTGACGTTTAGTCTTTGTTCATCTACTGAATGATGGTCAGGTCATCTGAAAATCTGTGTAGATAATTACAATACGTTTAAAGAGCTGTTAAACTCTGGTAAGGAGCCAGATACTTCACCGGCCGAGAATTGATAAGATCACAGTATGCTGTGTAAGCAAGAACGCAGTCTTGGTTGAAATCATTAAATGTGCAGAAATCATTAAAAACTAGATTTCCTTAATAGCCTTGTGGTAGAGTGTCATCTCTGTGTGCTGGAGGTCAAAAGTTCAGTCCCTAAAGTAAAGTACAGGTCTGTAATTTCACTGGAAAAGGTTGTTTCTAAGCTTGAATTGTTGAAAAGTGGTAACTTGATTTAATTTTCAGAGTACGCTTGAGCAAGAGAAGGAAGACTGCAGGTTCTACAGTTGCCAAGTCAAGACTTGTTGTTAAACACAGAGCTCTTAATGATAAGGAGTTACGGGCACAGGTAAAGCTGCTATGTCTTTAGTCAACAGCTTTTAAACAGTGTAATGATTATGATGGAAAGTTTGTTAAGTTTTTGTTTTAATGAAAATGTGATGAAATCATTTGTTAAAGAGGAGTGTAGGTTGTGAGTTAAAGCACATTTACAATACTTTTATCTAAATGTTTGTGGCATTTTTGATATTTTTTATAAATGATAGTGAGAGCAAAATTTGCTCATAGGTGTACAGACAGAAAAAGAGTTTTCTCAAAATAGGTTTTGTATGAAGAAATTGGTTAAGTGTTACTGGCAGAACTACATTGTAAATGCAAGCATATGCAAATATATTGTCCGGAAAAAATGATTAAGTTTTGTCATGGTGCTAGTTAGAAGTATGTTTAATTAGCAATGTTAAGGGAATTGATATTCATATTCTAGAATAGAGCAGTGATAAATAAATTAACTAATGCACACTCGGAGAAGAAAGAAATTACCCTTCTAAGGAACTTTGGTTTTGTAAACTGCAGTCTGTAAAATACTGTTGAAACAAGCGTTAAACCCTATGAAAAAGTTAGCCATCTGTTGACCTGTAGTACTGTTTCCCTGCAGGATCTGCGTATAATGATGCTGGAACCAGCCCAGGATGAAGAAGAGGAGGAAGAAGAAGAAGAAGACTTTATGCAGAATGCACCTAATAGTAAGTATTGAAATTGCCATGGTACTTGCATGTGTTAATAATTCTCATTGGTTCTCTCAGACATGTTTCTTACATTCTGATTGATTAGTAAGTAGGTGTCTGCAATCTGATTGGTTTCATGATAAATATGAGCTGATGATTCAGTAGGAGTGTTTTACCCTTAGGGTAAGATGTAAATGGTGTTATAATGCAATGAAATAGTGATGTATTACAATACTTAGTGGTCGTCGCTGTAGTACTAGTAGATAGAGAAAGTAATGGTCCAATAGGATACCACATTTCCCCAAACATTGTTTTAATTGTTTAAAACATTTAGTCATGTAAAAACTTAGTACAAAAGTATCACAATAGTTATATGCATTGGTCATAGAATCCCAGTAGTTCTTTTAGTAATATGAACAATATAGCTATAGTGCAAATTGTCTTCAGTACATACCACTTTGTAGTAATATGTAGGTGTACTTCCTGTAAAACATGAAAAAATAGCAAGGTCCAGACTGTAGCCATGTGACCTGTGGCATTTAATTACAACAGAGTCTGACAATAACAATGCAGAAAGGAGAAACACACCCTCTTGTCCATTTTTGTAGAAAGATCAACATTTGACAATCTTGGTAGAGTCATCCAATGGGCATTTATTAAACAGTGTGTTTAAATTCATCTAGGGCTTTTTCGGAAATGTTACTCGAGTAACAATTGCACATGCGCTTAATCTCTGATCTACCCAACCCATGTAACTCCCAGTTGCCCACGAGTTGACCAGAATACATTGGGCATTTTGGAATAAGTTACTCGGGTTACTCAAGTAAGAACAAAATTTTGGAATAAGTTACTCGGGTTACTTAAGAACAGAATGTATTCTTGTCAACTCGTGGGCACTTGGGGTTACATGGGTTGGGTAGATCAGAGATTAAGTGCATGCGCAAAGCTTACTTGAGTTACTCGAGTAACATTTCCGAAAAAGCATCTTAAAGTACATAATTCTGCTTAGTCTGCTGAAGTTAAATCAAAAGTTATCTCCCCTGTAAGACTAAAATCATAATGTCATGAGACAAAGCATGTTGGTGTGGGTATGAATAGCTCCATCACCATCTGCCCATCTATAATGAATTTACATTCCTACTAATCCCTTTAAGAACATTGATTGTAAAATTCATCAATAAAGCAATGGAAGCTATTTGTTAATGTTATGCAAATTTTGTTTAGAACAATGACGAAATAATACGAAAATATCTATTTGGTTGTCGTCAAAATGCTAGGGTTTTAAAGATTATTATTCGAATGACTTAATTAGTTTGTTCTGTTTGAAATACTTATTTTTTTGGCTACTGGTATATGGTATTAGGATGTGAAATAACAACTATTTTAAATAAATATACAATGTTTTATTTCTTTTTGAATCAGATGAGGAGGAATTCCAGAGTCCAAAGAGTGATGATGAAGGTCGTAGGTCAAGGTCAAGGAGTAGATCTAGTTCAAGATCAAGGTCTAGGTCAAGAGGAAGTAGATCAAGAAGCCGAAGTAAAAGTGGAAGCAGAAGTAGGTCCAGGTCTCGCAGTAGAAGCATCAGTAGGAGCAGAAGTCGAAGCAGAAGTGGGTCTAGGTCACGTTCAAGGTCAGCATCAAGGAGCAGAAGTCGTAGCAGGAGTGGAAGCCGCAGTGTCAGTGGAAGAAGTCGTAGTAGGAGTAAAAGTGGAAGTAGAAGCCGTAGCAGGAGTGCCTCAAGATCTAGATCTCGCAGTCGAAGTGGAAGTCGAGGAAAATCTGCAAGTAGGTCACGATCAAGGTCAAGGTCAAAGTCCAGGTCAAGGTCACGTAGTGCTAGTAGGAGTGGTAGTGAGGCTGAAAGTGGAAGTGAAGCAGAAGACAGAGGCAAGAAAGATGAAGAGGAAATCTTTGGTTCTGCTAGTGACTCAGACAGTGACTGAAGTGTTCAGAAAAACCTTGGTGTCTGGGCTTTGCAAAATGTTTCAAGATTTCATTGAAATCATGAGTAACTATGATGATCTTTCAATGTTAATGTGCAAAACGTATGAATTCTGTTCAGAAAATGTGGAGACTTTTTAAGTTGAAGAAAGGTGGATATTTGTGTCAAGTTACAGTAAAAACTCAAGACATTGACATAAGTGAAATTTAGTATTTTTAAAAGGAACATGTCACAACTGTTGTCTTTGTATTGATGCAGGCATAGTCTTTGATGATATAGCATAACATTTTTTGCACTGTTTAAAATGAAACAGTAGAAAATACTGGCAGACAGAACTAGACTGACAGTAAAAGGACAGTGTTGAATTCTTAGCTGTGGAAATTCGTATGAAAACATTCACATATTTAAACAAATGATATAGATATCATGTAGTGTGTGTCCTAGCTGTTTGGACTAACAGTGTCATTATCATATTGTTCAGTATGTGACTCGCATTATATTCAATGAGTTTTTCATGAAACGAAATCTATATACTTTATATGGGGATTTGTACAATTGAAACCTGCGCCTTACATCTGTTTGTAATACAACCAAGTTTTTAGCTTCTTTATATAATTATGTTCACAATTGTTTACAGTCTGTTATACAGTGTCTGTCATTGTCTGCTAATTTGATATCTCTGAAGTGACTTGATTGAAGTTGATGAGACGTGTCATAGGTGTTTTTTTGATGGTCCTCTACCAGAGATGTTCAAACAATTCATTCTATGCAGAACTGTGGTGGTCATGGCAATGGAGATCCAAAATCGTTATAAAGTCCTGTCATAAACTGCTGGCCAGATTTCAATATTACTTCATTGAAACGTCCATATGGTGACCTTATACCAAAGTTGGTCAATAATTATTAATTCAACTACAAACATTGCCATTGAGAAATACAAAGGGCATGTGTCATTTCTTAGTGTATCTTTACAGACAACTTTTTATATCTTTCTGAAACACATGATCAGAGTTTGAAATTATTTTAGGGGTAATTTTCTGATATGACCTTCTTCCAAGTGATCTTGATTTCTCAAATGACATGGCTGCCAAGAGGATTTTCTAACGTGTACATATCGTTTTCAGAAAGTATTGGTGAAGTAGATTTTGAAATTATCCTTTAGGAATCAATATGTTCATGACAGATTGAGCCCATAAACGTTACCGGTTGGGTCATTTACTTAAAATGGACGGAAAGAAAACTTTTTAATACTTCCTTACAGAAATTTATGGCTAGATTTCAAATGAGTCATTCTATATTATGTATTACTTATGATATAGTAGGAATGAAGGTGTCCAAGATCTTCAATGGCCATTATGTCCTTGTTTATATGTGTTTCTAGTAAATGAACAATAATGATATTATGTAACATCAGTGTTTCAAAATTTTTTTACAGTTGATTTAAAACTTGACATAATTTTTGTTGCAGTTGGCAATAGTTCTTTTGTAATGTTTCATTGACAGCAAAAATACACAATAAAAAAAGCTTACAATTTAGTGTTTATGTTGTGAATGGGTACAGAGATACGTGTAACAGCATTTATATTAATATTGTTGTCATTTTTAGCTCGACTTTTCTATGAAAAGGGGAGCTATCCTACTCGCCCCGGCGTCGGCGTCGGTGTCGGCGTCGGCGTCGGCGTTGGCGTCACACCTTGGTTAAGTTTTTCGTACCACCCCACTTTATTTCAAAAGTATTGGAGGTATGGCTTTGAAACTTACCATACTTGTTTACCATCATAACCTCCATCTACAGACAAGAGTACATAACTCTGTCAAGGTTTTTGGCAGAATTATGGCCCTTTTTTGACTTAGAAAGTGTATTGAGCTTGGTTAAGTTTTTCGTACCACCTCACTTTATTTCAGAACCATTGGAGGTATTGCTTTGAAACTAACCATACTTGTTTACCATCATGACCTACATCAACAGACAAGAGTACATAACTCTGTCAAGGTTTTTGACAGAATTATGCCCCTTTTTTATTTGGAAAATACTTTGAATATGGGTAAAATCCACTTATTGCCTTAACCCTTTGAGATATTGCTTTGAAACTTTGAATGCTTGTTTACATCATTACCCCCATCTGTAGGCAAGAGAAGGTAACTCTGTCAGGGATTTGTTTTAAAAATTAAGGCCCTTTATCGACTTAGAATCTTGGTAAAGTTTTTCTACCAGTCCACTTTTTTGACTAAACTGTTCGAGATATTACTTTGAAAGTTTGAATACTTGTTTACCATCATGATCCCAAAACATGGGCAGGAGAAGGTAATTCTGTCAAGGATTTTATGTGAATTATGGCCCTTTTTGTCTTAGAAACTCAGTTAAAATTTTCATTCTTGTCCACTTGTTGACTTAACCATTTGAGATATTACTTTGAAAGTTGGAGTACTTATGTACCATCATGAGACCTATCTGTAAGCAAGAGAAGATAACTCTGTGAAAATGTTTCTTGATTTGTACTTAGAAATTCCTAGTTAAAGTCTTGTGTGCCCTTAACTGTCAAAGTTTTGTTTTATTGGCAAGCACTAAAAAAGTCGAGCGCGCTGTCCTACTGACAGCTCTTGTAATTTTATGGTCTACTATCTTTTCCATCCATCATGTATTATACCAGAACAGGATAACTAGAGTTTGTACAATGCCTTTGTGACCAATATGGTCTATGATCAGCTTGACGATCTGTGAAGTCTGGTTATTTCGGATATTTAAGTTTCTGATGCAGAGTTTGGTTGACTTACCTTAGACTTATTTGGAAACAAAAAGACGGTACAATATATTATTGCTCCAATCAAGTGTGCAAGATGTTCACCAGGGTTAAAACAGTACAAATCACCCTGAATTCACGAATCCCATGATGTACTCGACAAAATTTGCTCCCGGCAGCAGCAAATCACACTTTCACGAAGTACAAAATCTGCTCTATTGCGCAACCTGCTACCATAACTAAATAATGGCAGAAACCTCTCAGCTTACGTAAATTTGCTTTCCACGTGTGCCAAATTTGCCATAATTATAATCTCTTGTATATTTGGTAAGAAGTTACCAAATATTTACCGGCAGTATCCCTGAATGATGCTGATCTTGAACAGACTTATGAAAAATGTATCAACAGAATAAGGACGAATCTTTATACCATGTATGAAGCAGACAAGAGATACATGGAGCTGTTGGGGTTTCCTATGTTTAAGGGAAAGGAACAGGGCCCAAACGACCGTCATTGTGTTGGTGAGCGGTAAAGGGCAATGGAGGATTATAAAGGCGAGAGATAAAAGTGCTATTTCAGATGTACAAGGTTACCCAGCTCCTTGATAAGGTGAACTGTTGAACCTACCTATAACGCTGAAATCTAGTATAATACAACCCGTACAACTAACTAGTCATGATGCTTTGTTTCTTCCGAATATAATACAGTGTTCGCTCTTCCAATGGTTTTTAGCTCGACTTTTCTATGAAAAGGGGAGCTATCCTACTCGCCCCGGCGTCGGCGTCAGCGTCGGCGTCGGCGTTGGCGTCACACCTTGGTTAAGTTTTTCGTACCACCCCACTTTATTTCAAAAGTATTGGAGGTATGGCTTTGAAACTTACCATACTTGTTTACCATCATAACCTCCATCTACAGACAAGAGTACATAACTCTGTCAAGGTTTTTGGCAGAATTATGGCCCTTTTTGACTTAGAAAGTGTATTGAGCTTGGTTAAGTTTTTCGTACCACCTCACTTTATTTCAAAACCATTGGAGGTATTGCTTTGAAACTAACCATACTTGTTTACCATCATGACCTACATCAACAGACAAGAGTACATAACTCTGTCAAGGTTTTTGACAGAATTATGCCCCTTTTTTACTTAGAAAATACTTTGAATATGGGTAAAATCCACTTATTGCCTTAACCCTTTGAGATATTGCTTTGAAACTTTGAATGCTTGTTTACATCATTACCCCATCTGTAGACAAGAGAAGGTAACTCTGTGAGGGATTTGTTTTAAAAAATTAAGGCCCTTTATCGACTTAGAATCTTGGTAAAGTTTTTCGTACCAGTCCACTTTTTGACTAAACTGTTCGAGATATTACTTTGAAAGTTTGAATACTTGTTTACCATCATGATCCCAAAACATGGGCAGGAGAAGGTAATTCTGTCAAGGATTTTATGTGAATTATGGCCCTTTTTTCTTAGAAACTCAGTTAAAATTTTCATTCTTGTCCACTTGTTGACTTAACCATTTGAGATATTACTTTGAAAGTTGGAGTACTTATGTACCATCATGAGACCTATCTGTAAGCAAGAGAAGATAACTCTGTGAAAATGTTTCTTGATTTGTACTTAGAAATTCCTAGTTAAAGTCTTGTGTGCCCTTAACTGTCAAAGTTTTGTTTTATTGGCAAGCACTAAAAAAGTCGAGCGCGCTGTCCTACTGACAGCTCTTGTTTTATAACGGTCTCAAAAAATTGGCATCATTTAAATACGAAAATTATCTTTTGTATCAAACGGAAAATAGTTTTTGATTTTTCTAAAACTTTAGGTTAAAGGTAGTCTGCTTCTCTAGTGTCAACTTGGTGTCCTTTACATACGAAAAATCTTTAGCTAGCAAGAAGTTAAAGAAGAACTTTCGAGTTTGGTAGAAAACTGTTTGCTATGCACGTTAGTGTCAATTATTTAATCAGTACTGAGTAGATACTCATTGGGAAAAGGGCAGAATGAGTTGATGACGTCAGCGGTGTGACGTGTCTAAGATTGACGTCTTTTCATACGTCAGAGACGTCGGCGTCATGGTTGCTTAAGCTGACATAGGAGGCTGTAGGTCTTATATGTATCGGCTGAAGCAAATGATCAGGAAATGTCTGTGTATAATCCCGTGTATAAAGTCAGCCTACTTTACAAAATACACAACAGTAAGTTATACTTTTATAATATCACGATGAATATCCTGTAATGTTGTCAGTGTGATGACTCCGTGTCGGTTAGGGGCTAGAGTCGGTTAGGGTCTAGAGTCTTCTGGAGAAAAGTTGGTTGCAACTGTATAAGAAGTATTGATACCAAACATGCATGTCCCAGTATCACTTTAGATACTGATTTATAGATAATTTATTACGAATAATGATGACAGAATTGTGTTAAAGTCGGTGTAAAAGAAATTAAAGAATGATTACGTATTCATCTTTCATGTTTGTGTGGCCGTTTCTTAATTTTTGGAATATCATTGAAAAATAAAGTAGTACTTTCGATTTAAAAAGCAACTTCGAACAAATAACGATCAGTTTCGTCAGAGCTAAAAGTAATTTTAAATCCGATATGCTAATTGGATCTGTGGGCTTCTTTAAGCAACGGGTTATTGTAAGTTACTGTCAGCCAGACGGAGAGAAAAACAGGCAATATAGCCTTCAAACCTGAATCTATATTTTTACTCTAAAAAATAAAACATTTCACACCGTCTTCCTCAATTGCTACATTGTCAAAAAAGAGCAAATAGCACTTTCAATTCAAAAGTCGTTTTCTTTGGTAATGAAACAATCAATGCTCGGTGCCGCCCGTACCTGGAGATACTGCTTTTGTAAAACAAAGACGCTATTATCTATAACTTAGAGACCTATCTTTCATAGCATTAAATGTAAAGGTGGTCAGCAGATTTTACAGCTATCTATGATAAATAAATAGCCGCTGGTCACAAACCAGTCGTCACATGGCCTGAACATACTTCTAAACTTACTACGTGTATATAATAGTACACGTATATATACTTACTTGAAATGCATTTACAGTTTTCTTTTCTGTAACACGTCTTCTTAAAATATAGGAATAATTGTTTTGTAATTTTGATATTTGCGACTGTATATATGGTTTCTAATGGTCGCAAATATTTTTATTCCGGCTGTTAAAACTGTTTGCGACCATTAAAACCGTATATATGGTCGCAAATATCAAAATCACTAAATAGTTATCCCTTTTCTAACGCACAATGTGTCTAAATGCGATAATTAAAACGCCGTTTGAATTTTGCGACTATATATACGTTATTTAAATCTGAAGGTCGTTTCGTTGGGACGTCGTTTAAATTGCGACATATTAAGTTTATATAGTCGCAAAACAAACGGCCTTTAAACGCATTTAGACACATTGGTTAGAAAAGGGATAACTATTTAGTGATTTTGATATTTGGGACCGTATATACGGTTTTAATGGTCGCAAACAGTTTAACAGCCGCGTTGGTAGTAGGGGTTGGTGTTAAAAATTGCGACCATTAAAAACCGTATATACAGTCGCAAATATCAAAATTACAAAACAGTTATTCCTATATTCTATAGTCGCAAATTTAAACGACGTCACCAATCAGAAACGACGTTACATCGGTACTGCGTTAGAATCAAAATTACACAGCAAACACCTTTAAAAAAAACAACTAAAATCATTTAAATTTATAAGACCATTTAGCAAGTGAAGTTATCGGCCGGGAGTGTTGGCGTACTCCTGTAATCTAGCTACTTGGAGGCCGGGGTCTGAGGACGGTTTGAGGGCGGGAGACCTTCAATCAGCTTGTCAGTGTCGATCGGGCGTCCGCACTAAGTCTGGCATCAATATGGGACACTCGGGGGAGCCTGGGTGGTCCAGGTTGTCTAAGGAGGAACGTATCGGTCCAGGGTGGAAACACAGCAGGCAAAAGTTCCCGTGTTGGACAGTAGTGGGATAGCGCTCGTGAATTGGCAACTGGTTGTAGCCCGTGCAATACAACTGGACTCGATCCTTTTATATTAAATCTTTTGTGTTTAATTAATTCATTTATATCATTTTTATATCATTTTTATTATAATCTAAAAGCATCATATTCTATGAAGCTATGAAAGTATATTCACCATGTTCAAAGATTTCAAATCGCACCATGCACGTACAATACATCTGTGTCTGGTAACCTTGCTTTGCACGTGCAAGCGCATTGATAAATGATTACATACAAGATAAGGTTACACCGATCTTACATCGACAACACTAAATTCTTCCAAAACATTATAAGCATTTTGACGTATATTGTACGTTACTATGTTACACGTCGCGTAAATCTGCGTAACACGCTGTCATTACGCAGGCGTTGGAGCCATGATAACTTCAGCCTCACATTCAAGTCTGCGTTTTTCATTTAGACCGGTATAGACACATTAAATTTATAACACACAGTGAGTACAGTTTAATATTTTTCTTTGAAATGAAATGATAAAATTGTCAATATGTCCGACGTAAGTTAAAACATTATGACCAATAATTTTAGAATTATGTCTTGTTTTCAGCCACAGCAAAATAAGGAATGCAGTTACATTACAAGGAACAAAAGAAACATGTAAGCAATATACGTGAAATACATTATGTGAGAAACTACTTCAACAGTGTTACACAGATTATAATTCACAATCTGGAACAAATATTCAACCTTGAATTATTAAGCACACAGTAAAAAGACGAGTATAATCATGTTCGGCACAATGAAAAACTCAATCAGTCAAAGAATTGTGGCATATCTTCAAAACATATGTAGAATATTGTCAGAACATACGCGACGTGACAGTTTTATTAAATGTAAAGCTATGCAAGTGTTTCTTAACAACAGACATTTTAATTGTATGTATACAGTTTGTCATTTGAAAGAGATCTTAAGTTCTTGTTGATTTCTTTAAGTCCGTAAATATAAGCTGACCTTTCACAGATACAAGTATTTACATCACCAAGCACGCATACATATTTCTTTGAAGTATAGTCTCTTACGATAGTTCTACCATCTACCAGTTTCAAACCCATTTAGAAGCCCAGGAATGTTCACAGGGTGACTATTTTTTCTTATACATGTATTAGCATTTTTAGCACATTACATGTATAAACGCTTAGTTATCTTGTAAGTATGCATGTACTTTAATGAAACATTCGATTTTTTCAAGCATTTCTTTTTATATTTTCACAGGGTAAATGCTGGTGTATATGACAACAGGTGACTACAGTCATTTGTATAACTTGAACATGTGTCAGCGATCGAAATAACAGTGACATGCATGTATACAATTATTGTATAAATAATGAACGATCAGATAAGCCGAAAAATGAATAAAATACATATTAAAATAGTTCAATATAGAAACACTTTTTTACCAATTAGTGGGCAGCTATACTTTGTCATGCTAATTCTAAAAAAAAAGTCAAAACTTAAAAATCCATTTGAAGTATTCCACTATGTAAGTTGCGTTACTTGTCATGCAATAATAGCTAAAGCTCTCTTGTTTTGTTTTAAATATAATCAAACATGGCTATCTGTACAGTCAGTGTCTAAAAGTTTAACGTTTTTGAATATGAAGTTAATCAGTGACCGTCAGATTTTATAGATAATATGTACATGCACTTGCCTCTGGTCACACCTGTCAGTGATCCCGCCCAGTCAGTATTTTAAAACTTCTAAACATAGAATTTGTACACGTTGCAGCTTTCGAAATGGTATTTGGCAAGATAGTCTTTTTTATTCTGCAACATTCGTTAATAAATATAATTTCATAATAAACGATAAAAAAGTTTAAAAAGAAAAATATAAAAATTAAATTTATAAGACCATTTAGCAAGTGAAGTTGTCGGCTGGGAGTGTTGGCGTACTCCTGTAATCTAGCTACTTAGAGGCTGGGGTCTGAGGACGGTTTGAGGGCGGGAGACCTTCAATCAGCTTGTCAGTGTCGATCGGGCGTCCGCACTAAGTCTGGCATCAATATGGGACACTCGGGGGAGCCTGAGTGGTCCAGGTTGTCTAAGGAGGAACGTATCGGCCCAGGGTGGAAACACAGCAGGCAAAAGTTCCCGTGTTGGACAGTAGTGGGATAGCGCTCGTGAATTGGCAACTGGTTGTAGCCCGTGCAATACAACTGGACTCGATCCTTTTTACTTATGCATCTTTTATAATATATATATTCCGAAAGCTAAGAATTCAGTTTCTTATCCAAAAATAAAGCTTTTACACATACGCCAAGTTTTCAATGTTATCTTAAAACTCAGTACGAATATAGACAAATAGACAATATTTATGAAAGACATAATATTGCAACACATTACTTGCCATACGAAACAAACACACACGGATTTTCCCCAAATATGCTAGAACACTTTCATGTAGGGTATACCCATTTAAAATTTTGACCGTTCAAGAATTTTGCGAGTATCTCTCTCCGCGTTCACGGCATTGTGGGAATGCATAATACTACATTTTGTTAGCGAGCGATAAACGGACTTGGTACTCGAACTACTTGCATATAGCTTGGGGTCTGTTCATGTGCACTAAGTCATGTTCATGGACCGGTAAGCCTAGAATACCTCATGTCTTAGACCTCCTTCGAGTGCCGTGCAGCTCAGCATGAGGCCGCTAGGTGGTCAGATGTCGATTGTCGTCACGAACAGGCACTACATAGACATTTTCCACAGAAAGGCTATGTACTTGGCAGAGTGCACTCAGCTACATTTCGCACAAGGCTAGCCAGCGACAGAGAATGACAGCAAGAGTTTATAAGATAACTATATTCAGCACACCAGACGTGACGAATCTCATGTGCTTTGCTGAATTTTCCTGGATACTTTAAATTGCTTGGAGAACAAACCCTGAAAATATTTATACAGCAACAAATGTACGCATTTTAAAAGTAGTCTTTCTCATGATGTATATCAAAGCAGCCTCTAGTGATGGTTATACCTTCATTGCAGTTATAGTCCAGTAAGAAATTCAAATTGTCTTAAATGACATTTTTATGTCATATTCAAAACGTTTTAGTGTGACAATATAAAACTCCATTTTCTTTGAAATTAGAAGTACTAGTACTTTTAATACGTGGATTGTTCGGTAGTTCCCTTTGGGATACTTTGAAAGTTTTCCTTTTCATATTTCAGAAGAGTAAATGTCGGTGTATGTGGCGTCTGGCGACTGTCAGCAGTGCAATTTCTATATGAAAACGTTTGTAAGACTTGTCCATACAACTGCGCCCGAAAACAACTGTGGCACGCGTACTGAATAGTCTGTATTTACGTGCAAAGCGAGGAAAAAGAACAAGGTAGTTGTATTATAAATCGGAAACATTTTACCAATAAGCGAACACCTTAAATTGTCATCAAATAAAATCCTTTCCCTTTATTCTAAATTATATAGAACGACTGTTTTTGAATATTGAATATAACAATTACCGGCAGATTTTATAAATACATGTAAATGCACTTGCCAAGTAGGACACACACCTGTCATTTACCACGGCCTGTCTAAATACAGAATATGTACACGTTGAAGTTTTCAAAGTGATTTTTTAAAAGGCAATAAATTTCAAATTTTGAAATAAATCAGTTAAAAAGAAATTTGAGAACATCACAGTTTTTACAAATGCGATACATTGCAAAGTCATGAAAAAAGAAGTAAAATTTGAATTTTTATCACCAATTAGCAGATATGGTTTTCGGCCGAGAGTGTTGGCGTACTCCTGTAATCTAGCTTCTTGGAGGCCGGGGTTTGAAGATGGTTTGAGGGCGGGAGTCCTTCAATCAACTTGTCAATGTCGATCGACATACACTTGTCATTTACCAACCACGTCCAGTCAACATTTGAAAATTTCTAAATATAGAATTTGTACACGTTGAAGCTTTCATAATAATTCTTGAAAGACAGTCTTTTTTATTTTGTAGTACATCAGTTATATAGAAATTGCAGAAAAACACTGCTTTTACCGATACAATTACTATGCATAGTTATCAAAATAAAGAAAAGTAAAAATTAAATTTATAAGACCAATTAGTAAGTGAAATTATCGGCCGGGAGTGTTGGCGTACTCCTGTAATCTAGCTACTTGGAGGCCGGGGTCTGAGGACGGTTTGAGGGCGGGAGACCTTCAACCAGATTGTCAGTGTCGATCGGGCGTCCGCACTAAGTCTGGCATCAATATGGGACACTCGGGGGAGCCTGGGTGGTCCAGGTTGTCTAAGGAGGAACGTATCGGCCCAGGGTGGAAACACAGCAGGCAAAAGTTCCCGTGTTGGACAGTAGTGGGATAGCGCTCGTGAATTGGCAACTGGTTGTAGCCCGTGCAATACAACTGGACTCGATCCTTTTTTTCAGTTTAGTTAATACATTTCTAATACATTTACTTCGAAAGCTTAGAATTCAGTTTCTCATCCAGAAATAAAGCTTTATTTTCTTACGTTAAATAAGGAATCACATTTTATGAAACTCATAGGTTAATGAAGTTTTAAAATATCATATGTTGTAAAATATCATTGATCTAATTATAAATACCAGATACTTTTGTTACTGCTGACGGAAATTAGTAAATCCTAGCTTTGTTACGCCAAACACAGACGCGTACATATTATTATAAACCCATGCTGGAACTGTGAATTGATACAATGAAAACCACTGTATAAAATATAAAATGTGCCATATAATTTTGAAAGATTGGGTTATGTAGGCCCCCATCTAAGGTTGCAGACTGGAGTTCATTAAGCAACTCACAATCACAGTGTCGTATACGTCACACGGATGAGATTTTCCGCGATACGGACACACTATAAAGGCTAATTGTAAAAATAAGACGTCGATGCATGTCGCTACTGTTTGACCCATTTACAAATTTCTTTCGATCAAGCGATCTTGAATTGGTAAGTTGTTGTAGCCGTGCAAGCCGACTGGACTTGATCCCTTTATTGTCTAATCAATTTTATGTTAAAATTTGAAAGAAAGTTTGGTTTTCATACGTTATAAGCATTGACACCTATATGAAACAGAGGTGAGTAATTTTGTAGTTGTTCAAACAGTTTTATTTCAAGCATTCGAAGGCCCTCGGAATGCAGTTGTGTAGGTGAAAAACAATAAAAATCACGTTATGAAGATTTTAAAGGAATGAACAAGTGAACTGGAGGTTCAGTTATGAATTTGTTTGTAGCGGATCCGTGGTCTTATCGCAACGCGCTGGTCTTGTGACCGAATCAGCAGGAGTTACAAGTACAAGAAGTGCTCAGCACTGGACGGATATTATGCACATCCTTAATCTCTTCTCGAAGCATTTGTCATATGGAATATCGTATAACGTCCATACAACTGCTACTGTACTGGTGGTCTGCAATGAATGAACTTTATTTTTTCGCATTTAATATATATATTTGTTTTACAATCAACCATTTTAGGAGATCGATCATATATATAAAAAAGACACTATCAAAGATATAATATTGCATGTCATACGAAAAAACACATGAGAGAATTTTTCCGAATAAACTAGAAAACTGTCATGAAAGTTATACGTATGTTGCTCTTTGATATGATCAGATATTTTCTCCCTTTTCGGGCTCAAGACATTGCGGGAATGCATAGTACAATAGTCTGTTAGAGAGGATCAAGTGATGAGTAACTACTAGCCTATAGCTCGGAGTCTGTTCACTGGCACCAGAATTATGTCCATAGGCCGGTGAGCCTAGAATACCTCATATATTGGGATAGATCCCCTTCGATTGCCGTGCACGCTAGGTGGTCAGATTTCGTGCGTCGCCACGAAGAACTTATCCGTGGGAGGCTATGTACTTACATGACTTATCTCATGAGCCTAGTTGACACAAGTTCAGGACTTTGGATTATTATAACAAGCCTACAAATCTAAGCTGAATTTCCACGGATAATTTACATGGCTTGGAGAACAAGCCCTGAAATATTGATGCAGTAACAAATGTACACATTTTAAAAGTATTCCTTCTCATGATGTATATCAAAGTAGCCTCTAGTGATGGTTCTACCGCCGTAACGGTTGCAGTTATATTCTAGTGAGCAGTTCAAATTGTCGTAAATGACAATTTTATGATATATTCAGAACTATAAAGCTGCATTTTCTTTGAAATTACCAGTATAAGTACTTTAATACGTGGATTGTTCGATAGTTCCCTTTGAGATAATTTGAACGTTTTCCTTTTCAAATTCAGAAGAGTAACTGTCGGTGTATGTGGCGTTTGGCGACTGTCAGCAGTACAATTTCTATATGCAATCATTTGTAAGACTTGTGCACACATCTGCGCCCGAAAACGACTGTGGCACGCGTACTTATAGCGTGCGAAGCGTGGAAATAGAATGAGGTAGTTGTATTATAAATCGAAATATTATACCAATAAGTGAGCATCTTAAACTATCATCAAATAAAAAATCATTATTTCTCTCCCTTTTTCTTTGATCTAAATTATATAGAACGACTGTTTCTATCATTAAATATAATTTGGAAGATTTAATAGATACAGTAAAACCGTTTGTAACGAACCCATAGGGACCATTTAAATTTGTTCCTTTTATCCGAAATTTGTCATATAAATATAACAAGTTCAAGTAAAATAAATAAATAAAAAAAAAATTCTGGCGGAAAATTTGTTCCTTATATCCGGATTTCTGCTATATCCGGAGTCGTTATATACAGAGTTTACTGTACATGCAAATGTACTTGCCACGTACGACAACCACCTGTCATTTACCACGTTCAGTCAATATTTTAAAATTTCTAAATATAGAATATGTACACGATGAAGTTTTCAAAGATATTTTTTAAAAGGCAATCAATTTTCAATTTTGTAATAAATCAGTTAAATAGAAATTGCAGAAAAGCACTGTTTTTACAAATGCGATACATTGCATAGTCATTAAAAAAAGAAAGTAATTAATAAATTTATAAGACCATTTAGCAAGTGTAGTTGTCGGCTGGGAGTGTTGGCGTACTCCTGTAATCTAGCTACTTGGAGGCCGGGGTCTGAGGACGGTTTGAGGGCGGGAGACCTTCAATCAGCTTGTCAGTGTCGATCGGGCGTCCGCACTAAGTCTGGCATCAATATGGGACACTCGGGGGAGCCTGGGTGGTCCAGGTTGTCTAAGGAGGAACGTATCGGCCCAGGGTGGAAACACAGCAGGCAAAAGTTCCCGTGTTGGACAGTAGTGGGATAGCGCTCGTGAATTGGCAACTGGTTGTAGCCCGTGCAATACAACTGGACTCGATCCTTTTATATTTCATCTTTTGTGTTTTATTAATTTGTAGGCTTCATTTTTATAATTTTTATTATAATTTGAAAGCTTCATGTTCTATGAAGTTTTGAAAATAATTTCACCATGTTCAAAGATTTCAAATAGCACCATGCACGTACATTACATCTGTGTCTGGTAACCTTGCTTTGCACGTGCACGCGCATTGTTAAATGATTACATGCACGATAAGGTTACACCGATCTTACATCGACAACACTTAGTTTTTCCAAAACATTATAAGCATTTTGACGTACATTGTTACGTTACTATGTAACACGTCGCGTAAATCTACGTAACACACCGTGATTACGTTGGCGTCGGAGTCAAGGTAACTTCAGCCTCACACTCAAGCCTGCGTTGTTTATTTAGACCGGTAGAACAATTGAAATGTATAATACACAGTACAGTGAGTACAGTTTAATATTTTTCTGTGAAATGAAATGATAAGATTGTTAATATTTCTGACGCAAGTTAAAGCATTATGATCAATAATTTTAGAATTATTTCGTGTTTTCAGCCACAGCAAAATAAGGAATGCTGTTACATTACAAGGAACAAAAGAAGCATGTATGCAATATATGTGAAATACATATGTGAGAAACTACTTCAACAGTGTCACACAGATTATAATTCGCAATCTGGAACAAATATTCAACCTTGAATTATTAAGCACACAGTAGAAATACATATCTATATATTCTCTTTATTTCCTCTTTTCAGAGATACATGACTTCACATGATAAACAATATATAAGAATGAAAATGCAAAATAGAAATATTACAGAGATATTACCATAAACAAGGCATTATGCACAGTGATATCATTAGTAATTATATACTTGTGAATTTATTAGTTTCTACATGTAAGTCAAACAATGTACATTTCACAATAATTAACAGTTCAGCTTCTGTTAAGGCTGGTTTTGGCTATATGTTTAGATATGAATTACATGAAAGCAAGTTACTTAGATATGTTGATAAACAAAGTACAATAATATCATGTCATATTTTTCAGTAACGGCATACCTTTCTGAGAGGAATATACATTTCAATATGAAAAATATATAAACACATATATGATATCTGTCAGCTGCTATTCAATTGGTATTGGCTATACATTTTGATACGAATTCAATTGCAATTCGAAGAAAATGTTTGTGGACTTTTTTGTCACTTATAGTCAATATGTGTCGCCCTATTGGTTTCAGCATTTTGTTTTCGTTGCGGTCATAGCCATTTATAACCTCCTGAACTACTAAATTTCCGAACAGCGTTTCGACATTATTTATAAATTCATTTCTTATATATGATATTTTTCCACCGATGCTGTCAAAAATAACATGGAGGAGAAGTTCTGTACATATTATTTGACATAGTGAACATTGTTCCATATTGCCTCTGTTGCGAGCACTTTGATCTGCTCATAGTTTACTGACTCTGCATGCATTTACTATAGTTTTTGAGTCTTTAGCACAGGTCCACACTATTGCAGGCTCAATGTTAGTGTGCAATAGTCTGAAATGGTAGAAGTCATCATCGTTTTGTAGTCTTTGTGACCAATTTTCTTGTTCTGTATTTTTAATTTTTGTTTTACAGAGCCTTTTCCATTCATTTTTACTTGGGAACTGTCCAGTATTTATATATGAAATATAAACGCTTAGTTATCTTGTAAGTATGTATGTACTTTAATGAAACATTCGATATTTCCAAGCATTTCTTTTTATATTTTCACAGGGTAAATGCTGGTGTATGTGACGACAAGTGACTTACATCATCTGTATAACTTGAACCAGTGTCAGCGATTGAAATAACAGTGACATGCATGTTATAATTATTGTAATAATAATGAACGATCAGATTAGCTGGACAATGAATAAAATACATAATTATTAAAATAGTTCAATACAGAAACATATTTTTTACCAATTAGAGGGCAGCTATACTTTGTCATGCCAATTCTGAAAAAAAGTCAAAACTTTAAAATCCATTTTAAGTATTTCACTTACGTAAGATTGTAAGTTGCGTTACTTGTCATGCAATAATAGCTTAAGCTCTCTTGTTTTGTTTTAAATATAATCAAACATGGCTATCTGTACAGTCAGTCTGTAAAAGTTTTCACGTTTTTTAATATGAAGTTAAACAGTGATCAGCAGATTTTATAGATACATGTAATATGTACATGCATTTGCCTCTGGTCACACCTGTCAGTAATCCCGCCCAGTCAGTATTTTAAAACTTCTAAATATAGAATTTGTACACGTTGCAGCTTTCAAAATGGTATTTGGCAAGATAGTCTTTTTTATTCTGCAAAGTTCGTTAATAAATATAATTTCATAATTAGCGTTTGAGCAAAAACGTTAATATGATTTTTTCAAAAAGAAAAAAAAAACAGAAAAAATAAAAACATTAAATTTATAAGACCAATTAGCAGGTGTAGTTGTCGGCTGGGAGTGTTGGCGTACTCCTGTAATCTAGCTACTTAGAGGCCTGGGTCTGAGGACGGTTTGAGGGCGGGAGACCTTCAATCAGCTCGTCAATGTCGATCGGGCGTCCGCACTAAGTCTGGCATCAATATGGGACACTCGGGGGAGCCTGAGTGGTCCAGGTTGTCTAAGGAGGAACGTATCGGCCCAGGGTGGAAACACAGCAGGCAAAAGTTCCCGTGTTGGACAGTAGTGGGATAGCGCTCGTGAATTGGCAACTGGTTGTAGCCCCTGCAATACAACTGGACTCGATCCTTTTTTCATTTTAAGTAATTCATTTTTTATAATTTTTTATGATATATTAATTTCAGTTTTTTATCCATATTTCATATTTCAGAATTGAGTAAATGTCGTTGTATGTGATGTTTTGGTGGCTGTCAGCAGTTTATATATGCTATCGTTTTGTAAGACTTGTGCACACATCTGCGATCGAAAAACTGTGACACGCGTATTTCATGCAAAGCGTGCAAAATGAACGAGGTAGCTGTATTATTAGATCCGATTTCCTTTTCTTCCTTCGTTCTTAAAACTATAGAAACTAAAAAAACCGCTCTTAAATATTATATATAACAAAATCAGTAGATTTTATAGTTATATGCACTTGCCTCTGGTCACATATACGTATGGCATACACCTGTCATTTACCACGTCCAGCCAACATTAGAAAATTTCTAAATATAGAATCTGTACACATTGAAGCTTTCAAAAATTATTTTTGAAACGCAATCTTTTTTATTTTGTAGTACATCCGTGAAATAGAAATTGCAGAAAAGCACTCTTTTTACAAATACAATAACATAGCATAGTCATTAAAAATAAAGAAAAGTAAAAAGTAAATTTATAAGACCATTTAGCAAGTGAAATCATCGGCTGGGAGTGTTGGCGTACTCCTGTAATCTAGCTACTTGGAGGCCTGGGTCTGAGGACGGTTTGAGGGCGGGAGACCTTCAATCAGCTTGTCAGTGTCGATCGGGCGTCCGCACTAAGTCTGGCATCAATATGGGACACTCGGGGGAGCCTGGGTGGTCCAGGTTGTCTAAGGAGGAACGTATCGGCCCAGGGTGGAAACACAGCAAGCAAAAGATCCCGTGTTGGACAGTAGTGGGATAGCGCTCGTGAATTGGCAACTGGTTGTAGCCCGTGCAATACAACTGGACTCGATCCTTTTTATTTTTCATTTTAGTTATACATTTTTAGCTCGACTGTTCTCAGGAGGCTACTGCACTCGCACCGGCTTCGGCGTCTGCGTTGGTTAAAGTTTTTTATAAATCAAATATCTTGAATATTATCAAAGGTATTGACTTGAAACTCAAAATATATCTTAACCTTCAACATTTTCACCTGAGGAAACAATCCCCATAACTCTGTTTTGATTTTTGACAGATTTATGCCCCTTTTTAACTTAGAATTTTCGGTTAAATTTTTTTATAAAGTGAAATATCTTGAATATTATCAAAGTTATTGACTTGAAACTCAAAATATATCTTTATCATCAACAACTACACCTGGGGAAACAATCTCCATAACTCTGTTTTAATTTATTTACAGATTTATGTCCCTTTTCAACTTTGATTTTAAGTTAAAGATTTTTATAAGTCTAATATCTTGAATACTTTCGAACGTATTGACTTGGAACTTAAAAAAGTATGTTTACTATCAACATTTTCACCCTTGATTTTGATTTTGACATATTTATGCCTTTTGTAACTTAAATTTTTTTCACAGTTTTTACCAGACTATTATATGGAAATAGTCGAAATGGCTTACTTTGGAAATGTCATAAAATAATTATGCAGCATGCAGCGGTTATGCTTTTTTGATTTTATGCATATCAATTTTGAAATGTTAAAAAGTTATTCATGATCAAATATACAAGGCCTTGTATTTCTTTGAAATTATCACCCCACCCCTCCTCCCTCAAGCTGGCTCACAAAATCTAGGGTAAGGCTTTGAACGTAATGAACATTTACAAGTTTCATATCTTTGACCATAATTCTTATTGACAATTACACAATACACCAGTCCTGTTCTTAGACAAAAAAAACCATTTTACTGACAAGCTTTCGAATAGTCGAGCGTGCTGTAATGAGACAGCTCTTGTTAAATATCATGTTTACTTTAACAGCTAAGAATTCAATTAGATATCCAGAAATAAAACTTGGATTTCATATGTTAAATAAGCAATAATATCTAATCATTAAAATCTCAGATAAGTGCATTGCATTTTCTTCGTAAGAATCTATGTGGTAAAATATCGGTAAAATAGTCAAATCTACCAGATACTAATGTGGCGTGTGACGTTTTAACGCCACACACATACGCGCATACGTACACACCAAAGCAGTTGATAATTTGTTCAAAGAGAACTGTGAATTTATACGACAGCCACTGCAAACCATATGAAATGTACCACACGCTCATGGACTCAAACCCCGCTTTTACACTGTCGTATACGTCAAAGGGTAGTATTTACCGTGATTCGGGAGGGGCGGCTCAAGATGGTGGACGGATACGATGCTAGAAGACAGGAACTTGTTTTAACATCCTCTTTTACTTATCATACAAATGTTATTTAGATTATGATGAAACAGAACACTTTCCTTTGTGTGTCACTAGACTATAGGTCATATCACCAGTATGTGAATCCTTCCAAAGAAAAGACGATGAAGCTTGCAGTTTACAAACTTAATAAAAAAACGAAACGAAGCCGGCATATTTTGTGGATCATATTTACTTATTTGTTTGTTCTAGTTCTGTGATCTGTGTTCATTACTTTTCGCTGACCCCACGTTGCCTATTGCGCGAAATCACATACAGTTCGAAATATGGCGCTCGCGATTTTATTTTCAAAGCACTCTAATTTTTTGAAGAAATAATAGTGATAATAATAATAATAATGCTATCTTTATTTTCAGAAGGTAACACATGATGATATTTTACATGAATCCATAACAATATCATATTTACAATGCGACCTTCTATAAAGAAATCTGAAACTTGAAAGGCAAATGACGTATTACATTTACACAATCAAATACATGCATAATATATATGTTTAGATAACTATTTATTAAGCAAGACTCGGTGATGCAAAATCCTGTCACTTAAGAAGTTAAACTGTCCTCCATATATAGATGACGACAGATGACCATCAGGTTTTAATATTTTAGCATGTTTCAACGTTTTGCACTTAATGGAAATGACAAAAAGCATCCGAAAACACTCAGAGTAATCATTATCTAGGAAATCGACCTTATACATTTTGTTTTTGTAAAGAAAATGGACAGTGGTCAGCGACAGGCAGAAGATACATTGTCCCCTCTAGGATATACTGGACTAAAGTGTCTTTTGCATTTGATAGCCTGGTTTAAATGTATACATTTGAAAATGAGAGATTTCTGTGGCGTCTTTACATGCAAATTAGACACAAAGTTATCTCCAGAACATCGTCATTCGGTACAGGTGTAAACTTTCTCTTTTGTTTCCAATAGCTGAAATGATAACCTTTGATACCGTACTATTGCTTAACACTTTTAAGGGTGATTTCGAAACAGCAGAGGGGAATTCTCAATGATTCAAAAGCTATGAAACAAACCCGATTGCTTTCCGTATATTAGTAGTTGTAGTCGACGGAGACAGTGCACTTTCTTGAAAAAAGACATAACAAACATGATGATCTTATCATCTGTTTAATTCAGAATATTCAAATGCATGATTGAAACAAATCGATGAGAAAATCATATAAAAGTTTACATAATGATACAAAACAGTAACATTAAGCAAAACGTCATTTCTAATTAGTTATTAGTCTTTGTGTTAAACTGTTGTATAAATGTCGTCTGCCGCATGAAGTAATGACGTCAAAAAATCTTGCTGCGTCTGTATATTCTGGTTAACACTGCTATAAACGATACAATTTGATTTAAATAAATGGACCATGAACCACTCAGAAGTCACACACAATTAAGGGTAGGTGTCAGCACGCGGGAATATCGCTTAAGAAAAAGAGAAAAAATAAATCGATAAATTACAGGTCGTAATTTCATTAGCGGCGTTATTTTCTACGATCATGTGCCCCTTTCTAGAAAATTAATATTTATAATAAAACATGTAATGACATTTAATTATAATTGGTATTTAAGTTGAGACTGACGCGTGTTTCCCTCGTAAAAAATAACTTAGGGATCTAAAACGTATTCTGACAACTACCTTAAGATAAAGGGAACACTGAATATTGATTTAGCAGACGAACATCTAAACGATGTAACTAACAACACCTGAGATACTTTCTATAAATAATTCACTTTGGGGGCAATTACTTTTCGTTTGGGTTCTTGCGTCCTTTTTGTTTTTGTAAATAGCATAGGGACCTGGTTGTACAAATATATTTCAAATGGAATGCTAAAAAATTGCAGTCTTTTACGAAAAAAACCCCGTTTCTTCTACTTAATAATAAAGACAAGCCTTAGGGTGGACGGTTGCCATCTTTTTACCAAGCGGAAGCGGACATCCCTATTCAACGGTATATCTACGGCCCTACCGGCGACCCTATACAGTCAAGGTATAGTGGAAGGGAGACTATCCTACGCTTTCCTATGACAAATAAAACTTGAAGAGTTGTCGGACTTTATGTTACGTGTGTCCTACTTTTGATGTGAATAGTTTTCATCTTTGTTACAAGAAAAAACTCTTATTTCATTTGCTTATTTCATATCAGATACTTGTACGATATATATTTATGAGAATAAATTATTTATTACCATTAAATTCTACAAAAAAATATAGACATCTTGGCTAAATAATTTTGACAGAACAAAAAAGTACAATAAACTTACAAGAATATGCTTGTATGACCAATACATTCCTGAACTTATCAATGCTTTACACTTTTCAAGCGAGATTAACTCGTTTATTGCCGGTTCAATGTCTAATGCTCAAAAAAAAAAAAAAAGAAAAAAAAAAAAAAAAAGAGGGAGAAAAAAAAAAAAAAAAAAAAAAAAAAAAAAAAAAAAAAAAAAAAAAAAAAAAAAAAAAAAAAAAAAAAAAAAAAAAAAAAAAAAAAAAAAAAAAAAAAAAAAAAAAAAAAAAAAAAAAAAAAAAAGAGTAAAACATTTCAAGGGATACAGGAATGTATCCATCATTATTGTATGAAGATATCATATCACAAACTGCTTGTTCAATATTAGTAATTTATGCCATTTGAAAGTGAAGAGAATTGGCTATAACTTTTGCGAACCTGGTAATTAGTTTAGACAAAACAACTATATTTTTCATACGAAAGCAACTAGAACATTTATGAATAAATGTCTTTTTTTAATTAGGGAGACACAAGTTATCAAAATGAATGCACATCTCTTACCAGAGTAATACAAAAGTATAACTTAAAAGTACCTTAACTATTAAAGTTGAACAAAATGAAAAATGCTGAATACACTCATTCAAAGTTATTTTAAAGTATATCTGGCGCTGTGTCTCCCAAAATTTCTAGTGTATAGTCATCTTCCAAGCATTTCAGCATACATGTACATTGAAGTGTGTTGATTTTCTTCTTTTAAGAATAATTCAAAGCTACTGCGCACAACACGAATCATTTCCAATGTCCCCTTATGTCTAAGATTCCATGGGTTTTGCTATACTTTCCAAAGAGGTAGCATCAAATTTCACTTCTTTTTCAATAAAAATTAAACTGTTTTTATCATTACTTCTCACATGTAATGTTGATTTCTCGAAAGTCCATACACGTCGTAGGAAAGGAATAATATATATCGGTTCCGTGGGATGGTCTTTGTCTTTACCTAGGTTATAAATAATTCATTTCTTACGATTCGGGTTTTAAAATATGAAATTATTCGCACAAATCAAACTATTCAAATATATGTATATAATATTATATTTATATGCTCATGTTAAATCATTTCTCAATCAGTTTAAGGAGATTCCGTATGAAAGTAATCTCGAAATTGATTTCTAAAATCATTAAATGAGGAGTTTATGTTAAAATCCGTTCCAATAACGTACATTTCCGTAAAAGTGAAATACCTTACCTGTCAGTAAGCTTATAACCATACCGACAGTTATCGTTGTTAGAAATCCTATCAACCCGAGCCACATATACGACAAGTCATACAGAACTAAATGTTCTTCGTCAGTATCAAGTTGAAAACTGAAATTCAGCATGGCAACCTTTTTCAGACACTACTGACATGGGCAAAATATGCATTAATGAAACTGACATTGAACATTGTAGTGTTGATATTGACAAACTGTGCACGAATATTACCGATATTGACAAATCTACACACACATTTTATCCTTTGACGTTGGCAAACTCTTCAAGAATATTACTGACATCAACACATCTATTCAGACACTACTGATATTGGCAAAAGACGCAACACATGTTACTGACATTGAAAAATCTACCGAAAGCCGCCGGTCAGTGCCAAACCGTACAACAATATAGTTTTTTAGTTTCAAGTTTATTGGCAAAATCAGCAAAATAATTGGCCTTTGGCCATTTACAAATCATGAATACGGAATATGGCAAAGACAATGAAAAATAGCAATATAATAAACATGTAAAGTATTCAACAATAACACAAACAGTCAAAATTTCCAGAGTTCTGACTGACACATCTACGGAGAACACTCTAACGTTAGTAGACTTTGCAAGAATATTACTGACATTGACAAATCTACGGAAAACAAATTGTTGTTGACAAACTGTGCAAAAATATTATGGAAATTGACAAATCTGTTCAGACACTACTGATTTGTAAAATACGCAAAACATTTACTGACACTGAGAAACCTACCGAAAATCGTCTGCCATTGGCAAACTGTGCATGAACATTATTGACATTGACGAATCTACGGAAAATACACTGTGCAAGAATGTTACTGACATTGACAAGTCTGCTCGGACACTATTGATATTGTCAAAATACGCAAATCTACCGAAAGCTGTCTGACATTGGCAAACTGTGCAATAATATTGCCGGCATTGACAATTCAGTTGAGACACTGTTGAAATTGGCATAATATTCACGCTAATGAGTTACAAAAAGCCCCGAAACAGTTTAAAGCCGGTGGGATCGGAGGCACAATGTACAACTGGATTAAGTCATATATGTTCAACAGAAGGGCTAGAGTCAGTGTTGATGGGATACAAATTTGAGAGTTCTTACAACGGCATTGTGTCCCTCAAGGAAGTATAGTGTCATCCACTCTTTTTCTTCTTTTCACAAATGTCTTGGTGTCATCATCCAAGAGGAGTCAAAGCTACCCTCTATGCAGACGACATTGTGCTTTGTTGTTCAGAATAGTATGCATCACCTGCTACTTTTAGGATGCAGCAAGCTGTATACATGCTTTCAGCATGTTTAGAAGACTGGTGCGTACAGGTAAACACAGAAAAGTCCTGTTCGACTCTATTCACACTGTCATCTGAGCAGAAGGCTGGTACCATCAATATTTTTAATGGTGTTCCTCTGATTGACGTGGAATGGACTACATATTTAGGTGTTACTTCCGACCAGCGACTTGCACGGAAGCCCTATCTAACAAAAGCCGAAACTAGGACCAGTCGAAAGCCAGCGATACTACGTTAGTTAGCTGGCATTAACTGGAGGAACAAGTAATTAGATACATAAAACTTTGAACAGTGAATATGACAGGTAGGATGACGGCTGCAAAACAAATCAGTAAGTCCTGGATAAGGTCCAAAATCAGGCTTTAATAATCATTACTGGAGCAAGCGTTCAACTCCAAGGCAACGGAGACAGTCACTGCTATGCCACCAATCAGTAAAAGAAAGGATGCGAAGGCGCTGATAAAAGTCAGCAAGTACCAGTTCTTGCCAGACCTACCCATGAGAACAAAGCTTTGGGCCCCATTAAAGAATCGCCTGAAAACAGGAAGCTATGTTCATCAATCTAAGAAGCTGACAACAGCAAACCCTGTCTATCTTTGACCACCATCTACTACTCCTCTGGACCAGTCGGAACTGCCAGAGTCATGGAGGTATGGCCTGTCAAACATCAGTTTCTGCACTACAGTACCTTGTTTCCAATTAGGTGTGGAAGATGAAAAAAAAATTCTATGACGCAAGCCATGATCTCAAAATTTATCCATCAGAGACAAGGACCCATGTGTACACAGACTGATGCTACAACTGCTATACAAGATGGTGGTGCTGTCATTTTATCATGCACGCGACTGGTGGGTCAGAGACAATTAGCGTACCAACAGGCAAGCATTGTACCAACTACATTGTACAAAGCAGAAGTAGAAGCCATTCATGCACAGAAAACTACTGAAGAGTCAAAGGGGTCTGTTAACAGACGGTCATTCTAACAGAAGCTCTATCAGTCTTGCAAGCCTTGGCCGATGTCAATTTGCCATGACTTGCCAAAGAACTTAATAGGCTCAGCGAGAAGAGAAAATGTCCCTTCAGTGGATATCCGTACGCTGTGGTGTTCATGGCAATGCGATGGTAGACCAATAAGCAAACAAAGGAACTAGAGGCGACCAGTCACTCAATAGAGTTACTTATAAAGAAAAGCTCATGGTGATTAAGACTATAATATGAACAAAGTCACAGAGAGATAACTTACATCTACTGCACAGATGGGAACAAGTCATTATACCAGGCTTCGCAAAGGACATAAGAGGCTCAATGCTCATATGTATGAACAATTGAAGCTGTCCTCATCACCAAATACCATAGCATTTACTTCAGATATGCAACCTGTATGATCAGTTAAGAACAAGTGTGTGGCCAGAATGTACCACCCTGTACCACCCCGGAAAAGAAGTTGTATGGCAGGAAAGAGGAGCTTAAAAAGACAGCTTTCCGAGGGATGGAGAGACTGACATTTACAAATATGTACATTGTCAAAAATTACACAGAGACTAAATGACTGTAACAAACTATGCACGTATATAATAATATACGTGGCATTGGCGAATTTTTAAATGACGCTTGCATAACAATGAGAACTTTAAAGCCAAATAAATACTTATCGGAAACTAAAAGAAACAAAATAATCTTATCCGTTTCGTATTCCAGGATATCTGATTTTTTACATAAAGATGTGCGAAACAGTGTAAATGAATATATCATTTTAGATTTGAATGGACAATAACTTGTTCTTGAAAAGGTGCTGCACAATCTGTATACTATCTACCAATAAAGTATGATAACATACAAATGTTCAATGAAAAGAAAGAAAAATGCTGCTTTGATTACATAATGATTTTCACTCATATATACGAATCTTTTTTTCTGTAGTGACGGCGATTATGTAGGGAATAAAATGAATTGATTGTATATCTTAGGCGAAGGTGCTAGACCCGATTTGTATGTAATTAATAAGTGATTAGGAGTCTGTTTGCTCCGTTCAGCTAAATTTAGGGAATATTAGATCTTTATTTAAAGTTAATTGAGAAAATCACAAATGAATATAGAATTACATATAAAACATTTTTCACATAAAGATCAAACAGGTAAAGTATATGATTTTGATTTGTGACAATAATATGATTCCGAGTTATTAATACTTGCTCTATACTGTTTCCTGTTGAAATGCTGCTTGTCCAGTTTGGACTATCAGTAGAAATGAAGTAACTTCCCGTGACTATGGTTGCATTCAGCATTGACGACACCGTTTCGTTTTGAAAGCAACCAGTTGTGGGTACTGACACCGACAATGGGGGTTTCCGTCCATAAATGAAGGAACCCAAAGCAATCCAGATATTGAAAGCAATGCCAATAATCCCTCCGGTAAGAGCACCCTAAAAACAAACTTGGAATGAACAAGTACGTCAAAATAGGTCTTTGAAAGTCAAGGGCATTATTCTTGTCCTGATATTGAAAATAATATCTGTTTTTAGATAAGTTTTAACTTTACTTTCCTTAATTCTGTTTGTAGGGCAGCACAACCGTTGTCTCTCACATCTCTACTATTTTAAATTTCTGATATCTTGGCCAAAGTTAGATATGAGTTAACATATTTGTTCATAAAGAGCAAAGAGTAATTAGGACAATACGACACATTATCAATTTTAACTTTTTGTTCTATTTCGGCATGTGAAGGCATTGCAACGGCAGCCCGCTTGATGTGTATGTATATGCATTATTTAAGAAAGACATTGACAAGTATTATAAAATAATGTATAAAAATGTATATCTGAAGTAATTAGTGAGAAAACAAAATTGTCGCACATTTAATACGATGTTGACAGTTGTTGTAATAACCAAAATGGGAAAAACTTATTTATATATGCAGAGGCATGCAAAATCATGCCCTCTTGTGTTAAATAAAACTAAAAGTAATAATTAAAAAACTGAAAGACAAATAAACATCACGCCAGAAATTGATTGGCATTTTCGGAAACATCGAATATTTCTATCTACGTTCTTATATAGTGAGATAAAATGTTACCTTTTCATTTGCCTGAGGAAATATAGCTCCAAGGAAAAATATGCCAACAACAGGACCTCCTGCTGCACCGAAAGCTGTTTGCCCCAACTACATTGTAATACATTGGTTAAGTTTAGTATCAAACCATTTTTTGATTCATCTTATATTTAATATTTGCATTTTATTATATCAACTTCGGTCTACTTCCTGACCAATAATCGCGCCAAAATAAGGGCTGGGGGGGTCATGCAGGGGTTTAAGGCTTTCTTTGAAAATTACATGTGGAAAAATTCTATAATTTGGTAAAAATTATCACATGAAAGAAACTTAATTTTAATATTGTATTCACTTTTTATTACGGTATAAACACTTGTGATTAGTTTCGGTTTTCCCGATTTTAATTCAAGTTAGTCGTGGACTAAAGTCGTACTTATTTCTGGCAATCAAAATCATTGTTGGTCAATTCCTTGAGTTATAATCAAATAGTTTTAAGTGGTAGTTATAATTCCTAACACAGCATTTGACAGTCAAAAACGCTTGCATTCCCTATTACTCCTGGGGATTTGTAAGAGGCTAACGGGGATCGTTTAAGTATAACTTTGTTACTTCATTTACCTGTGTAACAGGTCCTGTCAGATACTGGCACAGGTACGCAAAAGCCACCGTTAGTATCCCATATACCAACACTAGAAATAATTCACGTATACTAAATATTATAACTTGCGAATCATCAAATTTGTTTAGTTTTGTGTATGTCCTTATTTTGCACCAATTTTTACCATATTTCAGCACCACAAGAATTATTCTACCACAGACGAGTTACCTCTCACCCACTTCTCTGGTAAGCAAGTACCAGTACAAGATCCCTTTATCATGGTCAGGTTACTAATAAACGAAAGTGGTTAAAGTGGTATCGTTTCTGATCTCATTGTTGCAGGTAAATATTTGGTTTTGGAAAGAGAATGAATGATCAGAATATTATGTAGATACATATTCAAAAGCATATTTTTACAAGATTTTATTTAGAATATAAATTATAACACGGGAAGCTGTTTTTCCTATATAAAACTGTATTTTATTTATCGATAAATACAGCACGTTTTTTTTCCCAATGACTACGTGGAATTAATTACGTAATGACGTTACGTATGTAAACAAGCGTGTCCTTTTGCATTTCGCGTTCTTATGTTACAATGATATAATGATACCCGTTCAATAAAGTTCGGGGTAGTTTTCAAAGAAAATGACGTGTTAGAATCGAAATAATGTGAAATAAAATGTAGTCAGTCGTTCGGATACAAAATATTTAATCGCTCATGCTACGCACTCGTGATTTAAATACCACGCATCCGAACTCCTGACTGTATTTTATTCAAAGATAAAATACAGTTATTGAGTAAAAAAATGACTACAACTAAATATCGAAATTGCTGTAATAGCCTTATATATAACATTCTTACTTGTTCAGTGATCACATTTCATTTTCTATGACACTGTATTGTACTCAAAACCTGATTGCCACACAGGCCTAAATTATATCGATTTCTATTTTATTATTGTGTTTATCGATAGCCATATAATTGGACATCAGCGACTTAGATTTTAGTTTTTCCATGATTAATCCTTACTTCCTGAATGAGCGATAAATAACGCAAGTACATATGTTTGAAAGCTATTTCTTGAACTACTCATCGAGCTATAATTTTAAACCAAAGAGACAGTTGTTAAAGAAGGATGAACGCATCTGACACAACTAACCTATTATTTTTACAATGAAAACCTTTCTAACAACTAAATTTTTCAACTAACCTATTATTTTTACAATAAATGTCTTTTTAATCTGCGTCGCATCTTTCAGACAGTTGGCCAAGATGTCTTGGAGAGTGTTTGTCGCCATCGAGTTGACACCAGAAGACAAAGAACTAAAATGTACTACAAATATCAATCAAATACATGTACATTTAAAAAATCATTATAACAAATGCTCTTGGCACCCTTCAATACAAGGTTATTGACCCAGTTTAAAGCTATAAGCGAACAAGAACTATCACTATAAAGTTACATATGCCCCGAATGGCAGCTTTGATTGAAAACTAGATAGGTGTTCAGTAGAACACTTGTGTCACCCTCTTACACTTTGTCAGAATAACCAATAGTTTCGTGACAAAATTTAAGTACAAAAAGGGGCATATTTATGTCAAATATGACCTTGACCTACAAAATTTGGCAGCAGCAGGACCCTTTTTTCATAAGCAATGCAATTCGAAAGTCTGATGAAGAAATCGTAAGAAATGGCAAAATCATAGCCAACGTTAAGTTTTTGTGACGGACGGACGACCGACGGAAGGACACCCCTGCGTAGGTGGTATTAGGTGGTATTTCCATAGAGTGACCACTATTTCTATTGTCTTAGACCACACCTCCTACCACTTAAGGTATCCAGCATGCGTGCGGACTGACGGACCGACGGACAAAGCGATCCCTTTGTATCGCCTTTTCTCCGAAAGGGCGACACAATAGCAACACTTGTTTCAATGCATAAAAACAACCATGCTTTCTTTATGTCCTCTTGTGTAATATCACGGACTTATATAAACATTGACTGGCAGCTTATAATAAATGATAGTGTATAAAAAGTTACCCATAATCGACGATTTTCGGATTTTGTCGTCTGTTTTCATACATTGTAACGCCGAGTCAAGGCGATTTCTGATCGTTTAATCAAAAATTTTGCTGTTTAATTCTTTTCTTTATATGCGCATGTATATTTTGTTATACATGTATTTTCATATTTATTTAGCAATACTCTTCGTTTCAGTTCAACAATGGACGACGGGCGGAATCTCGTAGAAATCTCGCCTTACGCGATAACTTGATGTTTTGTATAGGAAATAACAAGAGTTGCCAATCCATGTGATTTAAGGTCCGTGGTAATATCAAACAATATATGAGTATTTTCTAAAATGATTGAAACTAGAGTAACAGTAACAGTAACAGTAACTCTAAATATAATAAATAATATGCTTTTTTGTGCACTTCACTTCGTCTCATTGTCCTTAATTAATATATTGAGTATCAACTGATTCCCTTCAACAGTCCTGCAGTTATGCTCCACACAAGAAAAAGTAAATAAGGACAGCAACTACAAAATGAATAAAGTTAGAATTATTTTTCTTGTGCACTGAACTTCGTCTCATTGTCATCTATCAATAAATGATACTGGATTCCCTCCAATAATTATTCTTATATCAAACTTAAACTGCGCAACAGGAAAAGTAAGTAAGGACAGTCACTCCAAAAATAATGAAACTAGAGCTATGGTTCTTGCGCACTGCACTTACTCTTACTGTCCTCTATATCAACTGATTCCTTTTAATATTTTTTGAGTTAAGCTGCGCACAAGAAACAGTAACTAAAGCAGTTACTCCAAAATTAAAGAAGCTAGAGTTATAATTCTTTGGCACTGCAATTCCTCTCATATATGAAGTATCACATGATTCCCTTCAGTACTTTTCGAGTTATGCTCAAACAAGAAAAAAAGCAAAGGGCAGTAATTCAAAAAATGAAAAGCTAGAGTTAGGGTTTTTGTACACTGCACCTCCTGCCATTGTCCTCTATCAATATATGAAGAATAATTTTATTCCCTTCAATACTTTTCGAGTTATGATCGGACATGGACGGATGGACGGACAATATGATCGGACACGGACGGATGGACTGACAATGTGATCAATATATGCCCCTTCCGGCGGCATAAAAAGTACGTTCGAATTCAAATGAAAAATAAGAAATTCATTTTTCCCCACGACATATCGAGTCTGTTCTGCAAAATATCACATATACATGTATAAAGTAAAATGATTTCAGGCATTGAACATTTTTACATAAATCTATAATTCTTACATACATTACAATAGTATGTTTAAAACTTACACTTGGCAGCACTCTAATATCAATTACTATTATTACCTTAGTGCTCCGCTGAAAACGGCAGCAAGAAATATTCCAGCCAGTCCTGGTACTTTATTTAATACATGCATGACGAAATAGATCACCAACTGTAATTTAAATTGTGAGCTAAAACTTAAATTGGTGATTGCAGTCTGCAGGTAAGACATATAACAGGACCTAAATATACTTGCCATGGTACAGTAACACCATGCCGGATAGCATCAACGGACGTCTGACGGATTCAAACTTTGCGAAATAAAATAATCCGGTGGGGAAAATGATCTCCGTTGCTGCTCGAGACTCTCAGGAACGAAAGAGCACTGGATATTTAGCGGATAAAACGCACAATCACCGGACAAATACTGGACAATTATCGGTCATCGTAACGGACAACAACCTCCGAGTAACGGATAAAACGAAAATGGAACGCATGAGAAACTGACAAAACGTTCTTCGGACGTATTTGTACAGGTCACATGACGAACAAAACGGATGTAAATAGTTCGGTGTATTCAAACGAAACGCATATATCTTCAGGCTCAAACTTCTGTATTCTTCAAATAACTGCAAATTGTCCAAGATGCTAAAAGGCACGGAGGAAGACTGTCAGATCCCGCTCCCCCTCTGCCAGAGGCGATATTATGGGAGAACAGGCCGCCGCCTTTAGATGTACAGATTGGCATCTAGCAGGTCAATATATGCATAGATCATTGCCACTTGATTCTGCTGACGTAGTTTTACCTGACCATGTCCTCAACGTCCGAAAAAGGTAATCGCCCAAGGCATGCAAGAAGGATATTTTAATGAAGGGTGGGATAGGGAAGCAATGTTTTATGTACGCCAGGTGATGTATGTCACTGTTCGTTTAGGACCCGTTGAAGGCCCGTTACATGTACGATAGCTATACTGAAGTTGTCATTTTTGTCCGGTAGACCCCGATACAACTCCGTAATTCATCAGTTCCATTAGTCCCTTGTCAGGTAATCGACCGCTGAACCTGCGGCCTATGTCCGGCACACGTCCGGTTCACCCATTGTATATAAGATAGTAGCCCGTCCGAGAGGTAAGGACGAACTAACAAGTACAGGACTAGGAACTCACGGATTCTGAACAAAACGCATGCCTAACGCACAACAACCATTCAATCAACGGACGCCTTCGTCCGGTTGTGTCCGTTCCAAGTTTTGTGTCATGCACAAAACTTTCCACCGGATTGAACGGATTTCGCCTGACAAGGAACGCATTTACCGAGCAAGAAAAGGACAATGAACGTACGCGAACGGAGACGAACGGATTGAAAATTTTGCTCTCCGTCGGACGTCCGTTAATGCTATCCGGCAATGTGTAACTGTGGCATAAGAAACTCCAAAATTAATAAATAAAGCAAGATGTAAATTCAGTTTTTTAAGTAAAACTATTATTTTCATTCGAATGTAAATACTAGCAATAAATACTCTGTGCTGATAATGATGTTTCTGTTTAGGAAAGGAAAGTGAGCAAGTCAAACAATTACAAACCGGAAGATAGAACGTTTTGTACCTGATTAGGATTCGATACCTCTTCAGACTCAAGAGGGCCACATTCCTTGATAACAAAATAAGCATAAAGCACCAAACCAGTCAAAACGAGTATACTGCAAAACATTATGCTGAGTGGAATGTTCAGAAGGGTAGATCTAAATAAAAGAAGGGATAAATTGCCTATGAAATATTTATTTGAAACAAACACATTTTGTAGAATGCAGTCAGATAAGCGAAAATACACCTAGCAGTAGCTTCCATGAAATGATTTTAATAATGTGAAATCTAATGACCGAATTTACCCCGTTATTACGAGTTCAACAGTGCATTTTTCGACGCGAGTACTGGTTTGATTTACGTGCACGACTAAGTCATAACAAGTGTGTTATACGACGTCTGATACATTGCGGAACAAGAGGCCACTTTCACTCTACTGAACTGACTGGTCTGTTATGGGTAAGTTTTGTGAAAATCTCTTCGAATAATTATCAAGGAAAAGCTAACAATAGTCACTCACTTTGACCCCGAAAAACAGTAGGGATCATTTATTCAGTAAGACCATTCATAATCCACAAGGCAAGGTGGTTCAATCATCAATGTACGTTTGCAACGCGTGTCTGGTCTGCAAGCTCGCATAACTAGCTTTTGGCTACTGGCATTTTACAGATGTTGGCTAATTAATCATAACCTTTGGACAAAACTGATCGGGTATAGCAGTCAGGTAAAACAAAACTCCCTAAATTTTCAAATTTTGTTATCTACCAGTATGTAAATGAGTCATACTGGGGTCTTGGCAAGTTCACCAGGGGAGAAATCTGACGGTCAGCTGGGACTATAAACAGTCTAAACAACAAAACAACAATACCAATCATCTAATGAAGTTGATATTAAAATCTCAAAATATTGAGCTGAAATGATATTTACAGTTCGGGTTATTGTGACCTTGATCTTTGACCCACTGACCTAAAAGCATTTAGGGTCATCTACAGGTTGCTGGTAACCTTCTAACCAAGTTTCATGAAAGTTAAATAAAAATTGTAACCTGTGGAGTGCTTTCAAGGAAACGATATCGGAGGTGTCTGTGACCTTGGACCTCAAAAACAAAAGATATCATCTACAGGTTGCCGACAACATTCTGAGCAAGTTTCTTGAAAGTCAAATGAAAATTGTGACCTGTAGAGTGTTATCAAGGAAAGTGTACGGACCTTCCCACATTTTGATACTTTTGTTCTCCCCATTGTTCCTTTAAGCCACTTAACCGAAAATAGCCACATAAAAGCATTACGGAATGAATGACATCATAGTAAATGTACTGTTACATATTGTCTGTATAGCCACCAGAACGTGAGTACGGACAGACGGACAAATAACCATAGCATGAGCTATGTCCAGTAGAGATAAAATACAAACTTAGTCTCCAGTTTAGATATAACTTCACTTAAATATAAGTTACAATAGAGATATAAAAAATGAAAATAACTTTATACACATACATTTTAGCATCCCTTGCTGTGTGTATAGAACATATTCTCTGTACGGCAGACTGGTTACAACAGTTTGGTAGCCAGTTGAACACACCACCAATTATACAAGCCCAAACTGTGTGGCGAACACGCGGGTCAATACTTATCCTTCATAATGGAAAGTAAATGTTTCGACATATTTCTCTAAATTTTACCTACCATTTACATATAACGCTCCGAAAAATTATTTGTTCCAAGAGAACACACATACGAAGCATAAAACAACTTCACTATATCTATTATGTTTAAGACAATTCTAAATATATATTAAATGTAAATTTATCAGATCTTCACAGGAATGACTTCATTTTAATCACTACTTGATATTATAGTCTATACTCAAACAGTTAACTATACATTTACGTACAAAAAAGAGTCATACGTACTCATTAAATGTTAGTCTGTCGCCTTTTATGGATAAATCAAACACTCTTGAGAAACTCCCTATTTCTTGAATCCCCTAGAGTATAAGTGCAGTGATTACTAAACGCCACTGATGTTTATACCAATTATATAAATGGGGCCAGTGGTAGCGTTCGCCTCAGGATCGAAGGGCCCGGGGTCCGATCCCTGCCATCGCCATGTCGGTAGTGTCTTTAGGCAAGACACAAATAATTCCACAATGTCTCTCTCTCTTCGAGGTTGATTCCATCTGGAATGAGTCTCGAGAGCGATTAATATAAGATGTAAGAACTTGTTTCACAATCGAGAATAAATAAATTAGTATAAATTAATTATATAAATCGGTGAAAAAGTAACAAGGTTATATACCTTGTTTTGGAATCACACTGTAATTTACACGCGATATAAATGTTATATGTAACTTGACAGTGTTCTTCAAGTAAGATAAAATATAATCAGATGTCATTGTGCAACTTCATTAACCATTTGTGCCAAATCAAGCTGCAGTACAGACACGCAAAAGTAGTAAAAAAAAAACTATTCGTTTTATGTAGGGACACATCATTTTTTTGATGTAACAGGCTAAACCTGAAGCAATGACCAGTTCGCTATTTGATGGGGTTTTGTCCTTAACAGTACATGGATTTCTATCCTTACTGTATTTGTCTGTCTACTTTTGTTTGTCTACTTTTGTCAGTTTACTTTTGCGTGTCTGTACTACAGCTTGATTTGACACAAATGGTTTACGAAGTTGCACAATGAAATCTGATTATGTTTTATCCTGTCACTTGCAGCATTATCGGCCCGATGCAAAGCTCTACACTAGTATGAAATTTTGTATTATTTGCAGTCACATAATAAATAATTTCCGTTAAACTGGTCCCATTTCGAATTTATTACGTCATCAGTTCAAGTCACCTAGGCAGTAATGTTTTGGTAGCCATTAGATCTATTTGTACATAGGCCTAGTGTATTGAATTGAAAGATTTCTCAGTTTCAATTTATTACTTCGGCTAATTCATGTGACACAAATAGGGATAAACAGCGTTTTATTCGAGAAGGAAGTTAGACAATTGAAATCGTGCATAAACAGGATGGAAAAGGACATTTGTTTTCAGAATTTCCTCTGATCTGGCGGTATTTTATTTCGTCATTCCAGAGGCTGAATTTGTACATGAATGTCCTGTCAGCAGCAGAAAGGAAAACTATTAATTTGAAGAGTACTTATTAGTGTCAGTGACAGTGTTTTCATTTAAAAAAAAACTGGGATTCAATCATTCATGGAAAAGGAGCTTGATCGACTGAAATGATATCTTATGTTCGTAACCCGTTTTGTCTGGGAAGAAACAAAGGTAAAAATAGCATCAATGTGAGTTTTAAGGTCTTTGAATTTGAATTATTTTCCCGAAAACGTGTGCAGTGCTTACAAACGTCGTTGAGAAAATCGAAACGGTTGCACGGCGGCCATTTTGTTTTGAACGTAAACAAAGTTTACACAATCAAAAAAGGCAAAAACGATAAGGCTCCGATTGCGGAATTGCTCACGGTGTATATGGGCTCATATACAGAGGCTCTTGACCAATCAGAATCTATCAAATTTATCTGCGGTATTATTACATGAGATACTTCTTCGTTATGCACATTATTCTGACATAAATAAAATCGGAAATGAGAACTCCTTTTTGTCTGCGTGTGTCCAGTCCGCATATTGTTTACTAATGTAAATGGTATTTCACAAAAAACAGACATTTCAAGGTGTATTTTCAATATGAGAAAGAATGAGAGGATAAATAGAAATATCGTTTGGTAGCGTGGATGGAGAAAGTTTATTTGGCTTGGCTCCGGAATTTTTCGAGTTCGCCTTCGGCTCATCCGACAAATTCCTCCGCCTTGCCAGATAAACTTTCTCCATCCACTCTACCAACCTATTATTCTCTATTTATCTTATCTGAAGAACACGGTCAAGTTACATATATCATTTATATAGCTTGTATTACAATGTGATTTCAAAACAAAGATATTCATTATTTTTATGTGTCAATTACACTGAAAGAAGACCACGAAACTGCAATACAGTGTATCATATACAGTACAGTAGAACTTGAAAAGAAACTTAGGTCGATATCTAATGTTTTCAGTAACTTACCAATACAAGTACCACAGTAAGGCCGCCATAAAGCATAACAAACTGGAAAGTGTCAGTCCATATCACTGTTCTCATTCCACCCTGTTGAGGTAAAGATAGAACAGACTGCCAACAGCTTGGCTCAAGAAATAACACAACAATTCAGTTCAATTATTTCGCAATATCAGCACTAAATGCCTTTTAACAAATACAATACATTTTGATAAATATGGAAAGGACAATACATACAGAAATACAATTGATGAAAGTACACATACATATTAAAGTATAGATATATATAGTCACTACCTCCAGAATAGTAATAACATGGTACAATTATTTGTTCTAAATGTTAACTGCGAAATTTAAACGCATCTCTTAGATATTTAGCAGTTTAAAGCAACCCCCTTACTATTAGACGATAATATATTAGCAAACATTAATATTCGGTCATGGTATGTTATCAAAATGGTTTACTTACATAAGTGTAAGCTTGACAACAAAATAAAAAATGATATTCAGATTCTACCTGAATACATGTGTACAATTTGCAGATCCGAGAAGGTCTAGCTACACCAGATTATCTACCAGATTCGATATCTAATGTACATTATTGTATGAGTAGATAGTCTAATACAGCTCAATTGTTTTCTCATAACATCACTCTTAATAACATCAATATATTTTAGAAATACATTTAAGAACAAATCAATAACTTCACGTTGTTAGCTAGTTGTCAAGTTTTGCAACTTTATTAACACATTTTAATATCAATGCGTGTCCTTTCACTAAAGGTATCAGCTTTTAAAATAAAAACGCCTGTTTTGCAGAGAACTTTCAATATAGATGTACGTTAAATTAAAACTAATATGTTTGTGTATTAAAATCGTGTCCCACTGAAAGAATTTTGAAAGAAAAATTACGCACTTTGCATCCAAATATGACAAAATATTTCAAGCTTTCTTCTTAAACGCATTACGTACTATAGATGTGTAGGCAGTCCCCAAAACACCTATCACCACGATAGATAACCATAATGGTATTCCTGCAACTGATACAAAGAGAAACTTCGTATCAAAAGAAAACAAGTATTTGTCTCCAAGAAAAGTGTTTAACCATTCATTCTGTTCTCTTAATTCAAAATCCAGTTTACTGCCAGATATAACAAAACGGGCTGTTTCTTTATGTTTATATTAGATATATTAATTATCCAATCAATGGTTACATTGTTACATAAATTGATCATCAAAACAAAGAATTATGAAGTCATAAAGAAAATGAATTTTACGCGTCATTCTTGTATTTCCAATATAAGCTCATACATTTCTGTTCGTTCGTTCTGCTTTTGTGTATTGAGTGAGCTATTAGAAAATATATGTTGCAAGCATGGTTACGCTCACTTGGCACATGCGTATGATCTAACAAATAACTGGCAAATCGATGCTCACGGACAAAGGGGAGTACAGATTTATATGTTACACCTTTCTACAGGACCAGGGGATAATGACATTAAGATCACTAAGTAAAACCTCTATTCTAGCATAAAATGTGCTGTTTTTGCCCATTTTGCCGGTGTTTTAACAGGAGAAAAAACGTGTGTTAACGGGGAGATTCTCGCGCTCACGTGCCGTTATAACCCGTTTTTAATTATGCACGTTACAGGGCCAATGTAAATAATGGACGCCGTGTACATTCCTCTTTCAAGCAATTTCGGCCATTATCTGTAGAATCACCATATCACATACTTGTTTATCCTTTCAGTTGTTTTATCCGGATATAATCCTTGAAACTGTAGATTAAATATTTTAACCGCACAAGATTCAACATGGCGGATCAGGTCAAATATTGTAAGGCCCCGGACACGCATAATTAAAACACGTATCCATAACGACACGAGAGTCGGCTTCGTTTGCTTCCACCTATGATACATTTAAAAAACAACTCTAGTGACTAGTCTATTTAAAAAGTTGATTTTTCTGGGTTTTTTTATGCTAGAATAGCGTTTACGCACGTTTATTCGTGTTATAACATCTGCAGAATCCCTCGGGATATGTTGGTACCCTCGCCCTAACGGGCTCGGGCACCAACCGTCCCTCGGGATTCTGCAGATGTTATAACACGAAAAAACGTGCGTTAACCCTACAGTTTCGCTACTCACGAACAATTATGTAGCCACCTTTTGGCCTGATATCACATAGGTGTCGATATGGACCAGGTAGGGAATAAGGAGATATTCTGAGCAAGTTTTCTTAAAATCCTTTCAGCATTTGATGACAAGGCGAACTTGAGTAGATTGGAAAGTCATTTTGCAGACCCTAGTTTTGGTCCCCACTTCAGTGGGTCAGATAGGACCAACTAGAGTTCAGACGTGACAGTTTAGGCCACTTTGATCAAATTAACAAAACTAGCTTTTGACAAATGGGGATAACAATAACGTTACTACAAGGACGGATATATCTAAAAGGCGATTTTAAAATTGACCAACTATAAAATGTAAACACTTACCAGCCTCAAGTGCAAGTGCCGGAGAATACAAGACAACGCTGACGTACAACAACTAAAACAAACAAAACAGCTAGTGAACTTATCAGAACACCTCACGAATTTTCTTGGCGAATGCTTCATTTAAAGAAAATTACACTAAATAAAAAATGTAAAAGCTGCTTCGGAATCCGTTATATTGATGAACAGTCAAAACAAGTCTTATTTGATATTCTACTAGTAAAAGCAAAATGTGTCACATATTCGTAACAAAGTTTCGAATTTGTCAAACGACAGACTTAGGACTTTCTGTATCTCGTATGTCAGCCTCACTTAGTAGGATTGATCTCTTTTGACAAGTTAGAGGAAACAACACATTAATAAACGCGGATATAACCACATTGCATTGACAAAAAACAAAATGAAAGGCACAACGTCTGGACAAAAGAATAGCGAGTCTGTGAAGAAGTCAGATTAGAACTTTCGCTATAGAATACATTTAGGATGATCTAAAGGTTGATTCCCTCATGTTAAAAGAATTATAAAGCATACCGTCTGTAGCATTCCCATTGTCATGCCTAGGAGCTGTACAGCCCTTGACCTAAAGCGCAGTTGTAGATACTACAATAGTACAATAATTGCAATTAATGAATACTAAATTGTTTTTAAAACCTGGACAGTTGTCAGCTGCAGGTCTGTTTTCGTGTACGTACAAAAGTTTGCAAAGCTTTTGTTTAATATCAACTCGAACAAACATAGCAATTCTTGAAAATAATTTTAGAATAAGGAATATGTGTTTTTTTACGAAGAACCTGTAGTATGAATGCAAATTTGCAACTGTAACAATGCTTGCAGATAATATGACCCTCTGTAAAATGATTTGTAGCAAATTGTTTAACAATCATTATGGCGGTTTGAATTATACAAAAGCATGCGCGTGTAGATCTGTAAACTTGCAGTCTTTTGAAAGGTATGATCACACTCGCTTATAATGTTTTACATGAGTTCGAATATCTCGCAAAATGTTTTTGAAACCATTGATATGTTATGTTTCAGAGTGTATAACAATCGATGTTGACCCCAAAACTGGCAACTCGTGATAGCTTCTCTCGATGCTTGTTTTGACTGAGTTTTGATCAATATTCATGCTTGTAGTAAGTAATGTGACGGTCCCCGGTCTAGTTCCGACGACAGAGGTCGAACCTGAGACATCCTGGTTAGTAGTCCGACGACCTATCCCTACAACATGGCATTTTTGACTTGATGAATACTAAGATAAACGTACCTCATATGCACTTGTCAGTTTCAGTGGGTGCACCAATGGTACGATGACAAACGCCTGTATAAGACTCGCAAGTGCAATTCCAATGTTGATATAGAGCACCATAATGTTGAATAAATATACTTCGCTTGTTAACCCTATAACGGAACCTGCTGACTGAAAGGTCACTGCTAATGACAATGCCACTGGAATAAGATGCATTTGCCGATTCCCAAGAATATATTCTTCGGTTGTCCTCTGTTTCTTGAAAAATCCATAGTAAATTCCAATAGCAGAAGATATTGCTAGGAAAAATACCATTACAATATAATCGGCCGTGTGAAAACTTAGCCTTTCCATTTTTTATGCACAACTAATACGAAGACTGAGTTAGGCACATATACATTAAACAGATCAAATGAATAGTGACATCGGTAAACATAGGTTAATGCTAAATACTCGTTTATCTTTGCTACTACATATTTCAACTTACTATTTACATAAGCATTACCACAAAGAGGTCCATACGAGGAGAGGTGAAGGGGCTCTGCTTAAACACACAGTTTTTTCAGTAATCGGGTCAATAACAATACTTTTTAATGCTTAAACTTTAAACATACATGTTATTGCCTAAAAGCTTTAAATAAATAACTATGTGCTGTGTTAAACCTCGTCATGCGGTGAACATACACACGCATGATTTTACACGTTAAAGCCACTTCACATATACACCGAAACCGAACCGACTAAAACTGGATACATTTCAACAAATACACCGATGCTGAATCCGCACCGAAACGAAAACATGCACAAATATCGATTTTTAATTATTTAGGATTCGGTCACTAAATTTTCCTATTTGAGCTCAGTGATTGCACGAATTCCAATCAGCTACATGGTACATGGAATCTTTTAAAGGTTTGTCTAATAAAAATCATTATTTAGGAAGTTCAAGAAAGACGATTTACATGAACAAAATTTCAAAAAATTATAAAGAACACGGCTTGGAATCATATACTAAAATCCATAGAATACTTTGCTTAACAGCCTTTAAAGATACAATATCAAGGAAAAAGATGTGTCAAATTTGTCAAAGGTCAACACATATCTAAAAATATGTCATAAAAAACATGATGATGGCAAGCACTGTTTCCTCAAATTTCTAGCAACCATTGTATAATATTTTACTAAGGTATATAGAAACTTAAAAAGACCTGGGTGGTCTTTTTGCTATTTTGCTGAAAACAATCAAAAGTTTAATGTTTATATCTTTACAGTCGTGCAAATGTGGCAGTTCATTCTTGCCAAAGTCTGAATTATATAACATGCTTCAGCCACTTATTAGATACAATATGAAAATACTTGCGGAAAATGATACCCATCATGGGCTTAGTATTGGACCTTTATATATACATATAATATGCATGTTTTCCCTATAACAACGTAATACTACACAGTTTTAGCCAGAATCGGGTCACAATTCGTTGTACATGTATATGTGAAAGCACAAGCCATATCCGAATCGAATAATTTAGTTCTAGATTGGTTTCCATTTTGTTCTGTTGTAAGTATAATTAAGTGAAGTTGGCCTTAATCTTATTGTTATATTAAATGTTTTCTGTTTTTGTGCGTATGCATAAAATAAAGACATTTAAGAAGAAAAGTCAATGTTTCCTAATTAATTTATGCACGTACATGTGGTATAATGAAAAGTGTTATGCTAATTAAGGTTACTCATATACAAAGGGTCAGCATCCTAAAGTCATATCACCGTTCAAAGTGACCATTTTCATTTCACGAAACACAATCACTTGTGATTTATATTTCTAGAAGAATGACTGCTGTCATAATTATAAACAATATATATATATATAAATTTGTTTTAACAATTTTATAGAAAAAATCTGTAAGAATCGTTTTGACTATCCTCGTAAAGAATTGAAAAACCATCCTTTCTGTTATTTTAATTTATATTTGCCAAAAAGAGAAAAACTCCTTTCCTACAAGTTTTCAAATCACCATCTGTGTTTTATGCTTCTTTCTTGACCAAAATTCAGTGTGGTCTTAATTGTTTAAATTTGACTTAATAAACTTTAACTTATACGTAGAGTGAATAGAACATGGTTAGTTCATTATCCTATCAGTATATTTATTTTACAATATCAGTAAATTAAAAAAGATCCTGGTACTTTTATTCACCAATCGGCGTTCATCTTTGGCCTTCGGCTTTCGCTTTGAATGGAACAAAAACGCCGGAAGCCAGGGGTTTTGGGATTTTGGAGATGTTTGCAGTTTTAGGTTGTTTTCATAGAAAAATCAGATCGTATTATTTCCTCGTTGAGACGGGCCAGCATAATATTATGTCACTTTTTTATTTTCATTAATGAAAAAAAAAAAAAACAATAATTAATGTAACTTGTCCCAAACAAAATGGCCACCAGTGAAAAAATGATGCAATTACTAAAATGTAGTCTGGTGTTCTTTTGACATAATTCACAAGCAGTGAAGGCATTTTAGACTAGTCTAAGAGTGAATCAGTAGTATATATCGGTTAAAGCGTACGGGGACAACTGTCCTGCACAAGCAGCTCCGTATCTAGTGGTCATTCAAATGATTCTTGATCGCTACTTGTTGAAAAACAAAGATAATAACATTTTTGCTTATACCTTCAGTTTTTTATCCCCCCGTTGCGCTGCGGGAGGGGAAATAAGAATGGTCTCCATCCGTCCGTAGCATTTCCTGTCCGCTCCTAATCTCCTTAACCTTAAGTTTTGATAAAAGTAAGATATTCACTTCATCTAGACGATGTGCAGAACATATGAACCGGTCACGCTGTCTCAATGTCAGGTCACAACCAAAGGTTAAACGTTTGATTCTTGTAATTTGTGTCAGCTCCATATTTTTAACCTCTTAATTGATTTTGATCAAACTCAATCTAAATGTTCACCATTTCAAGAAGATTACCAGAAACCATGATCTGGATATGTTTGGTTTAAGTCAAGGTCTCAACGTTAGGTCAAAGGTTTGAGTCTTGAATTTCCCGTCCGCTCCAAATATTCTTAACTTTTTGGTGGATTTTGATGAAACGGTGGTCAACTGTTTACCAAATTAAGTTAATGTGCAGAACCCGACTAACGTCAAGGCACAGCTTAAGGTCAAATTTTGTCCGCTAAGTATCTCAAACTCTTTGAATGATTTTGATGAACCTCAAGTCAAATAATTTTCTCATCGAGACAATGTGTAAAACCCATGACCCGGTCACACTGCCTCAAGGTCAAGGATACAACTTAAGGTCAAAGGTTTGAGTCTTGAATTTGTGTCCGCTCAATATCTCCTAAACCGCTTGATGGATGTGAATGAAACTCTGGCCAAATGTTTACCTCATCTAAATAACGTGCAGAACCCATGATCTCTGCACTGGAAATCAAATACAAGTGATGATAAGAACATTCTTTGTACCTGCATGTGGACGAATTCATTTGTAGCTTGTAGCTAACAAAAAGCCGCCCAATCACATATCCACAATTTTCTTCAGGACTTTGGTTCAAGATTTTCATAGATTGCATAGTAAGTAAGATAGTAATAGTGGTCGATGTGAACACAAACGAGAATCAGGTGATGTACAGTCGTGGTCTCCTTCGGCATGTTGATCAGCCCACACACTTCCAGGGAGGTAAGATTGATCACATATAAACAAACTATAAGTGTCAGTCAGGAGTATTTCCTTTGCCTTACACTGATCATTTCCTATCATGGATTGTGCTGTTCAAATGGAGTAAAGAAAAATCGGCACATGTATTCTTGACATTTATCGAAATATTGGTACATGTACATTATTTACTGTTCTCAACACTGATCTTCGTCGGGTACTAATGTCCATCAATTCCAACAAAACTTCACATTTTCACTGTAAAATGTACATTCTTCGACAAAACCTATATATCCCTACTCCACAGAGGCCTTTTCTTTGACCACTTGAACAAATCTCTAACTCTATTTGCCTTTTAGAAATTCACTCTATGCACCTCTGAGAGAAAACTGCATTCAGTAACATTAAATCCTTCAATGATCCAAGTTGAGGAAGGGGAAGGGGAAAGGGGGAAGGGGGAAGGGGGTACATGTAGCTGTCTTTTAGACTGCCTTGTTACAAAAATGAAAAACAATAAGTAAGATCTTTATAGACTTTTTTTGTTGAATATAGTGCAAATCTAAATCATTTTTCGACAAACAAAGCTAAATCATTATGATTCACTTATTTTATAAGGTTTACTTGTCATTCCTATATTCTAATGTTTCTAATAAGAGAAAAGAACTCTGAACTATTTCTTACTTTTTTCACACAAACCTTCATGAGCTTTTTATGGGCAGAGATAAAACTTTTAATAACGAGTAGTAACTATCAAAAAACGAAGCAGTGTGATGAATTGTTTTGTTTGTTTTGCCTTGCCAAAGGATTTCTACTTTTTGCCAAATTCGAACGTTGCGAGGCCATTTCTTAAAAGTTTCATCGAAGCTGTTATTGCAATCGGCAGTGCTTGAACTAAATTGCATAATGACGGCTTCATAAACGAAATTGATTACTGATAAGTATCCAGAAAGCACTTTTAGCTCAGTTTGCTTGATTTGTTCAATAAAATAATGCCTAACATTCATGATATTACATGAGGATGGTAGATCACAAACTGCTTCTTATTAGTTTTTATGCCAAATAATAATTTGTTTAGACAAAAGAACCGGTTTTCATACGAAAACAACTAACGAATTTATAAATAACTGTCTTCTCTTTTTAATTACGGAGGGACAAGTTTGCAATGTACATTTCTTATCTGATTACTACAAAAGCAAAAATAATAAGCATCATAAATATTTAAGTTGAACAAAATGAAAAGTGCAGAAAGTGCATTCATACAAAGTTCTTTCAATCACATGTACATCAAAGTGAAATACAGCACTGTGTTGATTAACTTGTAATGTTCTTCTGATAAGTACTACTAAACTACTTCGCATACCACGAATTATTTCCAGTCTTCCCTAAGACTCCATGGGTTTTGCCATACTTTCCAATGAGTGTGTATCTAATTTCACTTCTTTTTCCATAAAAATTAAACTGTTTTCATCATTACTTCTCACATGTAGTGTTGATTTCTCGAAAGTCCATACACGTCGTAGGAAAGGAATAATGTATATCGGTTCCGTGGGATGGTCTTTGTTTTTACCTAGGTTATAAATTATTCTTACGATTTTGGTTTTGAAATATGAAATTATTCGCACCAATGCAACTATTCAAATACAACATGTATATTATATGGTCATGTTAAATAATTTCTAAATCGGTTTAAGGAGATTCCATGTGAAAGTTATCTCGAAATTGATTTTTGGAATCATTTTAATGAGGAGTAAAATTTATGTTAAATGTAAATTTCCGTAAAAGTGAAATACCTTACCTGTCAGTAAGCTTATAACTATACCGACAGTTATCGTTGTTAGAAATCCTATCAGTCCGAGCCACATATACGACAAGTCATACAGAACTAAATGCCCTTCGTCCGTTCCAAGTTGTAAACTGAAATTTAGCATGATAATTCTGTTGAGACACTACTGACATTGGTAAAATATGCACAAATGAAACTAGCATTAAAGTATCTGCCAAGACAGTGCTAATATTGACAAAATGTGCACGACAGTTACTGATATTGACGAACTGAAATGCGAAAGAATATTACTGACATTGACAAATCTGTTTGGACACTACTGATAGTGGCAAAATACGCAAAAATAGTACGGATAATTTCAACTGGGTAAAACCTACTGGTTTTAAAACAGTGTCACATGATTTTGTTGCTGAAAAGATCCTGTATAATATGTATATTATCTATCAGGAGGGCATTACTATATGCAAAATGTTCAATGGCAAATAAGGAAAATTCTGCTTTGGATAGAAACTGATTTTCACACAAATATTTGTTGGTAATTTGCAGTTGCTGGGTAAAGTGAATTGATTGTATATGTCACAGTCTTGCGAAGGTGCTAGACCTTATTTGCATTTACTAATGACGAGTCTACTTGTTGGCAGAATTGCACCGTTGAGCTAAGAAACATTCTTGAGAAAGGAATATTAGAATTTTGTTTAAAATTGCATAGAAAAAAATCACCAATGAACGTAGAATTATAACCAATTATAGACAGCTACATGATTCCGAGTTTTGAAAGTTGATACTTGCTCTATACTGTTTCGTGTTGAAAAGCTGCTAGTCCAGATTGGACTAACTGTAGAAATGAAATCTCTTCCTGTGGCTGTAGTTGCATTCAGCATTGACGACACCGTTTCGTTTTGAAAGCAACCAGTTGTGGGTACTGACACGGACAATTGGGGTTTCCGTCCATAAATGAAGGAACCCAAAGCAATCCAGATATTGAAAGCAATACCAATAATCCCTCCGGTAAGAGCACCCTAAGAACAAACTTGGAATGAACAAGTACGTCAAAATAGATCTTTGTAATTCAAGGGCATTATTCTTGTCCCGATATTGAAAATAAATATCTGTTTTGAAAAATGTTTTAAATTTTCGTTCCTCAAATCTGTTCGTAGGTCAGCACAAACTTTGTCTCTCTAATCTACTATACTGAGTCTCTGATTACTTGACAAGCGTCAGATAAAAGCCAACATTTCTTTCATAAAGAACAAGGAGTAATTAGAGCAACACGAAACTTTTCTATTTAACGTTTTTGTCCCATTTCAGCAGCAGCTCGCTTGATGTAAATGCGTTATTTAAAAAAGACAGGTATTTTATAATTATATGTTTGTGAAGTAACGAGAGATAAAAGAAAGTCGTAGATATTGGCAGTGGTTGTAACAACCTTAATGGGAAAAACTTATTCATATATGCAGTGGCATACTAAATCAAGCTATCTTGTGTTTAATAAAATCTAAATTAACAAGAGATGTTTGTAAAACATGTATGCCGTCACCACCTTGCGGCAGCTAATTAGCCAATTACTTATTTTGCAATAAAGGTCACCATGATGTTGACCTCAAAATATACAGGAGTCATTTACTTGCCAAGACTAACTAAATTACCAAGTTTGAGGACACTAGACTAAATCGTTTCCTAGTATTTGATCGGACGAGTTGTTTCTGTTGAAGGTCACTAAGACCTTTTTATCTCAAAAATCATATTGATCGATCATATTCTGGTCATAACAAACAAGCCCACAACGTTTCAGGACACTAGGCCACAGCGTTCTCCAATTATTGATCGGATGAGTGTGTTCTGTTTAATGTCACTTAGACTTTGACATTTAACCTGCTGACCTCAAAATCCAAAATCAAAGTCATGTCAAACTACACACAAAGCTTCAGGACAATAGGCCAACGCGTTCTCTAGTTATTGATCGGACAAGGTTTTTTTTTATTGCAGGTCAATGTGACCTTAAATTGAACTGGTCACCTTAAAATTGATAGGGGTCATCTACTGTTCATGACAAACCTTCCTACTTAGTTTGAGGAACATATGCCACAGCGTTCTTTTGTTATTGATAGGACATTGATTTCTGTTGAATGTAACTTGTATATGTTGACCTTAAACTCAATAGGGGTCATCTACTTGACCAACAAACCTATTAAGTTTAAGGAACCTAGGCCAAATCATTCTCTAGTTATGGAACGGACAAGGTTTGGCCTACCGACCGACATGTGCAAATCAATTGCATAGGGAGGGCATAATACATGTACTTGAAATAATTACTGATAGAAAAATAATAATCATGTCAGAAATTGTTGATCGACTGGTTCGAAAACATCTGTAAACAACAGAAACATCTATAAACATCAGAAACATCTATAAACATCGGAAACATCTATAAAAGTTTTAATCTACGCTCTAATACAGTGAGATAAAATGTTACCTTTTCGTTTGCCTGGGGGAATATAGCTCCGAGGAAAAATATGCCAACAACAGGACCTCCTGCCGCACCAAAAGCCGTTTGACCCATCTACATTACAATAAACTGATTAAGTTTAGATTCAAACCATTTTGAGATTCCTGTTATACTTAAGTATTGTGTATTATATCAACTTCTCTCGAGGTCAACTTCCTGACTGATAATCGCGCCAAAATAAGGGCTTGTGGGGATTGTGACGAGGTTCAAAGCTTTCTTTGAAATTTGTATGAAAAATCATATTATTTAGTACAAATTATTACACGAAATTTACTTAATTTTGATAGTGAATTCACTTTTTGTTAAGGTTCAAACATTTGTGATTCGTTTATGTTTTACCGATTTAAATAGTTGTGACATAGCAATTTGTAGCAATTAATTTGCTTGTTGGGCAATTCCTTGAATTCTGATCAAATTTTTATAGTGGTAGTTATAATTCTTAACACAGCATTTGATAGTCATAGAAGTTTGCATCCCTTTATAAGATAATACTGAAGTTCGTTTCAATGTAACTTTGTTACTTCATTTACCTGTGTAACGGGTCCTGTCAAATATTGGGACAGGTACGCTAAAGCCACTGTCAGTATTCCATATACCAACACTGAAAAAAGTTTACGTATACTTAATACTTGTATTATAACTTTCGAATCATCAAAACTGTTTAGTTGAGAGTTTTTCCTTATTTTGCACCATTTTTCATCCTATTTTGAACAGCAGAACTATTCTACAACAGACCAATTACCTCTTACCCACTTCTTTGGGATGCACCAGTACACGATCTCTTTATCTACATGGCCAGGATATTAATAAACCAAAATGGTTACAGTAGTATTGTTTCTGCTTTCTTCAAATATTCCTTATGTTGCAGTTTATGATATACTATTTGGGTTCGGAAAAAGAATGAAAAATTAGAATATAAAGTAGATACGTATTCAAAAGCATATTTCTCCAAAGGTTTTTATTTTAATTCTAACAAGAATGGTTGTGTTTCCTATAGAAACACATTGGGAGAATACCATAGGTTTTTTACGATAAAATACAGCACGTTTTTCCAAGGACGACGCGGGATAAATGACGTAACGACGTGTTGTATGTAACCAAGCGCGTCTAATCGCCTTTCTCGTTCTAAAGTTACAATGATGTAATGCTACGCGTTTAATAAATTTCGGGATAGTTAAAAGATATTACGTGTTAATATCGAATCGTGTTACACACTCGTGGTTTACTTACTACACATCCGAACTCCTGACTGTATTTTATTCGAAGATAAAATCAAGGAAGACATTTATTATTTCTTAATTCTTAAGTGAGCGATTAAAACGCTTGTACAACTGTTTGAAAGCTATTGCTCGAACTTATCATCCAGATTAAACATACAGTTGCTAAAGAATGATGATCTCATCTGACACGACTAACCTATTATTTTTGCAATCAAAGTCTTTTTAATCTGCGTCGCATCTTTCAGACAGTTGACCAAGATGTCTTGGATGGTATTGGCAGCCATCGAGTTGATACCAGAAGACAAAGAACTAAAATATACTCCAGGCATAAATCAAATACATGTGTATCCAATAATTCACACAGATCTTAATCTTTTAATAGTAAATATAACAAATATTCTTGACATTCTTCAATATAAAAGGCTATTGAAAGAGATTAAATATATTGGAGAATAAGTACGTTTATCTACATTATTTACAAATTCAAATGTAAAATATGAAACTATCTATTATCTTTCCACGAGAAATCGAGTGAGTACTGCAAAAAAGCATCGAAAAATAACACACGTAAAGAGAACTGTTCATTTTAACATAATTCTATAGTTCTTAAATAAATTATGAAACAAGGAAACTCATAGATAGCAATATACTGATATCAACTACTAGTATTACCTTAGTGCACCACTGAAAACGGCAGCAAGAAATATTCCAGCCAGTCCTGGTACTTCATTTAATACATTCATGACGAAATAGATCATCAACTGTAATTTAAGGTGTGCTGGTTGTGAGCTTATACTTAAATTGGTGATCACAGTCTGCAGGTCTAACATATTACATGACATGAATTTCAAAAAAGCAACTTCCTTACCATTAAAACTCCAAAATTTATAAACTAAGCCATAAATTTAGTTTGATAAATTAGTTTGGTTTTCAGAAAGTACAACTGTTATTTTTCATTTGAATATAAATACATGCAATAAATACTGTTTCAGGATAATGATGTTTCTGTCTTAGAAAAGAAAGAGAGCAAGTCAAACAATTATGAAATGGAAGATAGAACGTTTTGTACCTGATTAGGATTTGATACTTCTTCAATCTCAAGAGGGTCACATTCCTTGATAACAAAATAAGAATAGAGCACCAAACCAGTCAAAACGAGTATGCAGTCAAAGATAATGCCAAGTGGAACGTTCAGAAGGGTAGATCTAATTGAAAAAGGGATAAAATATCTAAGTAAGTTTGGTTTAATCTAAAGACATTTTGTATAATGCAGTGAGAAACAAAAATACACCGAAAGTGAAAAAGTAGTAGATTCTGTCAAATTATTTTAATAGTATGAAATTGAATGACCACATTTACCACGTTTTTTCTGAGACTGAACCGCGATTTCAGCAGTGCATATTTCGGTGTACTTGTTTCGTCATAACGTGTGTGGTATGTAAATTTTAATACTTAAGCTTTATAGTCTTGGAAAAATACAGATTAGTGTAAATAAAGTTTAAATATAACTGCACTGAAATATAAGTAACAATAGGGATAAAAAACAACTTTCTAAACATACATTTTAGCATCCCTTGCTGTGTGTATAGAGCATATTCTCTGTACGGCAGACTGGTTACAACAGTTCGGTAGCCAGTTGAACACACCACCAATTATACAAGCCCAAACTGTGTGGCGAACACGTGGGTCAAAACTCGTCCTTTATTATGTACAGTAAATGTTTTGAGTCTTTGACTTACATCTCTTTATTTGTACCCACCATTTACATATAATTTAATGCACAAAATATTTGTTCCATGAGAACACAATTCACAAAATCAAAACAAAACATCCTTATATTTTAAGACAGTTCTAAATATATATATAAAACGTAAATTTATCATAGCTTTTCATAGCAATGACGTCATTTAATAACTACTTGATACGAGTAGTTTGTTACTCAAATAGTTAACTGTACATTTACGTGGTGAAAAAGAATCATACTTACTCATTAAATTTAAGTCTGTCGCCTTTAATGGATAAATCAAACACCCTTGAGAAACTCCCTATTTCTTTAACTCCCTAGAGTTTATAAGTGCATTAATCACTAAACTGATACCAATTATATAAAGCGTGGAAAAAAACTGATAAGGTTATCTGTTTAAGTAGTGCCTATGCAAGACATTTTCGTGCTAATAATATAAAACTATTGTTTTATGAAATACTGTTGGAACAGGCTAAACCTGAAGCAATGACCAGTACGCCATTTGATGGGTGTTTGTTCTTTAGAACTAATTCTAACAGTGAATGGTTCTATTCTTACTGCGTTTGAATATCTACTTTTGTTTATTCTGCAGCCTGGTTTGACACAACTGTTGAATAAAGTTATACAATGAAATATGACTATATGTTATTTCAATTTAGACCGTCGCTTGAAGATTAAAGTCAAGTTATTCACATAATCATGTACTTTGTGTATTACAACATGATTTTTCATTATTACGTACCGATGTACTTTGTGTATTACAACATGATTCCAAAAACAAAGATTTTTCATTATTACGTACCGATAAAAATGTATGTGTCAATTACACTGAAGACCACGAAATTGTAATACAGTGTATTACATACGGTAGAACTTGAGAACAAGTTACGTCGAGAGGAATATTGTCAGTAACTTACCAACACAAGGATGACAGTAAGACCGCCATAAAGCATAACAAACTGGAATGTATCAGTCCATATCACTGTTCTCATTCCACCCTGTTGAAATAAAGATAGAACAGCTTCTCTTTAAACAGCAGAACAAATCGATCACTTCACGTTATTACCTAGTTGTCAATTTATGCAATATTATTAACACATTTAAACATCGATGTGTTTTTTCACTAAAGATATCCGCCTATTTTTCAGAACAGATATCGATGTTCGTTAATACTAATATACAAGTTTGTGTATTCACTAGAATTATATCCCACAGAAAGAATTTTGAAAGAAAATTACGCACTTTGCATCACCATATGATAGAAAATGTTATACAAATACTTTCATTCCATCAAGAAACTTACACTGCTATTTCAAGAAATGTCTAGTGATTATTTTTATTTTAATAAAATACATAAAAGTTACGGAGAGTAAAGACAAGCGTTCTTCTTGAACGCATTACGTACTATAGATGTGTAAACAGTCCCCAAAACACCTATCAACACGATAGATAACCATATTGGTATTCCTGCAACTGAAAAAAAATCAAGAAAACTTTGATACAAAAATATCACAGCGGGCCTTAGAACAGTGTCTTAACTTGATAAGTTATTGCATAGTCCCAATTCTTTTTTTCTCCTTTCGAGAGACAGCTTCCTACTTTTTTGTAACATGAGCAAAAATGATCCTCATAATACAACTTTTATCTTAAAGAAAGAATCACTATAATTGATGATTCCAACACTCAAATTTCTCGTTAAGAAAAAGAAAGTGTAACAGATGAGACAAGTGAAGTGTTGATGCCTGGAATCAAGACGAATTAAGCAAATTCAGTAAACATAAAAAACTGGCGTAATGGTAAGTAAATGCATACATAGGCAATGTATGCAACTATTCACGCTACACAGAAATCCCACGGTCGGCCAGGACTATAAACAATTTAAACGAAAAAAGAAAAAAGAAAGGACTGTATACACTTACCAGCCTCAAGCGCAAGTGCCGGAGAATACAGGACAATACTGACATACAACAACTGAAACAAACAAAACGAATGTGAACCTATCAGAACAACTTCAGAATTGTCTTGGCGAAAGCTTCATTCAAAGATAAGTTCACTAAACAGTGTAACATTTTCTTACGTTACACTGATTGGTAATTAAAACAAGCCTTTTTTGATAATCTAGTAGTGAAAGCAAAATGTGTCACATGTTCGTAACAAAGCTTCAATTTTGTTAAAAGACAAACATAGGACTTTCTGTCTCGCATATGATAGCCTATCATAGTATAATTGGTTTCTTTTGACAAGTTAGAGGAAACAACACATTAAAAAACGCGGATATAACCACATTACATTGACACAGTGAAAGGCACAACGTCTGGAAAAAAGAATAGCGAGTCTGTGAAGAAGTTAGATTAGAACTTTTGCTATAGAATACATTTAGGATAATCTAAAGGTTGACTCCCTCATGTTAAAAGAATAAAAAATAATAAAGCATACCGTCTGTAGCATTCCCATTGTCATGCCTAGGAGCTGTACAGCCCTTGACCTAAAGCGCAGTTGTAGATACTACAAAAGTACAATAAGTTAGCTTTAAAACACATTGCAGTTGTCAGCTGCCGGTCTGTTTTTGTGTACCCTCTGTACAATCATTTGTTCATTGTAGCAAATATAGTGCTTCGGTTAACAATGTACGTTTGGAATATATACTTGATGGGTGTTCAGTAGAACACTTGTGTCGCCCTCTTACGCTTTGTCAGTACAAAAAGGGACATAACTCTGTCAAATATGAATTTGACCTACACAATTTGGCGGCATCATGACCCTTTTTCGATTGCAAAGTTTGAAGAAATCTTCTGAAATGGCAAAGTTATAGCCAACTTTAAGTTTATGTGACGGACGGACCGACGGACAAAGCGATCCCTATGTATCGCCTTTTCTCCGACACAAAAAGCATGTGTGTGATGATCATCTGTATACTTGAAGTCGTTTAAAATTATGATAAAGTGTAAACATTTGAGTACTGTTTTAGCGATACAAATTTGCTAAGAATGTTCGGATATCTGGCATATATTTTTGAAACCATTCATACGTCATGTTTTTTAATAGAATGAAATCATTGATAGCTCAAAACCAGGCAGCTCGTAATAGCTTCTCTCGATGATTGTTTCTGATTTAGTTCGTATATATACGTAGTTTGTAGATACGTATAGAAATGTGTAGGTCCCCGGTCTAGTACCGACGACGGTTGTCAAACCCGGGTCATCCTTGTTAGTAGTCCGACGAGCAACCCCTACACCACGGCATTTTTTTTTGGACTTGATAAATACTAAGATAAACGAACCTCATACGCACTTGTCAGTTTCAGTGGGTGCACCAGTGGTACGATGACAAAAGCCTGTATAAAAGTAGCAATTGATATTCCAATGGTGATATAGAGCACCATAATGTTGAATAAATATACTTCGCTTGGTAACCCTATAATGGAAGCCGCTGACTGAAACGTCACAGCTAATGACAATGCCACTGGAATAAGATGAATTTGCCTATTCCCAAGTATATATTCTTCGGTTGTCCTTTGTTTTTTGAAAAATCCATAGTAAATTCCAATAGCAGAAGATATTGCTAGGAAAAATACCATTACAATATAATCGGCTGTGTGAAAACTTAGCTTTTCCATTTTTTATGCACATCGAATATGAAACCGACTTTAACACACATACATTAAACAAATCAAATAAATGGTGACGTCAGTAAACATAAGTTAATGCTAAATACTTGTTTATCTAAGCTACTACATATTTCAACTTACTATTTGCATACATATTGCCACTAAGAGGCCAATACGAGGAGAAGAGGTGGGAAAAGCTCTGCTTAAACACCCAAAACTCTACATTTATAGTAAATTGATCATCCAAATTTATATCAGTTATATGAAACTAGACAAATGTGGATGTTTACCATTTGAACCTTTTTCCTACGCTTATCAATATAGTGCGATAAAATCAAAGTAAAATCTTTCTAACACTCTCTTCCTGTACAATCAGTTTGTTATAGAACTTTAATTTTGTCACTTTATTTACAAACTAATGTAAATTAATTAAACAAACAATAATCAGTAGTGTACATAGTTCCTTTGTGCGCACTTGCGTATTAATAAGCTAGGAAAAGCCTCACCTAAATATAGATATTATTGTCTTATTGTCAGAAAATCAGCTAGAAGGTCATGTACTAAAAATCCCGGCCGGGGCCCTGGAAATTTCAGAAACGCTTTTCAGTGTTTTCCACCCATCTAGAGATGAACTGGTTAAAAACCCAGAGGTAGTCTAACGTGCATTGGTGCTATACACCGGACATGTTAAAGAACCAAGGGGTCTATTCGTACAAGAGCTAGGGTCAGGTACCCGGATTCCCTTGTAGCTGCATATGTCTCTCTTCAACCTGCGCCTGTCAGGAGTTTTGGCAAGATCACCCACGGAGAAGTTCCAGGGTCGACCGGGACTTATAAACTATAAAAAAGAAACGGAATTTTTCAAGTCGGTCTATCTTTAGACATCGGTCTGATGTAGGGTCAGGATAAAATACCAATGATTTAGTACTGGAATTTATTTCATTACAGTATCTGTTAAAGTTACCTTAATGTGAACGACAAGTACACTCAATATTAACGAAATTTTAAAGTAAATTTATAAAATGATGAAAGAGTTTTGAAATAAATTTTATCTACATATTTAATGAAGTAAACTTGATCTTTTACCAAAGAAGTGTGGGCTATTAAACTTTAAAAAGCGCGTTTTCGCAAGCCGACTTATTTCGAAATCACCTTCCATTAGTATTTTGATACTTTGATTGTTGTGTGTGCGTACGCATAAAGATAAAGACATGTATGGAGAAAGGTCAACGTTAACTAGATCTATGTACTTTTTGGTAACTATGAAATTATATATGCATTAAGGTCAGTATTTTAAAGTGATGCTACAGTTCACTTTCAACAATGTTCCTTAGGAAGATTTTGAATAGTACTGGTTCTTCCCAGGAGTTTTGGTTAAGTCAACTGCCTACCTGTAGATACTTGACAAAATGTGAAAATGGGTATTAAACACGTATACGAAACACTGGATTTCAAAACATGCGGTGTTACTTTTTTTAACATACTATAGATGCATCATTTTCAAGATTTAACTAGGCTGTAGCGAAGGGCATTTGGAATCACTGCCCGGTCGTGGGTTAAAAGTAACGTTTTGATATCTTCATTACATGAAGTTGTCGTCTTAAGTCCAGCTACTTAGCCTGTCGTTAGCGTCACACCTTGGTAAAGAGTTTGTATGCCAGTTGATATCTTCATTGATAACGGACATTTTAACAATTTTTTTTATGTTTACGAGTACCTGTTGTACAAAACCTTCTGTATTTTCTTGTACAACAACCAAAATAGTTACTTGGCAATCCGTTTGGTCCCCCGAGAGGTTTAACATAAATGGGACGCCAAAAAAAAATAAACCTGCTCGAAATAACTTACAATATAAAGCTACTCAACATTTCTCATATAGAAAACTAAACATTTATTTATTAATTGTTCCATACAATAGGACAAAAACTGCACTAAGTGTATTTATGATAAGTATGTTATGAGTGTAAAAGAGCCCTACAGACAAATGGCCGCCACATCGCAAATTATCAGTAAAATACTACTAATTTTTATTATTGATAAAAATGAACCGAATTGCACGTCATTTGTATATCGGTTGTAATGAAATTTATAATATTGTAAATTTAGAAATAATTAGAAATAATATCAGACATTTCTCATTGATATCTACGATGCTCGGCGGAGAATTCAGCTATGGTTTTTCTGTGTTGCTCCATTTAATTTTCATTTTATAATTTTTCTGTTACATGCGCATTTCATAAAAAACAATACTCTCCAAACTAAGTTTGTTTGGCATGTTCTTCATTATATGCTACATAATTATATAATTTTGTCATATTAATTCGCAATTAAGAGTTCTATTCTGCGTTTAGACTTGAATGATGTTCAGTGTCCCTTTTCTGCCGTCTGTGTCTCCATGAGTATTGCCGTACTTTCCAATTGTTTATCATCTAAATCCACATCTCTTTCGATAAATGTCAAGCTGTATTCATCATAACTTCTTACGTGCAATGTGGACTTATTGAAGGTCCATACACGTCGAAGGAAAGGAAAAATGTATATCGGTTCCGTAGGATGGGCTTTGTCTTTACCTAGGATATAAAAATACGATTTACCGTTTTACTTTATTTTATTTATACTCCCAACATTTACATTATAATATACAGAACAACATACATGTATCCAAATGCATTTTATGAGATTCTGTAAAGAAGAAGTCCTATCTGTATTTTTAAATGAAGAGTTTATGCAAAAAGGCACGAAGTTACGCGAATTTCCCTGAACATAAAAACATTACCTGTCAATACACTAATAACCATTCCGACTATAATGGTGGTAAGAAAACCTATTAGACCAAACCACATGTAGGACAGGTCATACAGAACTAAATGGTCCTCTTCCGCACTAAGCTGGGAACTGAAATTCAGTTTGACAGTAAGAATAAGGTTATAAGAATTACAACAATGTCGTAAATTTAATACATGTATCCCCAAGCGGGCAAAATTATCTGAAATTTCCAAAGGTGCAATAATGTAACTGAATTATGTGAACAACGACTAACATTGTAATATCTGCCCAGATACATAAAGAACATAAATATTACTGGCACGGACCAATATGTTCAGACCATACTAGGACCGAACAAGAGGTTCTGTCAATTGTACTGGATTTCGAAATTGCAGTGTTTCATCGATAGTATTTTATTATAATCCCTAGCATGTCCCTTAACATAAACGTATTTTTCTAATTTTTATCCAGTTGTGGAATACTGCTATTCAATATATGGCCGAGGCTCTGAGAACAAGATACTGTCGTATTTATATTAATATCTAGTAGATAGTGATTTCATACAATCATTGTGTATTCGAGCAACACGTTCGTAGTTTTGGTTACAACGATGTGCGCACAAGTCTACATAGTATTTAGTTGTCATTTATAGTCCGTTGACAAACTTTCACAACTAGACTTTTGAGATACTTACTTCTGGTTGTATTCTGTAGTAGTGTAATTCCAGTTTGGACTTATAATTGAAATGAAACTCATCCCGCTAGTGCTTGTAACATTTAGGTCTGACGACACACTTTCATTTTGAAAGCAACCAGTTGTTGATACAGGCATGGACAATGGGGGCTTCCTCCCGGAAATAAACGAGCCCACAGCAATCCACATATTTAATGTAATACTAATTATTCCTCCAGTAAAAGCACCCTTGGAACAGATTAAATTCAATGATGCATACGCAAATTCCTAAAACATTTCTCAGAGACAGATTATGACAGATATATATAAAATTATATCTCAATTGAATTATGTTTTGACTTTTAATTTCAGCCATATATATTGACGGCATACAGATCGTTGTTTATATTTTTATGCCTTGTCAGTTTGAAGTCTTCCATCTTTGGCTATACATGGTGACATGGTGATGAAGTCGGATACATGTGTCATAGGTTCTTTTATATATTCCAATTGTCTTTAAAAAGGAAAGTTTGTATGTTGTAAATATAAAAAGTCAGTATGAATGAAATAACGAATTTTGTGACAGTACTCTGATTTAGAAATATAGGATTAGAAAATGAAAAAAATAACTTAAAATAATTTAGAATTGTTAATAAATAAAACGACTGCTTTAAAATTGGAACATGTTATTGTTGTCAATGCATAATGTTTGCTCATGTGGGTTGGATAAATCTTCTAATTACACTTAAAAAGTTAAAATACTTGAAGGAACAATTTAAACTGTTACCTTTGCGTTTGCCTGGGGAAATATAGCTCCGAGGAAAAACATGCCAGCAAACGGACCTCCTGCTGCACCGAAAGCTGTTTGACCCAACTATAATATATTTAATACATGGGCTGAGTGCGAGAACAAAGTTATATAACCGTTAAAACTTATATTTTCTCTTAATTCAATGGCAACAAAGCTGTGATTACAGATTCATATATGTTGTTATAATTTAGGTAATATGTTGTTTTTTTATGTCACCTTGACTTTTTTTATTTCGTTATATGCATATATGTACAAATAATATATTGAAACAATTATTCAGTGATATTCTTTTAGAATGCAGCACTGTGTCGTGACATTGCATCACAACTACATGTATGTTAAATCATTTCGTTTATCTTATTACATGACATCATGATTTCATTTCAACAATTTTCTTTATGTTTTTCAATACATTTTTTTCATCACATCACTTCTGTGTCACAACATATACAATCACAATTATATCAAATATCATCACAACAATAGAACAAGTAAGTGAATAACTGGAGTAATTTAGGTAATTTTTAATATTTTATGTAGTGTAAATCAATGATTAGTGTCTTTCTTAAAATACTGATGTTTGTTAAGTTTTCGTTATACAACTACAATTGAAGACCAACCAGAGAATGTCTGATCTGCAATTTAGGCGACAGAAGATACTGTAGAAGAATTGGTTACATTCTTCCTTGAAACAGAATCGAAAACACAATATCTTTTAGTTGTTTCACTTCTTTAAACTCTGCTTTGTAACTCAATATTTAATCATAGTATTTTTCAAAACGTTGTGTTGTTTGTAACAGAATATAGCAGTTGAGGTCAAAATATGTGATATTGTTATAACTACCTGTGTAACAGGTCCTGTCAGAAACTGCGAAAAGTACGCCAAAGCCACTGTCAGTATCCCGTATAGCAACGCTTCAAAATTTCCATAAAATTTTATAAAACTTTTTTGTATCGTATCATTTCAGCACCAAAACTTAATATGTTTCATAATTCTTTGTGTAATACATTGTACATGTAAACCAGTAATCGAGTCTTACATCCCTGAAAAGAGGGGCCTACGTTTGAAAGTAAAACGCTGAACAGTTCAAATTGGAAAACGTGTGATTTAGAACAAATGGTATACTTGTCTTATAGTTGCTCATTTTTTAAAAAAATTAGTAGAATGTTCATATATGTGTAGATAGGACAAAGATATGTTTTCATGAACAAACATATGAATATGTTTCGACAGGGTGTCGTAACGTAATCATTACGTGGAGGATTGAAACGCTTTAATAAATCAAAATTATGCTTTGTACCATGAAGTCACATCAGTTATATTCTATATTTACTCAAGCGTACGAAGTAGAAAGTGTTAACATGGATTAGAAAATTATTTCAGTCATTCAGAACTAAAGAAATTTGAATTAAAGAGTAAAGACATATCATCTAGATACACTTACCTAATATTTTTGCAATCATGGTCTTTTTAATCTGTGTTGCATCTTTAAGATAGTTCACCAACATGTCTTGTATGGTGTTGGCCGCCATTGAGTTGATACCAGAAGACAAGGAACTAAAATTGACGTCCAAAGTACATAAAACTGTTGGCAAGTTTCCTCAAAACAAATCTCAACCCCATCAGTGTGGCATAGTCCATACATAATTTGAAATTTAATTGTCAAATATTCGCACTTGGCTACGTCATAGATTAATTGAAACCGGTATTATGTTATTTTTTAAAGATAAAACTATTTTGAAGCAATATTTTATTATCATTACTTCCAGCAATTAGTCGTAAGATTCTGACTACGTCATATAAATCAATATTACGCAGATATCTTTAAATGAAATATCGCTGTAGTTCAAGAGTTACTAAATCAATCACTGATAATGAATATTACCTAAGGGCACCACTGAATAATGCCAGCTAGTCCTGGCGTTTCATTTAATACAATCATGACGAAATATATCATCAACTGTAAATCAAAGTATCTATGCGAAGTAACAAACAATACAGATTTCAGCATGCGGGTTAGGTAAATTCGATGTTGATATCTAGTTCACTTCTATTCCATTTTAACATTAGGTGTAAGTGTAACAGAAAGTTTACCACAAGTACAGCAAAGCATCATTACATTTTCCGAACATCGTAGATAAAACAGTAATGGCGTCTATCTTAATATGAACTTCCGTATATCCGTCCGTGCTACCTTAAAATTTCGTTTTTCTTAAGGTTAAGGACTTTTGTGCGGCGATTTTTATATGGCAATTAAGTGAAATGTTCATTTTAAATTTCGGTGCTCAATGTAAGTTTTGATGATTTCAAATTAATTGTTAACTGATGTAACTGAAATTGTTTCTGATAAATTCTTACTTTAAGCGAAATTGTAAGCAATCTTGCAATCTTTAAATTCTAAACTGTTTATTATATGAATAATTTTATTGATTTTGTAAGACTGTTAGGGGATGCACAATCATGCCATCTACGGGGCAAATAAAAGGGGTTACCACAATGAAAAAAAAATACTGAAAGCCTTGAGACTAGCAATTTCAAATTTTACTCAATATTAGGGTGGAGACATAATGAATATTACAAAGAATTAAGAAATGAATGCAAAAACATCTGTCCCTGATTAGGATTTGATACCGCATCAGTAGCAAGAGGGTCACATTCCTTGATTGCAAAATACGCATAAAGTACCAGTCCAGCCAATAAAAGAATGCCAGAAAATAATATGCATAGCGGGGCATTCAGTAGAGTCGATCTAAAAATAAAAATAAAATTGTTTTTTTTTATATGATTTTTTTGTCATAAACATTCAACATGCCCATCCACATGCCCAAAGTTATAAGAATCGGAGCCTCCATCGGACAGTTACTCCATCAAGCAGTAAGTTGTCCGTGAAAAGTAGTTCAAGTATAACCTGAGCATCTCGAACTCTGTCTTCTAGTGCAAGAACTGGTTCGAGAGAAAACAGCTATAATCCAATCGTATTATCAGTTATGATTTATTCATACTAATGAAATGTAGTATTTAGCGATGTCATTACTTCGATTAAATTAAGCATAAAATGATTTGCAAGATTGTCATTTTTCACTTTTTGTAGGACTACTCTTATATATTGCTAGGAAAATTGTAAGCAAAATATGCATTTTGTTTTCTGAGGCTAAGAACTGTAAACTGTAGTTTCATTTTACTATTGTATGGACTAAATTTGTAAATTTGTAGACGTTACCTTTAACATTAAGAAAAAATGCATCATTTCTTATACCTTCTAGCATCCCTGACTGTGTGTATGGAGCAAATCCTCTGTACGGCAGACTGGTTACAGCAGTTTGGCAGCCAGCTGAACACACCACCAATTAGACATGCCAAAACCGTGTGGCGAACACGTGGGTCAATACTTATCCTACACAATGAAATTTTAGTTTTGTGTATGCTATGTCTAGTTTAAATTTTAGAAATGTTTTAAGTAATTACATGACGTAACTGATTATACCTGATATAACATGACTAATTAAAAATAATCAAAAAATGATGACAGGTAAAACAAAAATGATACATACTCATTCAACTTCAGTCGCCTTTCATGGAGAAATCAAACACTTTTGATAAACTCCCTATTTCTTTAACTCCCTAAAATGGAATACGTGTAACAAATACTAGTACTAAACATATGTTTAACACAAATATCATCAACCGAAAAAGTCAACAGGTGGTTAAAGCTGTGTTGTTATTCTAAGCTTGAAAAGTGTGTCAGTTTTAAGCCATGTCTTGAAATAATTTTGCGAACAGGAAAACATCTGACAAACATTAAAAAACCGACTAGTCGAAATTGATTATTCTGTACTCATATTCTCGTATGACTATAACTTGGCATGTACACACGTTTGTGCTCTTGAAAACAAATATAATACTGACGGCCGGTAGCCTTCGATTTTGGATGAAAACTTTAAAACGAACATGTACATACATTCTTTGGAATCTAAAGTATGAGTTTAAGTAGTAAGGTAGACGCAGGGGTCATAACATACAAAACAAAATGCCAATTAAAAGTTTGATCCGATGACAAACAAAAAAGCAAATACTATCGACTTGAGAATTAATTATAATGTAGATTATTTAATACGCGATACGGGTTATTGCTTTAAAAGGGACACAAAATTATGGGCTGAAATGAAAGAGTTTGATGCCACATATAAAGAACCTACCAACACAAGGATCACGATGAGGCCGCCATAAAGCATAACAAACTGGAAAGTATCCGTCCATATCACTGTTCTCATTCAACCCTGTTGAGAAATAGTAAATACATTGCACACAGAGAACATGTTTGCTCCATAAAGTTCTTTGATTCAAGAGAATGTTAAATCATTTTTAAGTAATTGTGCGTTAATCAATTCACGAAACATTAGTTTAAATTAATGAAAGTGTTCCTTTTGAATTAACATTATAATCGTGGAAAGTATAATAAGTGTATATCAAAGCATATAGTTAAAGGTTCTGTGATTATATTAATAAAATAAATTTAAGTCTAAGTAAGTTAAGTATCTAACATGGTGCCTTAAAAACTTCACTTACTATAGATGTGTAGACAGTCCCCAAAATCCCAATCAACACAATGGATAACCATACCGGGATACCTGCGTCTATAAAACACAAAAAAGATCCTATTAATATGTTATTAAAGTAAAATTAATTTGCTTTTAAGTAAGAAACACAGAATATAAGCCCAAATAGAGCAAACAAAATGTATCGCATTTGAGACTGACCTGTACAAAAGTCGTATTTTAAAAAGGTGTAGATATGGACATTATCAAACTTTCAAAACAAGTTTTTTTCCGTTTATTTTGAATAACGATACAGTCAGACAGCTACATCGCTAATTACTTATGGCATCACCGTACTTATTAATTACGTTACTGCAGATAAAGATATAAACGATATGGCACTTATTCTAAAGTGTGCCGATATAGAACTATCAAATACTTGCAGCCACTCTGCATTATTCAATCGGAACATCACTCGGCCTTTTCTGAGAAAGTTATTTCTACTGAAAAGGCCGAGGGATGTTCCGATTGGTGTATTTTGTGACATACAATAACTTCGAATTTCTCATACAAAGCCTCTATGAGCTCTGAAAAAAAGGCCGCATAAGATTCCAGTTGACCTTTGTTACCACGGCTCTTCATTCTCAAGTTCTTATATACCTTTTATATTTGAGTCACGTCTACATACAAACCTTACTCGATCCTTGCTGGTATTTTACAGAATATTGTATGTACTTTTAAGAGCTAACTACTCGATCCGTGCTGGTATTTTACAGAATATTGTATGTGCATTTAAGAGATTGCTGCTATTTCATAGAATATTGTATGTGCAGTTTAGAACTTTCTACTCGATCCTTGCCGTTATTTTACAACAAATTGTATGTGCATTTTAGATCTTTCTACTCGATCCTTGCTGCTATTTTACAGAATAGTATTTGAATAAATATTGATAAAACCAAACTGTAAAGTCAATATTTAAAGCTTATGATATTTTATCAGGACATAATGATGATAACCAACGGTCCAATAGTTTACACCACAGTAGTAATTAGGCTTCTGTGTATTCGTCAAAACATACGCCATGTTGGGCCCCCCAACTGCAAGGATGTAAACAAGAGAAAACTATTGTTACAGATGGACATTCTTACCTAGTTCTCTTCAAATCAGTCATGTCCTATTACCTATTTATTTCGTAAAATTCCCTTTTTAACCGCATGATCCTATTTTTACCTAAACACAATGGCCAAGTAATATCTAGTGACGTTCTTATATTTGCTCAACATTCACCAAAGTTCTTGACTAGTAGAAACAACAAAATTATCAAAGGACTATTGTAGTAGAATGAATCCATGCAAAATGAACTTCATAAAATAAATACCATCATGACAAATGGTGAACTTATATGACAAAAGAATGGTAGACTTATTATACTTACCTACCTCAAGCGCAAGTGCCGGAGAATACAAGACAATGCTGACATACAACAACTAAAACAAAACGGTAAAATTATTGACAACATTCTTGGTATAAGTAACAAATCATTAATTTGTGTAATAATATATATGTATTTGCACTGTATGGTCATGTGTTACATATGTAACTTGGGTAAATAAAGTGATGTTCTGTTCTGTTCTGTTCTGTTCAGTAACAAGTCATTAATTTGGTATTTAAACATGTTTTGCCATCGACAACAAAAAATGATGCATGGTAAGGGATGTGATTGCATTTGAGCAGTGAACTGCAAATGAATGGTATATTGAAATCTAATTACAGGTAGCGATATGCAAAGGGCGTAACAATATACATGTACCATTTCAAAGTTTTACTTCACTGTGCAAAATCATGGCGAGCTTAAAGATGGTGATGTCTCAAATGTTTAAACGAACGCAATTAAGTAAATGGTCATTTTTTTGAAAACTCGTTTAGAGTACATTTCGTTTGATTAAGAAAAAGAATAAATCTGTTTTCGAGCCGTCGTGGCGCAGTGGTAGAGCTTTCGCCCAAGAATCGAAGGGTCCCGGGTTCGATCCCTGTCATAGCCATGTCGGTACTGTCCATAGGCAAGACACACATAATTCCACATTGCGTCCCTCTTTTCGAGGTTGATTCATTTAGAATGAGTCTCGAGAGCGATTAATATAAGTTGTAATAACTTATTTCACAATCGCGAATAAATGAATTAATACAAATGAAACAATTCAGTTACTCTAACTTTGATGCCTCTCGTGTACAAAGAACATGAGACATACCGTCTGTATCATTCCCATTGTCATACCTAAGAGTTGTACAGCCCTTAACTTAAAACGTAGTTGAAGATACTGCAAAAGAACAACAATGTGCAATTAATAAAAAAAGACCAAGCCATGATAAAAGTATGCTTCTCCTCATATGCTATGTAACAGTACATGTGTATAACAGATGTTTGTATAGCATAGCATAGAAAGATTAAAATCATCATAAGAAAAGAAAGCGGATCTTAAAAAGAATTAATAGGATAAGTTACTTTAAACATTAAAAAGGTTATTTGACTTAAATCTTAAACTGGCTGCATTGACGTACAAACCATACATGAACATACTTGCTTTTATCCTGTTTTTAACCCTACTTATACCTTCCTTTCTGCACAACAGATTATATATGTACATATTTGCAGGATATGGATTTTAAGTTCACCGTGTTAGGTTTAGCACCATTTTCTCACACACACTGTCAGGAGGTACCGGGTGGATTGAGTAGCTCGGGAAACCTGACAGTTCTTTCTCTTTTTAACCCCCCCACGCATGGCATTACAAAATTATAGCCACTGAAAGTATGTTCTACTGTACAAATAACACCATTTCGTTGACCACTTACTATGATAACTATAACGGTTGGCCCTGTATAGTGCATAGTTAGGTTAATTTATATCGGTCAAGACCAGGTTACGTTTTACTTTTTGAACAGTTCATTACAGCATGAATTGACGGTTAGACAAGCTATTGCAGGAAATATGAAAAGCTATGGTGGGTTGAATGTTTGGCTGAGCGATGTCAGTATGTCAGCCATCACCCTTAACTTAAAACCCAATGGGAGATAGAATCTTCAAAACAGTGGCAATTAAAAAATCAGACTATTAGATATCATTTGATATTTAAATATGTAAAACGTTATTTTTGACTCTGATAAACTTTCTCAAACCATTACATGAGACACAGTGGCACTTATTTCCATGTTGTTTAAATCTGGATTCATTGCACTTTGAATAATTCAGTTTAGAGTGCAATCATTAAATTTCTCCACCAATTTTGTAAAATTGTGTAGTAGATTGCGTAGCGCGATACAATCCAACAAACAGTCAACAGTCATTAACACTTGTAGTTTTTTTAAACATTTATTTATGTGTTTATCAAAGCATAAACACATACAATACATTTATAAACAGCATCCAGGATTGAGAAGAAAGCTATACAGCTTATATGAATCTCTTTCCTGTAATACCCGTGGTTATGAAAATCCAAATTCAAATGTATCCTATAAACCATATCGCACGTTTTCAGTCAGATCTCTATTCTAATTTAATAGTATATACATTTAGAACGTAATTGCGCAAAATTGCAGAATTAATGAAAAAGTTTTAAAAAAAGAACCTCGTAGGCGCTGGTTAGTTTCAGTTGATGTACTAGAGGTACAATGGTAAACGCCTGAATAAGACTTGCGAGTGATATTCCAATGCTTACGTAGAATACCATGATGTTGAATAAATATACTTCGCTCGGCAGTCCTATTATTGAAGATGCAGACTGAAAAGTCACGGCTAATGACAGAGCCACCGGAATGAAATGAATTTGTCTATTCCCCAGAATGTATTCTTCGGTTGTTTTCTGTTTCTTAAAACAGCCATAGTAAACTCCAATTGCAGAAGACACTGCAAGAAAAAACACTATCACTATATAATCTGCTGTGTGAAAAGTTAACTTTTCCATATTTTGTGATGCACAACTGTATCAAAGTTTTGCGAAAGAAATAAACATCAAACCGCAGCAAAAAAGTAGTGATGTAAATCAATCAAGCTTTAAACTTTATATCCTATCTGCTTAATGTTTACTTAGCGGCAGCATACATTATACATCTCAGATGCCCGTGTGGGCTGCATTAAAACTTAAAACTTTGCAATCTTTAGAATCTGAAGGTAAAACTGACGAAAATTAAAAAGAAACAAAAACTGTGATAAAGAATATCTTTACCACATACCGAAATGTGAAAACTGTTTAAAATGTATAATTTGATGTAAATATTTTTCACTCAGTGTGAAAATGTTAAGTTGACTATGATTTTATACGTCATAAAATACGTAATAGAATACATGTATATATTATATTTATATAATTTTATATATATATTTAAGTTCTTTTTTGATACAATCTGAAATCAAACGTTCACATTGGAGTATTCTGTTCTCGGAGCGGATGGTGGTATATCATTGATATTGGGACTATTGGGCATTAACAGAAGGCGATAGTTACTCCCTTTCAGATTACAGTACCGGGCAAAAAGGCGACTAATATATTTAGTGCAAGAGAATTGTTTGAAGAGTTTCAATAACGCCACAGCTGCATTCCATGAACATACACATGTTAAAATATAACAGGAAACTGTAAAACGTCATTTGAAGTTCTATTAGTAAAAGCAGAGACTTTTAAAAATGACCTTTTATTTCAAAGACTACAGAAAATAGAGTTATATGTACGAGTAGACCGGGTGTCTTTCAAAGCTGTACATTGCAGCAGAAACTAATTGAAGTGAGTTTTTCTGATGAAACTGAAATTCTGTTATACAATTATCTGAGTCTACATGTGGATAAGGGATAATACGTATCATGGAGGAGTAACCGGACATTCAGATAAAAGATAGCATTTTGTTTTGGGATGGTGTATGCACATTGGCACATTTAAAATAAAAAAAAAACAATAAAAAGTACGATTAACTTGAAAATATCGTTATACCTTGTTCATGCTAGTATATCAAGGTTTCAGTGTGAATCGATTCGTCTAAGGGTATCAAGGAATTTGACAATATATTACATGTACGTAGCAGCTTTAGAAACGCAATTTTTCTGATAATCGTAGATTTTGAGCTGTGGATGTATCTCATCAAATGTAAAATTGTTAAAGTTTACAAATTAATTTTGCTTGAATTTTGTAACGACTTGTTGAATCTAACCAAGGAATGGCCAATAACATGGCGTTCTTGACTTTTCCATATTACATTTGCAATCACAAAAATATTTGTTGCTACGGTCTTTTGTTTGTTTTTGTACATCAATTTTCATGATTACTTCTGATCTAGGATCGTATTTAGCTAAAAGGTCTTTCAGATTTATGCTGATGACGATATTGGCAACTACATTACTTTTTTTACAGATTGCTTGATTTATTTCAGAGTTAGTGTGAGGTAACTGCCTTAACCCAATTTAACATCGTTTCAGATACGTGACTGTTCAGAAGCGTGGGCACGACAACGGTATTAGCTGTTCGTTCTCGGTATAGTGCTGTGTCTACTTTTTGCGCCTTTTATGTTCTTTATAAGTTGCGGTGTGCAAAAACATTAGTATTTGAGCAAGGCTTATATTGCTGTATATTATTTCCCCTGTGGTTGATTGTAGGTCAATGTAGTCTCTGAAAGTCAGTTGGAAATTTACCTTTTACATTTCTTTTCTTTATTTACGTGACTTACTATCTTTACCTATAGTAAGTACTTTAAACGTAGCTGAAATACATAAAGAAGTATATTTAATTAAATTGATCAAGGGAACTAATCGTTTTATGTACATTTCCCGCCAAATTAATCTCGAGATAAAAAGGGCAAACTTCTTCCTGCACTAATAGGCATTTTCTGATTGTGCTATTATCGCTAGTAGAAAACTATACATTTAATGTAATAACTTTTAGGGTTAATTTTGTGAGGTCAATGAATCTTCAGTCTTCTCTCAATGATATTTTCACTCAGCTTCTCTTAATACATTTACAAATGTTGCAAAATAAATGCAAGATAGTTTTGGTATATATACAATTCTGGTAAGTGAACGTTTTGAAATTTGTTCAGACACTGTAAATGTATGGTGACGTCAACAGTTATTCGACAGCCATTTCAACACCAACTCACCATCACAATACACCTTTTGAATTTCTAAAGTTTTTACAGTTAATGAAACAATAATGATTCAGCAATCTGAAATATGACATATGAACTTTCTATTAAACTCGTCAAAGCGTTTAAAGTTTTCATTAGTTTACATTACATAACACAATTATTTCGAATTTTCAGTTTGGACTAGCAGTAAAAAATGAGATTTAATCCTAAAACTTTAATTACTTTCATCTCAGATGTCAATGTATCGTTTTAAACAAAAAACCAACCAGTTGCTGGTTCTGCCATAGAAATGGAGGGGTTCGTCAGTCAATGGATGAAGGAGACGAGAGCAACCAATGCCAATGACTCTCCCAGGACTAAGCTAATCATAAATACAAACATGAGAACAAACATATGAGAATTAAGAATATGTCGACAGTTATATCAGCATAGTTTTGACTTTTCAGATAACTTATGTTTGTCTTACTTGCACGATGATCGCTACTTTTTCTGGTCTCTTTGGACATTTTATAATTAATAAAAAATGTAAAGATATGTACAGATTTGTAACATACAACACTTGGACAAACAAAGTCAGGCTAACTTTCTACACGCTTCGTTTTATATTATCTCAGATTCTCCTTAATTGTTTGGCATAATTATAATTATAACCATCAATCATTTTCCAAATCTTACCATATCTTTACTTTATTGTTGCTTTGTTTATAAAACATTGAGAAGTAACATTGTTTTAGAAAGATGTATATTAATCGAGTGACCGTAATTGATGGAATAAAGTACTGATTTTTACAAAATAAACGAAATAAAATGTTACCTTTTCGTTAGCCTGATGAAAAACATGACGGAATGTATGAACTACGGCTACACCGAAAGCTGTTTGACCCATCTTCAATGTGTGTAAAGGGATGTATTGACATACACATTCTGTCAACATAATGCAGTGCTTGAGATAAACTTATATAGATAGATAGATATTATAGATAGTTTATTCTAGCAATAGGCGAAATGCCCCTTGAGTTGACAGATAACGTACAGCACATATAATTGCATGAATAGTCAATGGTGATGCGTACAGAACGTTTAGACAGTGTTATTTCCCTTGCGTTTTAGTTACTCTACAGTAATACAAAAGGTTCCTTAAAAACGTATGTAGTTATTCAAAACAAAATATCCTTTAACGGGTTATTTCCCTTGTAGTATAATAGTAATGTATTATAGTAGGAAAGCGGTTTGTGGGCAGATTTTAATGAGCGGAGGAACGTGTTTACTATATTTAGTAAAACATAATAAAATAAACTGTTTCGTCGTTCGGAAGCTTTAAATGTATAGATTGCTAGTTTTAAAATCAAATTGTTATTTTCGCAGGTAAACAATTTACTAAATTTTGGAATATTCGGTCGTTTCCAGTATCATATTTTAAGTCACATTATTCATCTTTTAATTTGTTTCAAGTTATACATTTTCCTTCGTTGCGTTGTATTTTTCCTGGTTTATGCCATCTACAGGTTTCAATAGCTAGTCTGTGCGACGATATTCTTAACCTTGTTTGAGCGAACATTAATTAACATTTTACATTTATCATTTTGTAAGTATGGTTTTAAACTCAGAAAAAGTATTTAAAGTCTTTAAATAACCTGAAAGTTATAGCTCTAGGAGAATAGTTTTTCCACTTACGCAAAATTTTATCAATTTTAGCCAAGTATTTTCGCGTACAAAAAAATCAACCGCTTTAAAATCTATGAAGCTTACGAATACCTATTTGTTTTCATTTATCATGTGATATATTAGATTATGTAAAATAAAGATATTGTCTACTGCTACCATGAGTTTCCTAAATCCTGCTTGAGCCTTTACGTATACTTGATAAGTATATACCCTAGCTTAAAGGTATATAATTAGAATTTGGCCATGTAACAGATTTGTTTGAAACTTTAATATCTGATCATTTACACTCATTTATGTTCACTTAATTCAAGTAAGATTTTCACTGGAGGTATTTTTAAAATTTGATTTCCCTAACCCTATTCTCCGCATACTTCTTGAGCACAAAAAAGTAAACACGGCAGCTAACCTTTCCTAATTCCCAGTCCTTATAACTTTTTTGTCCTTCTTTCGTTAACGGTCAAATTAATAAATGTAAATGACATTAAGTCGCATCGTTTTATTGTGTCGCCCTTTCGGAGGAAAGGCGAAACATAGGGATCGCTTTGTCCGTCGGTCGGTCCGTCGGTCCGTCACAAAAACTTAACGTTGGATATAACTTTGCCATTTCTTAATATTTTTTCATCAAACTTTCAAAATATCTTTTAAACGTATTATAACGTACATTCCAGTGCGGTAATCTTGGTTTCAACTGAACACTTTAATGACAAATATACAATGTACAACATGAAATGCTACATGCATAGGTCAAACTGTCAAACTATAGAACAACTTAGAAAATGCGCATGATATATTTTCAAATGTACTACTTACACCAAATAATATATATTTTTTATATAAAGGACAAACTGTCGTAACTACAGAACAACTAAAAATATATATACACACTATTTTGACAAAAAGACCTAGACGAAATAGTATTACCTCGGGACAAACTGTCGTAACTACAGAACGACTTGAGAAATCACATATTAACATGTTGACAAATGTACATGATGAATTAATATTTCTGCAAAACTTTGTACATATTTGTAAAAGCTTAATTAAAACAATGTTATTTAGAGAGGTATTGTGATAGTGTGAATCCTGCTTCTAAGCAGCATGTTTCGGATATTGTTTGCTAGTCAGTTATGGATAGTTTTGTTAATGACAGGCATGAAAGTATAATAGACATACACAAGAAGTGGTAGAAATGAACTTTTCAAAGTTAATTTCAACTTGATATAAATTCCTGTACTTATGTAAGAATAGTTAAACAAATTTCCAATTTTTACTAGATACAAGATGTATCTATTTGATAGATCTTGTAAAAGAAGGTAGTGCTTTTGTTCATAAAACGTTGTACTTACTTTCGTTTTTACTGAAGCTTCAGACTTAAGAATTTGTAAATTAGTGAGTATGTTTCTTTTATCACTGAGGTTAATTGATAAGATTAATATTGCACACACCAGGTATAAGATCTAAATGATGAACAGCACACATAAAATGCATCAGAAAAAGCCCACGACACCTGCAAACTGTACAAATTACACAACGTAGCGATTAAGCAGCAATAAACAGAAAACATAAAAACTACACTATAGAACGACTTAGAAAAAGTACATAATATATTGACAAATTAGTATATACACAGTGCAAACTATCATTACTGCAGAACGACTTGAAAAATGTACAAAACATATTGACAAATATATTTACGTATTGTTGAAATGTTAAACAATAAATTAAATGCTACACTGTACTATGTGGGTTGGTTTAACATTTTCTCATTTCTCTTTTAATTTTTATAACACTACAGCGCGCGTTGCATTTGAAAACATCAATAAAATAGTTAATTTAACACAAGAACAAAAGTACGTTTAGTTGAGCCCGTCCGACCTTTATTTTCTTTGTAGCTTTTATGAGATGGTGCAATTTCTTCTGACGTCGACATGCAATGTATGGTTGAACATCTGTGTTTTTGTTTATGTAAACATCTGTACAACTTGCATCAGGTCTTCTACTTCAATGCTTTATTTTCAATCAAATACTATTGACTATCTACACATTCCAGCTTTGTGCCAAGATGGCGGGGTCAAATCCAAGTCTTCAACTCCGAAACCACTTCCAGTATTAAAAAGACATTCAGTGGCTGATGGAGAATATATATAGAGTTATCAACTACTTGTAGATATATAACTTACATTTGTTAGAGTACATGATGACTGAGTAACAGACAGTGCAGGTGTTTCCCCAACAAATAAATTCTGTGACCTACATTTCTTCAAAAGCTGTCTGAAAAGAAGTGGAAATATCAGTGTTCCCGATAATATCGCCACTGTCCCATTGAAGTATATCATGTATTTGGTGTCTGCGAAGACATCAACCAGGGCACCTGTAACAGAAACAAGAAACAAATACATGTATGTGTAGTTAAGAAAGTATAGGATTCTAAAGTTATGTATACAGAGTATCATACATTGTTCAAAGCTTATTATGTATATTGTTCTTGCATTTATCTCATGTTTGTTGATAATATAAGAAATATATTGTCTTCGACATATCAAATGTCTGTTGACTAACATACTATGAATTGTTGCCGTTGTTTGTGTTTATATTTCTCATTTTAACGGTCACGTTTTTTTTATTTCCATATTTGATTGACAACCCAGTAGCTAAACTTAAAGTTATTTTTCAAATAGGTTCAGGAAATATGTACATAAAAAACAGATCCGTCTTCTAAAAGACGTCTTTGCACCAAAAATATGTTCTTCACATGTTACATTTGCATCTTCGAAATGGTACATGTAGTTGCTTTGGATTGTATAAAATGACATCACGATGGTATATGGAAGAACAAGTGTAATTGATAATAAAACCTGCGCTCGGTGGTCCCGCAGTTAATCCAACACCCACTGCACACGTAACAAAGCCAAAACCAACACCCACTGCATCAATACCAAGTATATTACACGTGATAATGAAAAGCGGAGCAAATTGCAATCCTGAGAAACCTCCAGCGATGAAAGAAAGACACAAATGAGCAACTCGTTTCGTAAATGTCTGCATTAACAAAGAGAAACACCCAAACCCGATACATCCAGTGGCGTATAGAGATAATTGCGACTGTTTGCCAAGTAGTCCGGCTATAATACTGCCAAGAAATAGTCCACCTCCTAGAAGTGTAAGTGACAACGACGCATCGTCGGCGTTTAAACCAACTGAAACAGCATACTGCGGAAGAAATATAACAATTGACGCGTAGCCCATGTTGTAAATGAGATTACTCATACAGAAAGTTACAAACTGGATGTTAGCAACTTTTCTTAAATGTGATTTTATTTTTTCATAAGAAGCCATCAAACAGATTCTAACAGCGGTGTTTTTACTGTTGTGTGTCAAATTCGTATTGCTTTCAAACGCGTTTCTATCATTTGCTGTTTCTAATTTTCTTTCATGCTTATCAGTAATCACTTTCACGGGTTTGAGGAGCAGAGACAATGGTAATACATGCAAGTTTATTCCGCACAAAAGCATCAAAGAACCTCTCCACCCATAAGCTTGAATCAGTTTGTTAGTGATATATGGAAAACACGTGGCTCCTACACCTGCACCGGATAAAACAAAGCACGACGTGAACACGCGGTATTTCTCGAAGTGGTAACCGCATAGAACTTGTGCTGAAACGGTCATCAAACTGTTGCCAGTACCTAGAATATAAAAAATCAAATAACTCATTACCCTACACTGCATTACATTATATAGTAAAGTTCCGTTATTTAGACTACCCGATATTAAAACCGCACTCAATATTGAGACCAGACATTACGGAATAAACTGATTAATGTCATGGTTACAATGTTAGAGTCTCGTTATTAAGACCAATTCAATAATAAGACTATATAATAAGTGGCCTAAAGGATGGTGTTATCATAGGAACTATACTGTATCTTAGAATGTTTCAATATTTATGTTGATAAAATTAATCAAGCGGTATTAAATGTTCGTCGAAAAAATATTTATTAATGCTAAGTCAGTGATTGGAATTTCGTTTTCTGGTGTTATGATTGTTTGAATACAACACATACGACAATTACTTCTTGAGCATGTAAAACATAACATAACAAAACAAGAATTTTATGTGCACTCTTTAAGTTTCTTTACGACAAAGCGGAGTTTGACTACCTAAATTGTGTGACGTCATGGTGGTTAACAAATTTGAATAATTGACGCCAATAGTAGCTATTGCCGATACAAAGTCAATGACTTTTAAAATTCTTGTGCAGTCTCGCATTTTTCTAACAAACACTTCAAATGGACTTCTTCTTGATTAATCATATTTACAAATTATTGAAAAAAGGTATTTAGTTACTGAATTTATAACACGCTTGATAGATATATAGATTGTAAACAAACCATTGAGAACACTGAAGAAAAAATACATATAGAGTATATTCGGTGAAAAGGGTAACGCAGCTAAACCAATATTGCTTATTATAGCACTGATTATAGCCAATCGCCGATGCCCACCATTTGATACAAGTATACCAGCTATCGGTCCTAGAAATAGAGAAAACAATAATACCATCAAATGCATATATTTTGCAAAACACTTATTGTTTGCTCTGTGTCTAATTTAATTTCTGTTTCAGTCATTTAAGAAGTAACAAGCATATAAATTAAGATAAGTGTACATTAATGCAAATGTCTGATACGAGTAGGAACTTAACCCTACGGCCCATTTTTATTCCAACAGCCCCGTGAAGTAAGTTCCGTAGAATATAGATACCCTGCAACCTCGTGAAGTAAGCCCCGTTGCACCTAGTTACCACGCGCCCCGTGAAGTTAGTCCCATAATACCTAGTTACTCCGCAGCCCCGTGCAATTAGTCCTGTAGCACCTAGTTACCCCACAGTGGCGTGAATTTAGGCCCGTAGCACTTACTAACCCTGCAGCCCCGTGTAATGCTACGAGATTACTATGTCTGCAAAATTATGCGTGGTTCCTAGTCACATACGTTTGGTCTTATTAGGACAGCCAGGTACGGATATCTCGAATTACAGGGGAATGAAATTGATGAAACCGGAAATGACTTAGTGTAAAATTCTTAGATCCAGTTGAGTTTAAAGTAAAGCGTGAAAACAGTTTGCATGAAAAGTCACTGTTGCTCTTCATTATATTTTCTTCTAGATAAGAATTGAACAAACCTGCACCAAAGAAAATGCCCAGATTAATTGCCCCCACAAGAGATACTTTCGCATAGCTAGCACTGAATTGTCGCTGCAAATCTTCATTATAAAGACCAATTGAAGAAGATATTCCATACGTGCATACCTACAAAAGTACATGTATGCAATTGCTTAAGATAGAAGAAACCCTATGCTTGTAGAAAATGATATTTATCACTACACAATAAAATTAAGAGCATTGTTTTACCTGCATCTCCTTTTAAAACACGGATTGTTAACTCTCCCCACCATCAGAAAATGTGGTGAAAGGAAACTGTGGGGTACGAACTTCCGAGGCGGTCGGGTTTTACAAAATAAATGAGAAATGTGAGTATGAGTTTTGTGAAAGTTAAAGCATTTTTATTGAAGAATTTCGGGGGTAAATCGGGAAATTAGAAATTTTGAGACTTTAAGTCAGTTTGGATAAGTATATAGTAACGTCATGTAATGTTTACATATTTTAGACAGTGTGATCATTAAAAACGGGGGGGGGCGTGGGCAACCATCTGCGACTATGTTATATTTGAATTAAATCTCATCGTCATAGGGACCTAGAAATGGCTCACTGGTTACCGTAGAAGACTGTTACGTGTAATTTCTGATATTCGGCGGGTTCGAATTCTGCGGAGTGAAGATTGTTTGTGTATGGCATGTGTTTGCTTGTATCACGGAAATAATTTTGTCAGTGTAAAATATAATTGTGGATTATGAAAGCATATTTATGTTTGTAACCCGAGACGTGTTCAAGATAGAAATACATGACAAATCATGCAAAATACATGTTTTTGGTTTTAGTACATTTTACAAATTTATGAAAGGATTTCATTAATTTCTGGTTGATATCTTCATGATATCTTATGAAATTTCATATTGCAAACGCATGTAAGCGAAACTGAAGACAACTCAGACACAGAAACTGCTGATGAGATATATTTGTTTGTTTTTTCTTGGCATGTATTGTAAGTTGGCGATAAATCTTGATTTTCAGTAAACACAGCCCATATATTTTGGTCGCAAATCACGTTTTTCCAAAATATACTAAATCTTCAAGATAGCCTTTTCTTGTCACATGACCATCCGGCGAGTAAATAAATTGAAATTACGGCCAATTTTTCAAATGCGGTGGTGAAGTAGAGTACGAGGTGATGGGTATTTGAAGGTTGTGGGTAAATGTTATATGAACATATAGATCTCCTGACATGCAAATGTCTGTCAAAAGTTTTATTCTTTGGCATTTTCTAGGCCTCTGGTGTTATTATACGTGTCCTCCAGTTTGTTTATTTAAAAATTCAAGAACTTATGAAAATGTATTAAACGAGATTAGCACAGACGGCCATGGGGCTTATTGCAAACGTTTATAAAAATCAGATAAAATTAATATAATTATCATTGTCACTCGTGCACAATAAAAACAAGTAATATCTTTAAAAAAAAGATGGTCGACGTAGGTGACGTAATAAACACATTTTGTGTTTCAGAAGGCTCCCGGGCAGTACACTGCTTATTCCGGTACCGAAACGCTAGCCAATAATCAATGACGCTAGATGTCCGGCCCCGGACAACACCTCGTTGAATACAAAAGTTGATCTTCGTACTGTCCAGAAACCTTGACATAACGTGTTCTGTTTTTTCTTTTTTTGCAACATGATTTATTATAAATAACTATAATATAAAAAAATATACACATTTTGTGTTTCAGAAGGCTCCCGGGCAGTACACTGCTTATTCCGGTACCGAAACGCTAGCCAATAATTTGCAGATTCTGATTGGTCACATTATAACGAAGTTGGTTAGCAACGCGTCCATACCAACGGAAGTTCAAATCAAAAGTATACGACTACGTCGAAAAACAGTTAACCTTGCACTCATTAATCTTCGCCAATATCTTTGGTTACGTTCGATTATGTTTTGGTTATTTCAGTTGATTATCGCATTTCACTGAGTTAAGTTCACACTGCATAGTCAGGGGCGTTACGGTAGCGGGTAGATGTCGAACTTGTATGCACGGTTCCAATGGTTCGAATCCGGCCCAGATAGGTTTGATCTTTTAAAATTATTTCAAAGTCATAAGAATGACGATTCTTTGTTAAATTTGTGACATAGTCTCATGCATCGTTTTCGCTTTTTGTTATTATATGTATTTGGGTGGGGGGGGTTTGGAGGGGGAGGGGGGTTACCAAAGGTTACCGACCGCATATGATATATGCATTAGTGTCATATCAATATTGTCGCATAATACAAACTCAGCAGGCATTTTTGATACACACAACAGCAGCTGACATGTTGATATAAAATCATGTCTTCGTAAGGGGAAACTGAATTACAGGTTTTTTATGTCAGTTTTATAAAAAAAACGTCTTATTTCAAATTGTATTGACATGCTGCGTTATCTGAGAATTTAGATATTTTTCTAGTATGCATATTATACTTTAATACAATAGTTGCAGTTCTAAGTACTCATGTACAATATTAAAGTTTACAAACAAATACTGAATGAACATTTCTTATAACTCTGTTTCGATGAACAATCAAACTTGTGATAAAGGCCACCTCTGAATAAATACCACACTGCGAATAAAGACCAGCAGGCTGGGAAACCGTGCACTTATTCAAATATTCCGGTGTTCACACCTGTGAATAAAGACCACTCGTCATCAACAAAGGCTACTTTAGCTAGTTCCCCTGGGTTGTCTTTGTTCACAGGTTTGTCAAAATGTTATATGTAAATGTTAAAAGTCTAATGAACAGACATTGAACTATTTGAATTTCTAATCTTATGAATCAAGTTGATTTCTTTTGGAAATAGGGTTAACTGTATACGTGCCAGTTGTGCACTAGTTGCAGTATTATGTGACATAATGAAATGGAGCATACCGTTTGAAAACATAACGTTTCACCGTTCGGTCGGCCTAGCGCTGTATCGGTATAAAAAAACTGAATTACTTACAATACTAAAATTGCCATGAACCATGCATGACCTGGTTATGAAAACCATTAAATCTAGTTTAGTCATATTACGTTTCATACATTCGGGAAGTCAACGAACGTTATATCATTATCATACGTCTATTAATTTTATAATGGTAAATAATACGTATTCACAAAAGGTCAAGGACCGCTGTTTATGTGAGGTTTAACGCCCGTCCAACCGTATTTTGGTCATTTTAACTGAATGATAGTTTACCTACCACACCATCATTGCCGGGAAGAACCAGTACTAGATTCCTATCCTCCGTAAGAAACTGCAAACTTTCTAAATTAAAGAGGTATAGTTGGTAGCTTGGCTCGAACCCATAACCCTTAATCTATGAGAGGTTACAGTGACTTCATGTCAGTAACTGTAACCACTCGGTCACGGAGGCGGATTGCGATTTGACATCATACAGAGTTAGATACTTGTATATGCATACATTCTATCTAAAGTTATGCAAATATCCGGGTGATAAATTACATGTATGTAAACAGTGTACTTACCCATATCAGAAAAGCTGCAAATAAAACTACAACTCCCTGAAATCCAATTTTACGGTGCTGTTTATGAGACAACTAGAATTTAGCTTGTTGCAATGATATGAGTTGAAAGATGAAAGGGATTATAATCATAATACTTACATGTATTATAAATACGAACGTCAATGGAGCTTGAAATTTACTCAAAATAAACTAAAGCTACAGATCGGTGAGCATCTTAGAGAGAGAGAAGTGTTTATTAATTTGACATGAGCATAGATTAATAAATTATACAAATATACAATTGACAAGAAACAGCACTCGGGCCATACGGACTGTATCTGACCAGGTTCGTCACAGAAGTAATTATATACAATAATGGCATAAATCAGCTACTATGGTATACAGAGCGTCTTAAACTCTAAATAATGTTCAATTGTGTGACTGCAAACATAATCGGATAGGATCTGATTTACCTGTTGTACAATGAAATTGCCTTATTTCTCTTTCTTGACCTTCTTTCTAGATCCCAAAGGACTTTAAACTTATACTTTTTTAAATCACACTAAATAAAGAAAACACGTTGTGGTTTTAATAAATTGGGGGGGGGGGGGGGGGGGGGGGGGGGGGGGGGGGGGGGGGGGTTGGGGGGGGTGAGAAAGGGGGGGGGGGGGGGAAAAAAAAAAAAAAAGGGGGAAGGGGGGGGGGTGTTTGGGGGGTGAAAAAGGAGTTTAAAAAAAAAAATGGAAAAAAAAAACAGGAGTCCCCTGGGTGTTTTAATAGAAGTGCTTAGTTGGACGCCGGCAAAAGCACAACTGAAGTAAATAGATTTATGTTCTTTTCATGGAAATCAAATTATTTTCTATTATTTTTGCGGGCCTCTCACTATACCTGCTCAGACGTTCTGTATTTTGTTTATATCGTTCGTTAAAAAATTGGTCAGTTCTTTATTTTACATTAGCACGGACATTTGTCTGGTGTAACCTGCACCTATCCATACGGTACGGGTCAGGCAAAGCTCAATAATGGCGGCGCCCACGATATCAAATTTGTCCATTGAGTTAATAGGGGGTTTTATGTAAGAGTTGATCATTAAAAAAACCTTGCAGTATGTGTAAACAACAGGAAAAATAGCCGTGTTTTCGGACGTGGTAGATATTTGTTGGCATTTCGAATATTTAGTCTGCATACTACTATGTTCGCAGCTGTTTCATATATAGGAATTGAATATTCATGTCTTATTTAAGCATTTACTTTAAGAGTATCGTCGTGGTTCGGGTCGTACCGATTATAGCCTCTATATTAGTTGATGGACCTAATAAGCACAATTACAAACAAACAAACTATCGTCGTGGCTAAGTGTGTAAGTGACTGACGCTCTACTTATACGGGCGAGGTTCGAATCCCACTGGCGACACCTTATTTTTATGCCCCCACAAAGTGGGGTGCATATAGCGTTGCACTTGTCCGTCCGTCCGTCCGTCAGTCCGTCCGTCCGTCCGTCCGTACGTCCCGAAATCTTGTGAACGCAACTCCTCTTAAACCGGATGGCAGATTTTGCTTAAACTTCCAGGGATGAACAACCTTAATGTGTAGATGGTAGTAAAGAAAGGAATTTTTGCTGCGACCAAATTTAACAGAATTATGGCCCTTTGTTGATTTTTTCACTATATACTATGTAGAAATTTTGTGAACGCAACTCCTCTTAAACCGGATGGCAGATTTTGCTTAAACTTCCAGGGATGAACAACCTTAATGTGTAGATGGCAGTAAAGGAAGGAATTTTTGTTGCGACCAAATTTAACAGAATTATGGCCCTTTGTTGATTTTTTCACTATATACCATATAGAAATTTTGTGAACGCAACTCCTCTTAAACTGGTTGGCAGATTTTGCTTAAACTTCCAGGGATGAACAACCTTAATGTGTAGATGGTAGTAAAGGAAGGAATTTTTGTTGCGACCAAATTTAACAGAATTATGGCCCTTTGTTAAGTTTTTCACTATATACCATATAGAAATATTGTGAACGCAACTCCTCTTAAACCGGATGGCAGATTTTGCTTAAACTTCCAGGGATGAACAGCTTTAATGTGTAGATGGTAGTAAAGGAAGGAATTTTTGTTGCGACCAAATTTAACAGAATTATGGCCCTTTGTTAAGTTTTTCACTATATACCATATACATTTGTTGCGACCAAATTTAACAGAATTATGGCCCTTTGTTGATTTTTTCACTATATACCATATAAATAATTGAACATATAAATTTTACATTTGTAATTTAATTTAACATGTACATAAGGTTACCTGTAGATCATTTTAGGTATATGTACAGAAATGAAACAGTGGAATGAAAAAGTTCCACATAAAAATCTTACATACAGATATGCTTGCTCTTGTTTATGAGCACATCTGCACAGTGGGGGCATCCGTGTCCTTTGGACACAATTCTAGTTTCTCCTTTTTTGTTTTTTGTTCCTTTGCAGATTTAAATTTGAACATTTTTAGGCTCGAATATGGCGAAAACATTTACCTTAAAAAAGTGTCATGTCCGAAATGTCTTCTTGAAGTAACTTGTCCGAAAAATAGTACACTTACTGGTCCAAGCCTTTGAGATATCGCAATATACTGCTCGGACCTCTTTGCCTTCGTCAAGAGCCTTAACGATATCGTTGTAGAGATATATCAACTGATTAGTTGTCGAGTCTCCTTTGATAAAACCTGATTGAAATGGTGTCAATAAGTTGTTGGAAACAATATGATTATATAAACACTTGTGTATACAACGCTCCATAAGTTTCCCGATGCAGCTGAGAAGAGAGATTGGGCGATAATTTGAAGGTTTTGACGGATCAGATTTTTTGAAGAAAGGGGTAACATTAGCAAACTTCCAATGCTTCGGGAAATCGGAATCTCAATAAGGTGGTTAAAGAACTTTGAAAGCGGACCAGCCAATTCCTTTACGCCTTCTTTTATCAATTTCAGACTGACCAGGTCTGGTCTGCATGCCTTAGAAGAATTGATGAGGGTAACAGCGTCCTTGACATCCTGTACTAAAACAATTATTCTAAAAAGAGAGGGTCTTGGGGTAGCCATACCAGCAGGAAGTGTATGATTGAGATCGTTAAGAGTAGACTGTGTACAGAAAAAGGTGTTAAGCAGTTCGGCCTTGTCCTTGTCTGAGCTGGCTTCGATTCCATTATCGAATAGAGTTGGTATCGTTGATACTTTATGTCAGTTTCAAATTGTTAGTTGCTTTGCTAACTTAAACCATTGTTTTGTACTTATGTTATCTGAAATAATTTTACTTATTATGTTGCCATAAAATTCTGACTTTGCTTTTCGAATAAGTTTTGTAGTTTCATTTCGGATTGTTCTAAAATTAGACCACATATTACTGTCATTTGAACGTTTTGCTTGTTGGTGTATCCTCTTGCGTTTATGAATCTTTTTGCGTATCTCTAGTGTCACCCAAGGGACTTCACCTGGTCTTATTGTTATAGTTTTATTTGGAATACTTGTTGATGCAGCAGTAAGTATAGAGTCTGAAATTCTGTTTGCCACATTATTTGGATTGTCGTCATCAAGTAATGAGTTCCAGTCGACAGAACATAAACTATTTCTGTATTCGACATAGTAGCCATATTTTGCGAGAGTAGCTAGGTTGCTTAGGTTTCGCAGACTTTAGGACACAAACAGTTGGACAATGGAATCGTGTAAGATCTGGAATGAAAGGATCAGCCACAAAGCTTGAGAGAACCTGATTAGAGTTTTTGATAATCATGAGGTCAATTAAAAAATTGAATGTTCAGTATTGGTGTATTTATAAGTTGTTCAGCATTGAATGATGTATTTAGGTGATTCATTTTGTTCGAAGGTGAGGCGTTGACATTAATGTTGAAATCTCCAGTTACAAGAATATTGTCACGTTGAGAGTTAAAAGCTAGATCAAGGTTGTGTGCCATGTTAAGCCACTGAGTATTATTAGAATCTGGTGGACGATTGATGCCACCCAGTAATAGTGTACGCTGGTTAACATTAATTTCAACCAGAGTGCTTCTAGTCCATGTATGGATAGATCAGGACGTTCTTTTGCATAGAGAGTTTCTCGGACATAGATTGCAACGCCTCCACCAATTCGATTCCTGCTGTCGCAGCGGAAAGGTAAACTGAAATTTGGTATGCGTAGGTCATCACTAGACGTGTTAATGTTGATCCAGGTTTCAGTGAAAACTAAAATTTCATATGTCTGCGCTTCAATCGCCAATATATCACTGTCGTCTTTAGTATCTAATAGCAGAAGTTAAAATTAATATACATATATGAACACAATACAATTCTAGTTTACAGGCTTATACCGTATGAAGAACACATAAGTAGTCAAAAACTGCAAGATGAAAACAAAAGAAGTGCAGAAGCGTTCATTTAAAGTAAATGACTCAATTCTAGTTCGCAAGCTATTACTTTTGAAGAACCGATTTTAATTTAAAAAACCAGAAAATGTAAACATAAAGACACAGTACATGCATCTTATTTCTATATTTGAAGGTATAAAACTCTAGTAAGTTCAAAAGATTGGCAGTACAGGTTAGCTCCCTTGCTTTTTATATGAAAATACTCCGGTTACCTTATTCAATAAATAACAGAAGAGATACCAAATATCGTCGTCAGTCTTTCACATTACCAATATCAACTGTTTTAAGGCCAAGCAAACTTAAATTAAGTTTTTCCTGAAGAAAAAATGTAAAAAGTCGAATAACGAATAAGTAACATGTTACTGTATATTGCGAAGTTACGGCAAAATACGGATTTCTAAATACTTAGTGTACTACCACGTATATTTTGAAATATGGGAGTCCGTATACTGCTTAAATACAGTATTGTGTATACTTATAAAAGAATGGTAGCATTAACATAAAATACATATTGATCTGTGTTCCAAGAGTTAAACTACATTAATAGTAGTAATTTAAGAAATCGCTGTTTGCTACAGGGTTATTTTTCCCATTTGTTTACCAGCGTTCCTACTTTCGGACTTCCTTCCCTACCCCCATTTTGGCATATGAGAAAATTTGTCAGTTTAGTTACAAAATGTGAGGTCAATTCTTTTGTTTAAAAAATGTTAAATCTTTTTGCACTGAAATATTCCTATTGTGTCTAAGTTTATTTTCCGCATAATTGTTTTCCCCAGTTAAATAATAATTAAAATACAACCAATGTAATTTTCCGGAAGTGCAAAGATCCAAAATTTCACCAGTGACCACCGCAGGTTACTGCTTAACTGAGATGACCATTAACACAGATTCAACTGTATTTTCTATTAACTATAAAGCAAGATTATACGCTGCTTATGTAAAATATGGCTGCTTTGGTAAAGTTATCTTCGCCAGCACCAAATAAATGATAACACGTATCTTTTGAAATCAACTTTGTCTTAAAGTCATGAACATTAAATCGTATATAGTGTACGAGCTAAAAATAAACTATGTAGTGTATACCTATACAAACACCGTGCTATTTTTACCGCAGTTTATACAAACTTATAAATACAGTTGGGCGACACTCGTTCGGAAAATAGCACAGTTAGGGCGGCGTGACGAGTGGAATAAATTTTACAGTCAGGGCGGCGTAACGAGTGAGCGTCGCAAATATTTAAATTAAAATAGCAAAATTATTGTAAGTAAATCCAGATGAAAAGTCTGATACAAGGTTCACATTTAAGTTATGAATAAAGTTAAGAAAATGAACGGTAAAATAAAATGCGTGATCGTCGGCGATGGAGGTGTCGGGAAAACAAGCATGTTGATGAGTTACACGACCGGCGGAATCATGATGGATTATATCCCGACGTGTTTTGACTACTATACAGGTAAACGGATTTTAATGTTTGAACGAAATTGCGTATTTACTTTCTTTTCCGTATGCTACGACAGTTCTGTATTTTCGTTTATTTAAAACACTCCTTTACATAGCGTTCACAGAAGAATCGAGCCACCTCCATCATAAGCCTGCATGACTCTGGAGGCCTCAATATTTTTCTAACGAAATATGTCATCGCGCAATAACTCTGTAAGAATTTCTCTTTGTTAACTATTGTTCTACGAACGATCACTGTGCATCGCAGCATGTATTTTACAGCACGTGTAACATGTAGTCGGGAACAAGGTGTACATACACTTCTGATTCGTAACGATACAATTCAGTTACCGATTTTCTACTAGTATTTAGATTCACACTTATTTAATGTTTTTTTTTCGAAGATATTTATTCCATTTAAACAGATTTTATTGCTGCAAATACAACAGGCGATAGGACAATTTAACTGCAAAAATCAGCAAAAATATGTCGGGCAGCACGTTAATGTCAGCATTAGTTAACCGTCGTCGTATACTATCTATCGTCCGCAATTCAAATGTTAACATGCATACACAGAAATACAGCAATTATAGTACATAAATAAAACAAATGTGTGTATGTAATATAAATATATCTGACTGGGATCACGAGTACTGTATATTAAGACATATTGAGGTGACCACCATAACGGGTTCAACTGTACATGAAAAAAAAATTTGTAAAAATCAATTTTCCCCCGCAAATGGTACAGCTCAATAGGCCTGAGAATGCGTAACTAAAGCACAAACAAAGAAACAGAATATCGAGAACAAACCCACACAATGATGAACACATGTAGAAACAAAGAAACAGAAACGTATTCCCCTAAAAGGGACACTTCCTATACATTAGCAATTATATTCTCGAAACATATAAGATTGTATTAGGACAGGATTTCTTTTTTTACTGAATTACAAATTTAACATTACAGACTACAGTCCAACCTCTCTAAACAACACCACTGAAGAGCAAAAACCTATCTACAAAGACAGATAGTATGTTTCCCAAAGCAGTTATATATCTGAACACATTAACCTCCCTAGAGCAACAACCTCTCCTCAACAAACACAAATTGATGTTCCCTTTGGTGTTGTAGTGGAGAGGCTATACTGTATTTTAAACACTGTTGTTTTTGTTCTACATCATTTGCAGCACATGTTTTATTTAACTGTTTCAGTTGATATGAAGACAGAGGGCAGAAGTTACACGATGAGTCTGGTAGATACAGCGGGACAGGTAAGGTAGATCAAGGTCCTTTCATTAGATATGCAATTCAATCCACTGTGCCTTTAGGTTGAGCAATTAACCGATTTGTATTGAAATATGTAGAGATTTAGGGCGGAGCTAAGTGCTCTGTGATGTCACAGTTCTTCTTAGAACTAACTTTAGAATATTTTCATATTGTATATAGATATTTAGTCATTATGCATTGAAAATAAATCTTGCTTCTATTTAATGAAATTGGAGCATTTGATTGGATTATAAAGTAGGGATGACTGTAAGATAAAAGTTGTTCATGAACCTAATGATGCGTATGACAATAATCAAAACTAGGCCTTGATGTGCTTATTGTCCTCCGAAAAGTGAAGACTTCAAAATTAAGTATACAGTGAAGCTTTCATTCGGCCATGAAATGTTTATGTATGTACAATAGCGGCATTGCTTTTTTTCTTTCTCTTTCGATTTATTGAATCACTATATTATATTGTTTTCAGGAGACGTACGACCTCCACCGAACGCTGTCGTATTATGACACAGATGTGTTTGTTGTCTGCTTTTCTGTTGCCGATCACGTCTCTTTCGAAAATGTTAAATCGAAATGGATGTCAGAACTGAAGCAATATCGGCCGAACACTCCATATATTTTAGTTGGCACGCAAACTGACCAGCGCGAGACGAAAGCAGACGACAGAGAACAGTTGCAACAGAAACTTACAACAGAATGCGTTTCGTTTAGAAAAGGCAAATCTACTGCTAGAAAGCTAGGAGCTAAACAATATGTAGAATGTTCGGCGTTACTGTGTGAAGGAGTAGAAAATGTATTCTTGTCTGCTCTACAAACAGCAGTAAATTCAACCAAGAAAAGCAAATCAGTATGGAAAGGTTTCAAGTCATCATTCAAATTAAAAAGATCCGACAGTGGGACAACCGTCATCGAATGATACGCGTAAAGTGGATTTTCCAGTCTGCATTTCAGATGTCATTTGAACCTGAGGTTTGTTGAAAACGAGGTCATTTGAACTCAAGGTCAGAAGGAATGGCACCGTGACTTGAAGTACATGTAATATTTAGAAACGGGTTGAAGAAGTTTGACTGATAGTGCAATATATTTCAATGAAAGTCCCAGTCATAGCTCCGTGATATTGTTGTTGGAATATAATCTCTCTGATTGAAAACATTACTGTTCTGTTTTAAGCAATGTGTTATTTTGTATTATGACAATTTTGTATGTGTATTTATGCTATAACCATAATAATGCTTTTATCATTGACTTACATTTTACACGACTGAAACTGTTCTTTTTATAAAATAAAAAAAACGTAAACAAAGATTGACTAGCAACTAGTAGCAAGTACTGCCATGGGACCCGGTTTGGTGCAGTGTTAGGCGTTTGCTTCAGGATCGGAAGGTCTCTGGTTCAATCCTCACATGGTCCAGTTCCCAGTCCTCAGGCAAGACATCGATATTTCTAGATTGACTTTTTCTCTCTTCGAAGTTGATTCCGCCTAGAGTGAGTCTCGAGAGCGATTAATATTAATTGTAAGAACTTGTTTCGCAATTGAGATTAGTCGCATGTTGGTTTGTAATTAAAGCGCAAAGTAACTATATATTTCAGACTATTTTACGCCTAACATTCTGTTAGTTAGTATATTTATTTATTCAAATCAATTTGTTTATTCTTGATTACTAAACAATTTCTTGACTGGCTTGGTTTAACGACACATCGACAAAAAAGAGGCCATGTCGCGTCGGGAATTACGATTATAGCTTGGTACGACTTAGGACTAAGGAGCTGTGTCAAGATTTAAACAAGAGCATCGGTATCACCGATTGATGTTAAATGGAGCTTGCGTTTTCGGATAAACAGCACAAATGTTCTGTTCCTGTATATATAATTGTTATTGCAGACAACAAAATAAAGGGACGTAATTAATTGGTATGAACAGATAAAGTTATCTGGAACGTTACACTTCCTTTCAATAGCCTCTTTCTTTGTGCTAAATACCAAGTAAGTCTGTTTTTCGTTTTGTTTCCTTCAAACATAATTTTACATGACAAAGGGAGATAATTTATTGTTTTCGTTGATTAATTTAAAGGAGAGAAGGTATGGAGGATTGTCCGTCATCCGTCCGTCAACTTTTACTTCAAATGTCATCTCCTCTGAAACTACTTGGCCAATGCTGATGAAGCTTGGCAGGCATGATCCTTGCATGAAGCTCTAGTTAAATTATTTAAGAATTCCAGTCCTAATAAGGACACTGGTTACTTTTTCAACACATAGGAAAAACTTTTTAAAATCTTCTCTGAAACCACAAGGCCTTAAGCTTAGATAGTTGGCATGTAGCATTGCCTAGTAGACCTCTACCAAAATTGTTCAAATAATGACCTCATGGTTTTAATTGACCCCGCCCTGGGGTCACTTGATTTTACTTAGGTTTTACTTTGATATTATTTTTGTTTTTTTTCTTACGGAAAAACTTTAAAAATCTTCTCTGACACCTACATATTTAGAATATAGCATTGTCTAGTGGGCCTCTACCAAGTTTGTTCAAATCATTCCCCATTGGGTCGGTATTGGCCATAAGGGGTCACTTGTTTTACGTAGACATGTATAGGAAAGTCTTCAAAATTCTTCTTCTCCGAAATCACAAGGTCTATAGGCTAGAATTTTAGTATGTAACATTGTAAAATGGACCTCTTTAAAATGTGTTCAAATCATGCCCCCAGGGTCAAAATTGAGCCTGTCCGAGGGTTTAATTGGTATAGGAAAAACTTTAAAATCTTCTTCTTAACAACCACAATGCTTAAATATTTGGTGTGTAACATTGTTTAGTGGTCCTCTATTAAGTGTGTTCAAATCATGCCCTTTGGGTCAAAATTGACCACGCCCTCGGAAGGGAGTCCCTTGCCTTTTTATAGAATTAGAGAGAAACCTAGCTTCCAGTGAGTTCCTATAGCAACCACTGACTTCCTTAGCAATCCATGACATTCTTAGCAACCACTGACTTCCCCTATCAACAAGTGACTTCCCCTCGGAGCAAGTGACTTCCTTAGCAACCACTGACTACCCCTAGCAAGTACTGGTACTCAGGTGAGTGATATAGGGCCATGATGGCCATCTTGTATTATTTGATGATTCGTGCTAAAACATGTTTGAAAAACTTATTTTTTCACCGAAATCTTTATCAGATTACTAACAATTCTAGTTTAAACAGTGCAAACAATTTCTAGCCAATGACTACTGAATAAACAGAAGCAAATATTCGATTATAAAGTTTCAAATGCAACTGATTAGACGTATTTATTACGAGCCAATCATACATGTATGCCATTAAGTTTGTATTTTGAAAACGTTGAATATTATTGATACAATTGTAAATGACCCTTTTGGCTGATTTAATGCATTCCTTTTCTGTTTAATAAACCTCTACGGACATTTTCATTATCGTTTAAGCACAAATTGATATCCGTGGACACTGAACTGTGTCCTTATGTAATAAAAGCTGAGAGTTATTCCCAGGTTTTACAGGAAACTCTGGAAAGCAGCCCTCATTAGCATAAAAGTAGTCTTTCATGTGATATTTGCATTGGGTACCACTTATTCTCTAAGAAGTAATCGGTCATACAAAAAGCTAGGCAACAGTTAAATAATTATTTTACCAGCCAATACTTTATCTCTGGAATATTCATGTATCTTATTTTTCACAAAGTCATATAAAATGTATACCCATTTAGCCTAGTCAAATTTTAAGAAAGCCCGAATCTTGCGAAATGCACCAGAGCATTTCCTAGTGGGCCCTATTGAAATATTAATAACACTACAAAATAATTTATGAGATATTATGGTCTTGAACCGTTTGTCAACCTTAGAAGTAGATATATATGTATAAAAAAAAATAAAACCTGAAATAGGACTATATATTTGAAATGTAAAACATTAAACACATTAATAAACAAAAAACAAAGCAAGAGGGCTATTATGGCCATATGTCGCTCACTAGGGTATCATTGCCCTTCACGCCAAGATCACGGCAAGTCCAACACACCGCAAACACGTCAACATTATAAACTAACACAGAGATATTGCTTTTGTACACAAATTGTTCAAAATATATGCCTATTAAAGTTTTTACCATATTTGTTTTGTATTTTTAGTAACAGAGATTGTACTTTAGAACAGTGACCGTGACCCTAAGTTTGTGAATTTATTTTGAAAAACTGAATCAGTCCTTTCCAACAAAATGTATTGTTATTTGTCCTAAATGTATTTAGTTTAAGTTAAACTTCTGACACCCAGGGAATGGTCAAATTTGATTTCAGGGTTATGATTTGAACAATCTTAGTACAGGACTACTAGGCAATACTACAAACTCAAGTATTTAAGATATGTGGCCATGCGATCTTTGACAAAAACATTTTCACAGTATTGACATATAATTATGTAACACTTAGCGCGAGGCCAGTTAAGACACAAGGGGCATAACTTGAACAAACTTGGTAGGGATTCACTTGACAAAGATTACTCTTATTACTTTTATCATTCAGCTCTGCATGAAATGGAATTCTTCGATCAATTTTGACAGAGAATCATACGAAGAACATTCATGTGAGGTTCTGGTAAAGTTTTCCCAGTGGTTTTAGACGTGATGTTGTTTGTAACAGACTAAGCGGGATCCTAAAATTCACCTCGGCATTCCAAGTACAGGTGCGCTAAAATCATACTTGTCAGATTCATTCTACCCGTTTTTGATACAAACGTCTTCAGATGCGTAGACTTGTAATACTGTCTTGTGTGATCTTAATATGATCTCATTGTACAAAAGTGGCCAGGAAAATGCCAAAACGTTTTAACATTTAGCTAGAAATTACTTACATGATTTTCATACATATACAGCGGTTTATCATATACGATATGTCTACCAAGTTATATGAAAGAAAACAATAAATGAACGTTACTGTTAACGGATAATTTGGTTAACTGTACAACTGGGACAAAACTTTACGTGTGTTGGTAATATTAGAAGACGTAATTTGTAAGCCCGTACGGTCTGTATGGTCTCCAACTGTAAGTTATTGAAACATCTAACAACCCTAACAAATGTTTTAGATAAAACCTAACACGTTAACAAACGAATATTTCAGCCTAACCATATCCTAGTAGTTAAGATAACTCCAATTTCATACTAGTATCCAGGCCATAGTGTGTGTTGCCAATGAGATATTACGAGGTTGCTCGAAAAGTAATAATGTAACCATGTGGTACCCTAGCTGGTGGTATCTCCGAAAAACAGCTATTTACAGAAAAGCAGATGAAGAAATATTTTTCATGGTATATTCAGCATTGACAGTCGATGGAATGCTTTAAAAGCAAACGTATTGACTATTGATAGCCACGTGTGCACAAAAGGGGTCTCATCCAAATATTAAGCTAACATAAGTGCTCTTTTGGACGGACCTTGATAAAATTCTCATCAAATCAAATCAAATCAAAAGCCACGTGTGCACCTCTGTGACATCAAAGAAGCTGATACAATTGTACTTGATCCATTTCGCTAGAAAAATTCTTAAATATAGACATCAAAATCACCCAGTTAAAGTTAGCATTTTTGATAAAACTTACTTCTTTTGTATAAAACTATATATTCTATGGAAACTGTTATATCTTGTTTGTTAATATTAAGGCTCTTAAAACTATTTCCAACCTGTTGATTGTCAAATATCACATACCACCAGCATTGGTTCCCTTTGTTGTGAAATTTCAAGTTTTGACATGTGTCGTGTCAATAGCTCCCAGAAGGACAATAGTCACGTGATGAAGCACATCAACATCTTGTTTCGATTTAGCAGGGATAGCATTATGTTTTCGCTGGGGCAAATCAAAATGGTTAGGATTTCCTGCTTTCTGAACAGCTGATATACATTCAAAATACCTCCAGCATAGGTTCCCCCACTCTAATACCAAAGGAAAGCAGACTGTGTATATGTTTTACTTAAGTTTACTGCGCGCTGATAAAAGAAAAAGTGTGTTCTTCTTATACCTCCAAAGGAAGAATACAAACATCGGACCCTAGTAATGGTTATGAGTATAGGCATATTAAAGAAGGACTCCCTAAAACTGGTGTGGAATTTAAGGGACACTTAATTCAAAATACATTACAGTCCCGTAAAATATTCAATAATCCATGTGAAGTTGTTCAATTATTTCAGACGGATAGAGATTTATTACAGAAAGTTTTTCCCGACATATGTTCTTAAAATTGCATTTTGTTACGTACAATACTTCTTGAAAGTCGAGTGCTCTGCTTGGAAATGTATCAAAGCCAGGTACCATTTATGCTTATACATTGTATAGTACAAAATAAATACTTCAGGTCAAGAAGAGAACACTTACCGTCCGTACCTTGCTTGCTTTATTCATTACAGCCATTCTTGCAAAATGTTATGTTGTGACGTTCTTTAACCAGACCGCTGATATATTCCATCGTTTATAAAAATGAAGACACAAAATAAAATCTGAAACAAAATTCAAAATGTTTCATTCGTAATAAATAATAAAAACATCAACATTGATAATAAAAAGATGACCACTCGGTTTAAATAAAGACAAAGCTCTGAGTTGAAGCAGAAATAAATGTTGTTGACATGAAATCTGGCAAGCAATGTACAGCTCTTAATCCCGCATATAAAATAAAGAAAATTTATACATGGTATAAATTGCATAAATTTACCATGAATTTTATTTTGATAATCCCACAGCTTATGGTGATAACAATGGATCACAACACATCACAGAGAAACTTATTGCAACATTGAAGCTGCTCATTAACAGTCAAACAAATCTCCAATTGATATACTGAAACATATGCTCTAAAAGTAGTGGTAACAATCAACAACACAAGCACAAACCTACAAAGCTATTTGAGAAAATCTGTTAAAAAATGTTGGTGAGGCTGATTTAACGGAACCGCTACACAATACGTTTAAACTGGAATTTCAAAAGTGTTTATAACGCTTTATAATTCAGTAGCGTATATTTTAAAAAATATAGAAAGGCAATTTATACAGTAACCTTTTTATCTGATGATTCGTTCTAAAATAGGTTAATTTCAAACAGTTTGTAGAACCGTGTTTTTTTTCACCAAAATCTGAGAGCGGGCAGCGTTACGTTAAACAAACTTTAAGATGGAATTTACTTGGAAATCGCATATGCAACTGGATCACCTTGGAACTATTGATTAGGCAGTTGCTGATCAGTATAAAACATTATTCTAAGACTATTAAAGAAGAAGAAGCAAAGTTTCTTTTATAAAGCTCAAAGTGCAACCGATTATACTATAGATTGCAAGCCAATCGTACAAAAATAACCCCATTGATGTATGTACAGATACCTTTTTGACTGAAGTAATGTATTGTTTGAATAAGAGTATTCCTTGTCTGTTTAAAAGCCGTCTAGACTAGTTTATCATCGAATAAACACTTGGTTTCCAAAGACACGTTAAACTGCTTCCTGTTTTATGTTGTCTTCTAAGTTAGTGCCCTTTTTACACAAAAAAACAACCCACAAACAAACCACATGCTTACTACAATGTCATGAATTGTTCCTTATTGGTAAATAGTTGACATTACTGACCCTATTTTGTACAAAAATAATCCATTGAGTGCATTTAATTTAAAGTTAAATAGTCGCTAGTGAAAGAGAAAAACAAAACTAAAATAGAAAACAAAACTAAAATAGAATAAAAAACAATGTCACTACTAGATCTAGTGAAACAGATTTAACAATAAATACTATTGGAAACATTTCTGATGATTACTCAGATGTTTTGATATGTGGTAAATACGCAATCCTACGATCAGCACACACAATATCTATGGAACCTTTATGCATCCCATCTTATTTTTCACAAAGTTGTACCAAATGTTTATCCGTTTAGTGTTAAATGCCTGTTATGAAGAAAACTTGTAGCTTACGTACCAGAGCAGTGTCAGTCCGTCTTTTGGGAGAGAAATACCACTACAAAGTTTCTTATAAGATTGTACAGTGTTACATGAAGCAATGGGCAAGCTTAGTTAGCAGATATGTATATGTAGATAAAATAATTATAGCTTCATGAATCAGAAGTATATCTGTAAAACACACCAAAAAACGCAAACTCATCAATAAGAGAAAACAAAGACAAACAAAATGGAATAAATATGCATTATTACTGTTTCCCTCCTACAGATACGTCATGATAATATCTTGCGTAATCTTATTGTGATGTCACAAAACCGTATATCAAATATGCGGTTGTACATAATTGGCCGGGACAATGCCAAAAAGCATAAACATTTATTGAGAAATTTCTCACAATATTTTACAGATAAACGGACCAGTGAAGTGACTGTCTACATCATTTACATAAGACTTTAAGTAATAAACGGTTAATATGAACATACCATTTGGCTAGAAGACAGAACCTGGTATTGCTTTTATCACGAATCTTCATGTACTACAATATTAAACATCTTTTGAATTGTATCATAAAATAAGTTAATTTACATAATTATTTGTTTTAAAAGGTACGACTGAAACCTAACAAACGAACTTTGTTCTTTTCATGCAATCTGAAAGGGAAAAAGCAGTTGGCGTGAACCATTCTTGAACTTGACTGTCTAATGAGCCACATACCACTTAAAGACCGAGTTACTCTCCTCCTATAATTGTGAAACGTGATTCGATCGATGCCCCTTCCGGAATCCACGCATTTATTCGAAGCAGACCGAAACATAGTTAAAGAGAAAAGACCACTGAAGACGTTTAATATTAATACAACGATCAAAACTTCCGGTTAAGCAAAATAACGCTTGTCTAGCTTGAACTTCAGAAAGACAAACATGCCATTTTAGAGCATTTATTCTCTGTTTGACGTGTTATAGTTTAATAAATCTACTATGTAATAAAGATAAATTTTACTTTCATTTATCTATAAATGGTTTGCAATCGGTCTATTGCATTTACTAACAAATGGTCTCCCGAGTATTTTCTCTCGAGTTCGTGTTTTTCGCATGACGTAAATGAATGTTTTTGCTCGACGAAAATAGCTTATCTCAAAATGAAAACAAACAAACAAAAACAAACAACAGTGTCTGTGAACAAAACTTCAAAAACAAACCATATCCCCATGCAACTTTTCTGTCTCTTCGGTTCCAATCTAAACAATATCATACATCAATTATAACTACGTTAACTAAGGACGTATCCCTCTTCCAGGCCCAAAAACATAAATGATATAGTATGCGTGTTGTAAGAGTACCGCACGTAATAATTGCTATGTAGCCGGAGACAGGTGACATGAATCAATGCTCGCATGCGATCGAGGAGTTCGAGATACTCTTGCTAATTAACCTTTGACAAACAACTACATTTTGGGAACGTCAAACTAGTTTACTTCAAAAACATGAATTTTTATACTTGGTGTGCAGATCTTGGCGATTACATGTTTGTATTAAGGTATCAACGACGGTATTTAGATATTCCAGGAATAGGTTGCCGGTATGGCGGTGCTCAAGCTAGTATTTCTTGCTATTTACCTCTGAAACCTCGAAGGGGGGGGGGGGGGGGGGGGGGGGGGGGGGGGGGGGGGGGGGGGGGGGGGGGGGGGGGGGGGGGGGGGGGTGGGGGGGGGGGGGGGGGGGTGGGGGGGGGGGGGGGGTGGGGGGGGGGGGGGGTGGGGGGGGGTGGGTGTGGGGGGGGGAAACCTTGGATTTAAGTAGCTGAAACCTTGGATGTAAGTAGCTGAAACCTTGGATGTAAGTAGCTGAAACCTTGGATGTAAGTAGCTGAAACCCTGGATGTAAGTAGCTAAACCTCGGATTAGTGCTGAAACCTCGAATTGAACCTTGGGTAGGTGAACCTTGGATGTAAGTAGCGAAACCTCGAATGTAAGTAGCTGAAACCTCGAATGTAAGTAGCTGAAACCCTGGATGTAAGTAGCTGAAACCTCGAATGTAAGTAGCTGAAACCTCGAATGTAAGTAGCTGAAACCTTGGATGTAAGAAGATGAAACCTTGGATGTAAGTAGCTGAAACCTCGAATGTAAGTAGCTGAAACCTTGGATGTAAGAAGATGAAACCTTGGATGTACGTAGCTGAAGCCTTGGATGTAAGTAGCTGAAACCTCGAATGTAAGAAGCTGAAACCCTGGATGTAAGAAGATGAAAAACAAAGGACCTGACCTTGGCAATTTCAACTTTCTGGATAACGAAGCGGAATTAAACAAGTTACGACATATAAGGTGACATTAATGTCGGATGCGGGTCGAAATACATTGAGACTTTTAGAGAAAACCAACGTCTGAATCCAAATACCGGAAATGTGCATCGTTGGTGCAAGCAGTTTTCTTTTAGCAGCAGTGTGAATACGTTTTTATATATAGCTGTTACAAAAACCTGATAAGCTTAGTAAAGATACCCTAGAGACAGTTCAGTTAAATATTTCCCACGTTAATACTTGTTTAATACATACGTTTGCGCTGACAGGGGACTCAGCACGTTTTTTTTAACGTAAATGAATACTTCGTTTAAAAAATGGATGTCACGCAAAATCTATTTGTAATGACAATTGTACATGTACTATGTTCACAATAGTACCTCCCCGCTATCAGAGGAACACAAAATGTTAATCTAAAGATGCCTCTTCTGAGTAAAGAGTGGAATTAAAATGTTAATGTATAACTTGTTTGGACGAGTACGAATCTGTTGATTAATATGATAAAAACGAACACGCTAAAAGTTAGTTAACATTAGCGATTTTATGAAAGATTATGTCCCGTAGGGACTTACCGGACTGGAAGATTAATCTCAGGATGGGTTAATGTTATAACAAGAGCTGATAACCCAGCTGAAAAACGAAGGACCTGTTCTAAGTCTTGTGAATTTCAATTTTCAAGCTAACAAAGCGGAATAAAAACAAGTTACTACAGATAGGGCGACATTAAAGACACTGGATCACTTTGAATTTACAAAATCATTTGACGTTCAAAACATGCAACGTTTAGGAGGACGGCTGAATTAAATATTTCCCACGCTGAAACTTGTATAACATATAAGTTTTCGCTGACTGGACTCAACTGACCTTTTAAATGTGAATAAGTTCTTCGTATAAAGAAAATAATGTCACGCAAATGAACATGTTTAAATTCTGTTTATAATGACAATTTTACTATGTTCAGAATAACGCATCCCAACATAACTGACGAAAACAAATGTTAATCTAAACATGTCTCTTCTTGGTTAATAGTGGAATTAAAACGTTAATGTATTGTTATTCTCTACATCCTGTTTGGAACGAACATAAATCTGTTGTTTAATACGATAGAAACAAAATTCCTAATAGTTTGATACTATTAGCAATTTAATGATATAATTATGTCCCGTAGGGAGTACAAGGTTGGAAGAAAACACACGTTGATTAATCTCAGGATGGGTAAATGTTATAAACAAGAGCTGTCCATATAAAATGACATGTGTCCCCGTGTGGCAGCTTTGATTGAAAATAACAGCACTTATTTAAATAAAAATAACCACGATTTCCCTTTGTTCTCATGTGTTATTTCAACTATTGTAGGAGTATCTTCTTAAATAAATGAAACTAGAACAAGGGCAGTAACTGTTAAATGATTAATCATAGAGTCATGTCTATTTTGAGCACTTCACTTCATCTCATTGGCCTTGACTAATATATAAAGTATCGATTGGTTCCCTTCAATAAGATAACTTACCTAAAGGCAGTAATTCCCACAATAATTAAGTCAGGGTTATATTTTCTTGTGCGCTGCACTTCCTCTCATTTCCCTGTATCAACAAATGAAGTAACAACTGATTCCTTTCAGTAATTCTCAAGATATACCGGTACTCCGCACAAGAACAGGCATCTAAGGTCAGTAACTCAAAACATAAATGAAGCAAGAGTTACAGTTCCTGCGCTTTGCATTGTCCCCTAACAATATATATGAAGTGTCAATTGATTCCCAGTAGGAGTTTTTGAGTTATGCTCCACACATTAGTGGGCCTGACGGACGGATTGACAGGCGGAAGATATGGTCAATATATGCCGCCGCCATCTGGCAGGGTTAACAGCTAGGTTCATTGTAACAAGGACATACAATGTACCATGCAATTAGGAGATTATTTCATAAATGTGTTTAAATGGGGAGTTCGTTTTGAAGAAGAACATAATTTTATAGTTTACATATATTGAATAATGCGTCTTGTGTGCACTAAATGTAATTAAAGGGACATACCATATAACTGATGTCAAACTAAATAACCTCCAAAACATAAATAATATAATCTTTGGAAGTATTATTACTTAACCTGAAAGTTTCAGTTATGCATTCCCAGTCATTATTGATAAAATCAGCGATATAAAATATACTGTAGTACCGTAAGCCATTCAATACTCTATGTAGAGTTGTTGTTGTACAATTAATTGGTGGATGCGATTTTATATAGATTGATTGTGGTAAAATAAGACATTTTTCGCCATCGGTTCTTCTTTGAAATTGTATTTATTTATCATTCCACGTTCATTGAACACATAATCTATGTTTCGAGAATATAATCTGCTAGATTTACTCTATAACAAATCGCTGTCCACCAAAATTGTAAAGCAAATATGAATAGAATGAAGGTTTTATTTTGCAAATTTTATAGTTTTACGTGGTTTAAAATTGCATCAAGTTTTAAGCTATATCTCTTTAATAACAACCATTTCTTTAGTGGAAATTACTGTCACAAAGATACATTGCCAGATTTCACGATACCTAGCTTCAGTTAAATATATGATTCTCTTTTAGAATATTAAGCAGAATCGTACACGTCATCCTTCAAATTTAAAAATTCCTCTATATTGATTACAGTGTATGCACATGAAAATCGTGACTCCGATTGCACATGGCATCAACAAGAAGAACGTGTATGTCAAAGGATCGTCACTCTATGATAGATGATAATAAAATTTAGCCCAGGTAGAGTCTCTGCCAGTTATATTTTATCATTACATTCAGTTCATTGTAAGTCCGAACATTAAATAAGACTCAATGGAATCACCTAGTATGAAGAAAGGCTCTCAAACAAGAGCGAAGACACAGATAGATGTCTGATATATACTTCACAGATAAAAACAAGTCATTTTGTTCTGGCTTTGCACGGGAAACAACAGGTTTTATGCTCATATGTATGAAACGTTCAGGCTGTTCACGCCACTTAAATTCTCGTGCAGTCTCTCAGACCAAACATCAGAGCACGTGCTTTAGTTTTGAAAAATATATATATATTTATTCATATATAAACGCATTTACAAGTACAATATCTAATAACAATATTCATGATTGAGCAATAAGCTAAACGCTTGACAATGTATAGTAGCTCTTTCCTGATACATTTATAAATTCTTTCATCGACTTTTTACAGTAACAACATAAATTTATCAAACAAAAAAGAGCACGTGCTTTTGTTACCTCCCCTGCGCGAACAGTAAAGAAGAAGTGTTTGGCTAGACTCTGTTGTTATACCACACATGAAAAGAAATTGTACGGGGCAGGAAGGTGGATCTTGGAATGAGTTTCCAGTTTTACTGTGTAGACTGTGAACGTGGAAATAGTGAGAAATAGGAAAATGTTTCGTTCCAAACCACACGTGCTCTGTAGAATCCGCAAATTGATACATTTCAAACTACAGGAATTAGTTCCGTTCCAATTCATGAAGAGGCCACTGTTACTGAAAATAACAAAAAGGAAACAGCTTCTTTTCATGAACCAATCGGTAGAGTGTTACAGAGTAATCCTTGAAGCATCATTTCCTTGATACATTTCAGAGAACAGGAAAACGTTTCAGTTCACTACACACAGTTGCCTCCTATTATTAAAAATAAATAATTATATAATTATAAAATTGCTAATGCTAATAAACCAATGAATGGATTGTCAGTAAACTTGCTCTGCATCATCATTTCATCAACATAACGGAAACAAAGTTACGGAGTACAGACTCAGTACACTATTACTAAATATATCTGTCAAACATCTGTCAATTAAAAAAAAATATTTTGCTCTATGTACTATCAAAATGAGTAAGTACTATCAAACATATGAAAAATCTTGTTTATCAAAACCCAAGGTCAGAATAAATCTTATGTTTATTTCTAACCTTCTCTGTACTAATCAATTTTCAGTTAAATTGTGTTGTATTTTGTATTGTGGACCACTGTTTGTTGCATGTCTTGTATTATGTATTGTGTATGTCATCATGAGCTTTTTAGCCTATATGGATGCAATAAACTTGTCTTGTCTATTTATACAGTGTTCTTTTTCAAATTCCTTTTATGAACCAACATATGGAACGTCTCAAAACTTGCTTTGAGGCATATTTGTATTGGCCTCTTTTAGAAAACATCATGGTCAACAATACTTCAGAGTAATTAAGTTCTATAGAGTACTACAGATATACGGTACATTAGTACATTTATTACATTGATAACCACTTGAAATTCAACTTGCTCAAGATAATAAGGACCAACATGACTCTCTTGCCAACTTCTGTTGAAACTATTGCTTCAAAGGTTTATATTCAATCCCAGCAAAATATTATTAATCTGTTTGTAAACTTGTTTACTTGACTAGCTATTGTTGTTGCATAAAACCACTTACAACCATGACGGTTTTTGCGAGCCAATCAGACGAAACTTTATAAATATCTACTCGAACAACAAGAATAAAATGGCGCAAATATAGATAATATGAAACATGTCCAATAATATCTCCAAAGAACTCCAATACTAAATACACCTTTGTCTGAAAGCCTTCCTATCGAATATTTTAGCCGGCGTGTTTCTTTTTCAGCTATATTTGTCGATTTCAGAGTCCATTTGTCAATCAATTAGCTCTTATCATTTTCATCTGTGACGTAATGATGTGAGCGGGGGAAACAATTATATCCGGGGAACATAATTTGACGGAACTATAAAGCCTTTGGAAACCTGATCCGCCATTGGAACAAAGGAAGAGATCGAAGGAGTCGTATTCAGATAGGTAAGTTTTTGTTTAGCTTTTTTCATAGTTTATTTATTTTCTTTTTATTTTAATATACCTTTAGTTTATATTTTCTTAAATTAAAATTCAAAGTACTTTGTCGTCTAAATACATTCACGAATGTGGAACACTGATAAAGAAATTTAAGAGAATGAAATCATGAATATATCACCCAAACAAGTAGCTGTATCTAAATGAGATACATTCAAAGAAAACATGCCATTGAAATATGTTCACAAAAAACAAATCTACTACTTGTTATAACAAGATATTCTTCTTTCTTTTCATGTATAACAATATTTCTTTTGATACGTATTTGACTAGTCTAAAGGCAGTTTCGTATAAAAAAAATGTTAAAATCCAAGCGTTTATTGTTTGAATCAGCATAATTTTATTATATGATTCTGCTGGCAGTGCCATCTTAATATTTGAAACCAATTTAGTTAAATTCAAATTTACCGAAAAAAGGAAGAATTTCATCGAATCAACTTTTGTATTTGCGTTAAAACTATAATATCACCAGCACGGCTGTAGGAGAAAAAAGTAATAAATGTACACCCAAAGTCACAGAAAGCAACATATTGTACAGCATCCAAAAATGTTTAAGTAATATCTTCCGGGTAATTTTATCAATATAAATTAAAAAATTGCGTTCATATGTGTGTATATTAAATCGTATGATAGCCTATAATAGTCTTTACAAAAGTTTGAATCGTTTAAACTATTTTTGTTTTTCCTTGTTTACTATGTTTTAATCACCTTTTCGTTACAAGCATTACATCAGTTGAGGCGAAGCTTTCTATATCCCCAGAGAACTTCTGAATAAACATTATAACCATGCATTAATTGCACAGAGGATATGATTGTGCTTATTCTATTTGAAGTTGAATTATTCAGTCAAGCATATTTGCTCAACGAGCATTCATTTAGTTTAATTTATAACCATGAACACTTTTGATCGAACAGTCACTGGATCACTTAAAAACCTTGAACAATAAAATCCGCATCATTAATTAATATGATTTAATATATACACACACTTGTTTTCTTTGTTTTGGTTCATATTGAAGAATTACCCGAAGTTTTGGCTGTGAACAAAGTTGAAAGCAGAATATAGTTGTATTATGCACAGAAGAGCATTGTATAATGCAATAGAGAGCACAGCTTCATACAATTTGTAACTTGCTTTTGGTTTTGTGACCATAAAAAAGTGTTTTGTTTTGGTGCCAGAATATGATACCGATTGGAAGCTTGCTTTTGTATTCAATGAAATGTTCATAACTAAATTTGCCCATATGGTCGAAAAACTACCGAATGACTTTAGCATCAGTAAGTGTTGGCGTTTTGTCAATATTAGACTGATTTGTAAACTATTAATTTCGATTCTTATGTCCCGCCATTCGAAGAATGGTGGAATAGCATAAAGTGTTAAATCAGTCAGTCAATACCAGTTTTGATGAGCGGCATGGATTTGATTCAAATTCAAGCGTGTGTTTATGATAATACAATTCTGGTCAAGTTCAATTTTAGTTAAAATGCACCAATTCTACAAAAGTTCACGGTTCCCCTTTTCACTTGAATTTCTGAATAAAATGTTTGTTTTTCGATCAATAACTTTCGAAAGGTAACATGGATTTGAATCAGATTTTACACAGAGTATGATGATCATATTAAAATACAAGTCAAGTTGGATTTTGGTTACAATCCATGCATAATTGTTACAGGAGCTACGACCCGTTTTTCGACTTAAATTTCGACAAAACGATGGTTTCTGATCAATAACTCTTCGAAGGTTTGGTGCATTTTATTCAGGTTTTACATGTAGGTTTAGGAACATAAAATTCAATCAAGTTTACTTTAGTTTACAATCCATTAATTCTTGCAGATTTGTTGGCCCCTTTTTAATTTAAATTTCTGTAGATCTTTATCCGATGAAAAGTTGGATTAATTTCAATCATATTTGCCACGAAATTATATATATTAATAAAATACAGGTCTGTTCAATGTTTTGTAACATTGCACGTATTCTAGAAAGTGTTAGAGGCGAGTTGTAGCCCCTTTCTTAATTTGCTTTAATTAAGGTTCCAGATCTGCTTCATGTTTCATGTCAATCCTGTGGATGATCATTTTGAGTTGATGGGCATTTATTCATATCAACAGCATCATATTCATTTAATCATAATTCTGCTAACGTTTCTTTTTCTGGTCATCGAGCAGCCAGTTAAAAGCTGCTAGCCTTCAGAGTCTGGTGTAAAAACAGGGTTCTTCGAAATATCTGAAATTAATATATTTTAGAACAAATAATCAAACAGAACGGTTTGATTGGTTGGTCAATGATCAGCAAATAGTAATTGATATCAACGGGCTAGCCGGTAATATATACACTTGGCATATCCCGTCACTGTACCCCACACTAAAACGGTTCGAAATATTTAGGGTACACAATAACAGCTCTGGTAACAAAAGTTTTGCTACGTATATGCACGGAGCATTGATTGAAAAGAAGAATGAGGTTTGACTTGCATTCGTAGGAAAATAACAAGATGGTTGACGGGAAGTTCAATAACCTTTTTGGTGTTGTTTGTGACGTCACGAAGTGACATTTAGGTATCATAACGGTATTTGAAGGTTTGCTCACGGTCAGCCGTTATATGAATTTAAACTGAACTGAATCCTTCAAAACTTAAGAAAGGGAAGGGTAATGAAATTGCTGTTTTCTTTACGTGGCATATGGGAGTATATCAACAACAAATCTTCGAGCCCCACTGGGTCCGCCGTCCTCCTCATTGACCAGTACTGGTTTTTCCAGGAAGTGGACTCGAGAGTGACTCGATAAGCTGCAAGCTTTCTCCACAATCGAGCTAAAATAAATGAGTATAAGCTAACAAAAATCTCATCAAACCAAGCTCACAAACATTTTGTACATATTTTCTCGAATTGCTATGTATATTTTACTGGTGTTGTTGATTCTAGCCATAAATATTACATTTTATGTTTCAGTATATCATTTTGGAAAATTTTGTTTCACCGAAAACTGTGAACTAGAAGCTTTAATAAAATTTTAATTTGGTACAAATTATATTAGCACAGCAGAGGTTCTGTGTCTAAACACATATCGAAGACACTTTAGCTGAATGGGTTGGGGCAGGGCGGAGCCATGTCCATTCCTGCACAATATATACAATACTGTCTGTAAAAGGAGAACACTTGAGCATATGGCACTCAAACTTGGTATGCAGGTTGATTATGAATGGTAGAACACCCTTACTTATATCGAGGTCAGTAGGTCAAACATCATGGTTACAGTGACCTTGAAAAGTGAAAGATATTTCCTTCTCCCACTTTAGTACAGCGCTGGAATGCGAGATGGTGCGCCATCAACAAAATTCTAGTAAAGCTGCGTGTTTTGCTTCTTACTGGCACCCAGTACAATATACAGCCATGGTGTGTTTGCATGCTGCATTTTCTTTCATCATTTAAGCGGACCGGAAATTGGGCATTTTTAGATTTTATCTCTTTCGCATAAGAATAATGCATATCGGAAAGCTTTCACGTGTACGACATCGAAACATATTAAATCATAAATGTCACGATGTCGTAGTTTTAATTAGGCGAAATAATAAAAGATATGTAAAAGAGATTCGCAAAGTAAATTCTCACGCAAACATTAATGATTATTACAGCTGCAATCACACTAATTTAGAAAGCATATTACACTCACATTAATTTTTTAAGATTACTTTTACAATTTTATGACAATCTTACCTTTGGTCATGAAGACACATTACAAGAACTAATGTGTATTAATTGTAATCCTCGTGTATTACTTAACATAATGCCACTGCTATTTACACGGGTTGTCAATTTTGATTTACGGAAAATCTTCTAATTTTCAGCCATATTTTAATGAATAAATTAAGGATGTAAATGTATTTAAAGGCAAACATTTTGTCCGTTTTACTATTATTATCGAATGCTTGCATGTATAAGGTATTGAACTGTGACAGTTATCCGAATTTAGAAAAAACCAAGCAAACATGTGGAATCTCATAAGACAACAAAACTGCAAACGGTGATGCAAAATGATAGGGTACACATCTCAATACACGAATGGTTATGCCGTTTCGATTACTTTCTATTAATAATGTTTTAAATCCTCATTAAATGAATGACCTAATGACCTCGTGTAGAATTATTTGTTTCGGTGTAGGGAAGTCATCATTTTGTTTTTGTCATTCTTTTAATATCAAGTATCATGGAAAACAGACAAAAATGGCCATTTTATAACAATTCCTTACCATTTGAATTTGTAACATTTCAGTACCATAGTTCTTAAATTAATTTAAATACAAGACTTAGTAATCATCTTCTAACAATTAGTCTTAAGCTTTGTAATAGTCAACAACTTGTTTTCTTGAACTCTGTAGTCTTATAGCTCTTCTTTCCTTTGAAAAGATAGATGTACTGCTATAGATATGTTCAAGTTCCCCGTTAAACTCGATTTATATGTTGAATTCATTAGTTTTCGTTTGCCTGATTACGTGGTATTTCTTTTGATGTCAACAACGCCGTATGAATTCGTAAATTCGAAAACTTGCTATATACCAGAATATTCAAATAAGTGAACTGTACTGCGATATATACTTAAAAGAAAATGCTTGAATAGCTCCAGATGGCAACAGAAGTGCAAATACTCGTTGTCCGCTTGCCTAAACAAAGTCGGTTCATGATACTTTGGCTATTAAAACTAGACCTAAAATAAATTAACCTAGACAAAATTGCAAAGGTTTTGTTTTGTACATTTTCCAGTTCATATACCCAGGAAGAAATCCTACACCTTAAAATTGATGGAAGTACCTAAAATCGACTTCCGAATTCTGACACGGTCATTTTCAGCTCACCTGGTTTTGCAGGTTAAATTGTTAAAAAAAGATCCATTCCATGCAGAAAAATGTGAAAAAACTTTGAAAATCTTCTTCTCTGAAGCCACAAGGCCTAGCGCTGAGATATTTGACAAGTAGCATTGTCTAGTGGAACTCTACCAAGTTTGTTCAAATCATGACCCCTGGGTCAAAACTGACCCAGCCCGGGGGTCTCTTGATTTTTCATAGGAAAAACTTTAAACGTCGTCTTTTCTGAAAAAAAACAAGGCCTAAAACCTAGATATATAGCTTGTAGCATTGCCTTGTGGACCATTACCAAGATTGTTCAAATCACGGCCCCTGATTAAAAATTAACCCTTTCCGGAAGGGGAGTCACTTTATTCCGGAAAGGCTTATATAGTGGACCTCTATGAATTATTTTAAAGTCATGACCCCTTGTATTATTGGCAATTCATATACAGGTGAACGATATAGGACCATCTTGGCCCTCTTGTTTCTTTTTCTATACCTATACATTTGCGACGATAATTTCTCTTCATTTCAACTGTGAAAACAATTTGATTCTTTAATATTTAATCTTATATTAAAGACAATTCTAGTATGGACACTTTACAGGTAAAGTTAACTTTAGAAAATGATTTATTTCCACTTTTGAAGCATATTGTATTTAGAAAACGGGGTAATATCCAGCCTCCGGTAGCAGTACGTCATTGTAACTTTAAAACATGAAATGCGATTGGACGTACTTGTTACACCCGTCACGTCGTTACGTCATTTACACGTGCTTTATTTTTTTCGTAAAATATAGAATACAGATATTTCCCTACATGTTTATATAGAAAACGCTGTCACGGGTGTTAGAACATAACGTAAATATCAAAGATGAGCTTGGCTAATATTTTAGGCGATATATTGTAATTAATATATTAATTATTATAACAACTGAATTCTAAACAAAATCAAAAGGAAAATTGCATTATATCTAACTTGTTTCTAACTAAAATTTCTACAATTTTATTATTTTTTTCTAAAATACGATTCTATTTGTGGACAATATCCAGTCAAATTAACTTCAGTAAACCATTAATTTCTGCTTAAGAGGCAAACAATATTAATAAAAACAGGATAACTTTACCCGCTCCCCTCTTTAAAAGATGCAGTAACAGTTTATTGCAAAAAAAAATCATAAAATGTAAAACTATCAAAGTTGAGCTTGGCTAATATTCAAAATTGATATATTTTAGTTATTTTTTATTACAACTGATTCATTACAAAAACAATATGAAAACAGAAAATGTCATCTTAATTGAGTTGATTACGAATAACCAAAATCACAATCATTAATCATTCTAACGCAATACCGATGTAACCTCGTTTCTGATTGGTAACGTCGTTTAAATTTGCAACTTTTAAATAACGTATATATAGTCGTATATAATGTTGCGCACACATTTAGTCGAAATTTTATTTGTCAAAATCTTGAAAGGCTTGTATATTTCTTATTTTGTTTAGTAAGACATAAAATCTTCAATTGTTGGAAGAGTATTTAAAAACAGCTAAACTAATAAAACAAAATAAATGTAAATGATGGGGCTTATGATTACATAAAGAAATAGGTCACTATAATTGTTGCCTAGCTATCTTCTTTTTGGATCGATTGATTTATTCAATCGGATCCAAAGTTAACAGAGTATAGCTTCCTTACGGCCGAACTCTTTACATACAAACAAGTAGTTCCATATATTCCGTTGTTACGAATAATGCTGTCCTCTGTTTTAAAAATTGTATAGTAACAGATCTAAATAATATCAAAACATTTCAGAATAGCATAATATTATATTGTTGTTTTTCTTATAATTTGTAACTTATATCGACGTATATCTGTTCTGTATAGAACTATTTTCCTACGCGGTTTTTATCGTCAGACCGGTGTGACATGAGAAATGTAAGACCCGTGAAATACGTATCGCTACACCGGATACACTAAATTCAGTGTTTCCGCGAGAGCGCCTTTCTGTGGTTTTGACGCACTCATTTTGTCAATGACGCAACAGAAATAGCAAAGAGCGTCTTCTATGACGCAATTAAAATGTGTATGATCAAATTACTACAAAAACAACATTTCAAAACCTCTCAAAACGCTTCGAAATGCAAGATAAATTGTTGATAAAATACGCTTCCAGTATGGGATATGTCTAATTTTGACCCTATTCCGTCGTCGTTGTCGTCTGATTTCGGATCGACCCGCATTTTGTACCACTGCGTTTTTGTGGGTGTAGATTCTTATGATACCGTCATCATAGATCGTAGACGCACAACAAGAGATGGTCGACAAACCTTATTAGGGGAAACAAAAACGTCTTTCTGAGTGATTTAATGATCATTTTGTAGTCATTTCGATCAGACTGTCACTATTAAAGGGGTTTAAGTGTGCCAAATAATATCATATCCAAGTTTAATGTCTATGGTTGAAGGCACTTATGAAAAATTCGCTTTGTGGACAAATTTGACTTTTGAGATGCAGTGACAAAATGGAAAGCATTCAAAGAGAAACACATGTTGTCTTGCCAACCCTTTGATTACCCACCATTTTGTTATGTATCACATGCATTTTTACAGAAGTAAACTGAATAAAACTTCTTTAACATAAAGTCATGCCTTTTATTTTTTTACAATAAAGGGTATGACCCTCGGAATTACTAAATGACCCCCAAATTCTGGTACAGGGAGTTGGCACCCAGGGTCTTCCTTCTCCATGAAAGCCGGAAGTTGCAATATGATCTTAGCTGTTGGGTGCGACGTTAAATCCGAATTAATTGGCGCAATACAATCAACCTTATGGGCATATCCCATAACTTTTGAATGACATTAAAATGACCATAAAGTTTCAGTTCAGTTTTGTGAAAATCCATTTCTCAGTTACGATTCACAGCTTAATACTTCATAGGGTACTTAAACAAAGTCACTGAATGACATAAAGTAAGCACATGGGTTCCTAGCTCAAAAGTAAAGTTTACACAAATGGTGAAAGGTCAAAACTTGTGGACAGTTCTGTCTCTAGTTTATAACTTTACTGGTGCAAGGGTTGTCCTGATATTCACACATGTATGTGTACAGTCTATGTTGTCCTGATATTTACACATGTATGTGTGCAGACTGTGTTGTTCAGAGGCAATCGATCCTCCAGAACTTTCAGTCCTTTGATTTTAACAAGGCTTACAGCTAGAGTTAACTCCATGGACCAAAATTTTATTCCATTTAATAAAAAATGCGACATCAACATATTTCTCAAAGAAATCTTCACCGACTTAAGCACATTTCTGATGACGATGTACCCATTTACTGTAAATGTGTCTGTACCACTGTGATAGCAGTCCGTACTGCCATTCTAAAGTCACTGAGATCGCCGGATGTACGATCCCTCAAGTACTAAAGATACATAAAATACTACAGTGCTATCATATTATACAGTATATAATGACAAAATAACTTTTTTACAAAATACACATACATAATAGTATTTAAAAGAAGTTTATATATATAGTAAATTGTAAATTCAGGTTTTTAAATCTTGTACCATCTTAAAGATTTCATTTTACCTTTTGAACCAAACGTTCTTATGACTTTTAAGACAAAGTTACCGACTGACACAAATGATCCAAATGGGTTGAGGTGTCATTAAATGTTAACTCATTCATTCATTCAAAAGATCGCACTGTTGATTCACATGCGATCAATCTTGTAGATGAGCGACAACGGTCCTTGAATCTTAAAACTGTGTAGTTTGGACGCCACTTGGTCGTGGTTTGAGGTTTATCTCTGAGTGTGCTGCGCCTGTCTGTTTGCTGTTGGTGTGCTAATTGTCCCCCCATATTATTTACTTACTTTTTTGTATGATAATATGCTAATTGGATGATTTAGATGATTTGCGTTTAGAGTCATATTTAAAAACGACAAACATTCAACATTTACTAGTTTCTCATTCCCACGCAAAAAAGAAGAATAGATTTGTTAGACAAGCATGCCATGGAAATATTACCAGGGGGCCAATATTTGATTATGAAAATATTTGATTATGAAAATAATAAATTTTATCTCATAATTATTATATTAATCTAAAAAGTTCCAACATGAGGCAATGTAATTCGTGATCTCAAGATGCCAGTGATCAGTAAATGAGGCTTGGGAACAAACTTAATAGGATTTGAAATAATGCTTTCCAAATTAACAGATGCATTACTGTAATATGCAATCTATCGTAGACTTTAGAATGGTTAATATTACTTTACCAAACATTACTATAGTTTCTACATTTGTAAATACAGAGGCAAGATATTTACCAAGTTTGACCACCTTGGGACCCGCATAGCTACGACTGTTTCATTTGTGAAACACAAAAAAAGACATGTACGTAAATTAAATACGTAAATGCTCACACGATATGTTCATCTTCACGTTTTGACCTACTGTCTTGCTTATGAAACTACAGTAATGAAATTTGATCGTAATTGTCCTCGGCTGACCTTTATCAAAACCTTCTGAAATACTTTTTATAGAGTAGTGATTCTTCAGTGGAGTTATCATCATGGCTTTCTTGTTATTTTTATAATAATTTTACTTAATCACACTCCTGCATGTTAGCCCTACGGCATAACTCATTGGATCAACCAACGTGTTAAGTTCAACATTTTCTGACAGATACGTGCTTCGGGAGCATCCATCAGTGTAATCGTTTCTGAGACTATATCATGTCGCATTTGTTTTGCTAAACGTGAAGCTTCAATCTAATAGTTTATGTAAATACCACAGCTTCTAAGACAGATAAACGAATTTTTTTCTTAATCCGACGGTTCATTATGTTTCTGTTTTCATAACACTTGATACTAGTTGCAGACCGAAGTACTCCTAGAGGGATAAAGGAAGGTAGTTGATTAACGTAGGGTTTTAAAAGATTACCGGCTGTTCATATTTCAAAACTGCAATTTTTCACGATAGAAAAGTAAGTGGGGATAGAAGCAACATTTTTGGCTGACTTCATTGTGATCGCCGGATATCTTACGTCTGACGTCTCTCGTATGTCTGTCGTTTTGGCACCTTTACTTTGACCCCTTTCAAAACACAGGGACTTGTTACATTGACGCCTTTTAAAACAGGAAACGGTTCGATTAAGTGCACATTCGAGCCAATGCAAAGTCTATTTTCAAATCTGCATTCTTACACAGTACAGTTACTACAGTAACCTTATATAAGTCTTTACAGTGCTATAGAGTACTATGGTACTGTATAGAACACGAAGAACTGGAACACTCGATAGTTAGAAGTAAATCTCAGTCCTGTTTAGTACTGCAGCACTATACAACATGTATAGTTCTATTGTAGTGGAAACTAATACATCATTACTAAGTACTGTATATACTGCAGTACTAGACAGTTCTACAGTTTAATAGAACACTACAGTACTACAGTCATACTGTAAGAAAATACTGTACAGAACAATGCAAAACTGATACTTCAGTACTCTGCAGTACTAAAAATACTAAGTTACATATATTACTGTAGTGCCACAATGTTATACTGTTTAATGGACAAAACTTCGCAATGCTGCCTCACATGCAATCAAGACTGTTCAGATGAGTGACTTCAGCCCTTGTATCTTGAAAAACTTTGGGTTAACTATTTGTTTTGGCAGCTGCTTGATCTTGAGCTTTATCTCTGAGTGCGTTTAGGCTTTATACTGCGTCTGTCTGATTGATGTTGCAGTGCTAACTGTCCCCATGTTACCTACTTTTTATTTAATAATATGCTCATTAGATAATTCAGATGGATTGTATTTCAAAGGATTTTGAAACGACAAACAACAAAATACGATACTGTAATGCAACATTCAACTACTAGTATTTCATTCCTACGCAGAAACGAAATATAGATTTGTTAGACATGCATGTCATGAAAATATTACCAAGGGGGGCCAATATTTGATTATGAAAATAATTATAAATTTAATCTGTACAGAGCGAACATGTGAGTCGTAATCTCAACGAACCTCTAGAATAGACCAGTTCTTACAATTATATCAAGATGCCAGCGATCAGCAAACGCACGTAATAGAATTTAGTTTAAAATGCTCGATGCTCAGATGCTCGGCTATAATATTCAGATACAATCTACACCGAGTCGTGCAATTTTACTTAACCAAACACTGTTATAATTTCGAAATATATAAGTCACGATATCTGCCAAGTCTGATCACCTTGATCGCCACAAAGTGACGACCGTTCTATTTGTGAGACAATGGACGAAATTTGACTACTTTAGGCAGATGCTCTGTGAAGTTATTGTGAAACATTTGTAAAATCGCAATGCCCTAGTTGCAACCCTCTGATCAACAGGTATCTTCTTCCCTAGTTTATTTCATCATTTTGGTGATTTTTACTGGCGACACTACAGCAAGCTGTTTGTTTTTCTGTACAGTAAACAGATGAATAACTCAGTGGTTCGTAATGAGTTAGTATTTTCAGGTATCACTTCTGTCATGCTTCTGTTGATTGTCACCATTTTCCATCGGCTTTTCATTAATCCATTCAACAGGCTTATATATTTTGTTCAAGTTAATATTTCCTAGTCAATTGTAATCACGTGAACTTCTTGTTTGTTAAGTACCAGTTTTTGCAATTTCTTCACAACCATGGCGGCAGTATCTTTGATTTTGCCAAATGTAATAATCAATTGCATGTAATGTTGGCTGTAGAGAATGTTCATATAAGTTATTGTCTAATTATAATTACACATAGCTGCCGACTGAAGATAGCGCAAAAACATATTGTTCAAAATACAGCTCAGGGGGTAATCTGACGACTTAAGGACTTGCATTTTTGTTTCTGCTGATAGATACACTCTTTATTAATTTAAAATTTATGATCAAAGTTTGCTTTTTTCGCTTCGTTATTTATACGTTTGTATTCCGATAAATCATTTTATCTAAGCACAACACATGGATTTGCGCACTCTATTAATACCGCATCATCCAGTAACTGATAAGCAGTTATTTGGTTTAATTAAATTATTTTGGATTAAATTATTCTTGCGTATTGGACTTTAGGGATAAATCATTATTAAAACATCAAAGATTCAATGTTCTTTCTGGCCTACCACATGGTGCAAGTACAGGTTTTAGAAAACATCTGTATATGCCAGGATAAAGTCGAGCCATAACTAGAATAGTAAATGTTGTGTTCTCCCACCACAGAGTAGGAAAGTGTACATATAACGTCTTTGACATTGAGCTTGTAATCCAAGTCCAATGCAAATAAGGGTCACTGTTACTAAAAATAGAAAAAAATCTTTATATGGCTAACATTCTCGTGATACAATGGATGAAATGTCACTAAATTTGGTCTGTATCGTTACTTCATTGATTCCTTTTGGTTTTGGTCCACTGAACATAGTGGCCACTGTTACTAAAGTAGAAAAAGTTTGTACACTGCGTCTTCTCTTGAAGTAATTGTTGGATAATAAGCAAATTGGCTCTGTAGCATCCTAGCATTTGAAACTTTTCTAAAAGTTGTAAATGTTTCCTGTCCACTTTGTCACCAAAGTTGCTCCGTAGCATCACTTCATCGACTCCTTTTAGGAAACCGGAATTTACTGGTTCACTGCATATAAGGACCACTGTTACGAAAGAAAAAGAGTATTTGAAATGCATTTGCTAATGCAGTCACCAAACGTAGACTGTAGCATTCTTGAATTTCTTTTTTATAAATATACAAAATGATCACGGTCAACTGCGCATGTATTGACAAAAGTATAAAAAAAAATAGTTCGCTTCTTCTTTTCCTTGACTATGTAATGCTTGTAACCGGGGTATATACTAGTATAATGTAGTACTACGCAGGACTTAATTACAGTGCTATTGATTACAAATGTACTACGTGTATACAGTTCTACAAACATGCAGTGCTTAATAGTACTGAAAAGTGCTAAAGTTCTATTGAGTACTGCAGAACTTGAAATCAAGCTTTCTCGGGTGAGCGACAAAGGGCCAACTGACCAACCTATTATCATCACCTTTTCATGTGCAAAATGATTAAATTCTTCAACTGTCACGCAAATATAATTAAATTTGCTATTTTGACAGATATGTGCTTCGTGAGCATCCATCGGTATTACCGTTTCTGTGACTATATCGCGTTGCTCTATTGCAGTTAGTGGTAAGAAGAATCTGCCTTGTGGTTAATGTTAATACCGTAGCGACAGATAAATGATTTTTTAATCCGTCACTTCATTCATCAAACCTAATACTATACTCCTTTAGGATCAAAGGAAGGTTGTTAATGTATGTGGGTTTTCAAAGATCATTGTTTTGTAGTCATATTTCAAACCTCCTATTTTTCATGATAGAACGTTAAGTGAGGATTCATGCAACATTTTTAGCTCACATGATAGCTATTTTGATCGTCTAATGTCTGTCGTCTGGTGTTTGCCTGTCGTCTGTCTGTCGTCTGTCCGTTCACACTTAACCTGTTAACAGACTAGAGGTCAATTTCGACAGCCAAGCTTCATCAAAAGTGATCACAATGATTATCTCAATGGTTTGTAGGTCAAATTCGAATCCGCATCATCTTGGGTCAAAAAGCAAAGAAAAAAATCCCTGTGAACACGCTAAAGGCTACATTTATAAATCAATCGTCATGAAAACTGGCCTGTCAGAATGTTTTTCTTAATGATTTGAAAGTCAGTTTTGAATCTAGGTTACCTGGGTCTAAAACTACGTGCCACTGACATGATCAAAGACTAACATTTGTAACACCCTAGAGGCCATGTTTAATGTCCAATGTTCGTGAAAATTTGTCATTATTACTTTTCTTTACTTTATTTGGTTTATAAGGTCTGAGCTTTTTAGTCCTGAAGGGGCATCTACAGCAGACTCTAGCTTTCTTCCCATGATGCTGTTAAACTTGAATTATTGTCTTAAACGAGATGTTTGACGTGTCACTCTCCTAACTACCGAAGGATTTTCATTTTGCGTGCCAAATAAAGGGAAGAGCTGTGGCAGTTTCTGCCGAAATAGCTTTTCCCTTGAATTTGTCATTATGTTTGTGCCAAACAAACTAGATTAAAACCTTTTTAACATACTGGTGGCCGCATTGAATACTCAAATGCCATTAAGTTCGGCCAAAGTGTTTGTCTTGAAATCAGAATACTTATAAAATTGAATTTCGGTCACATAGGATCCTAAGTATTTCAAATACTCAGGCGAGCGATATAGGGCAAGCTTTGCCTTCCTTTTATACTTTTAGTGTAGCCATATAAAATGTTTACAGAAATCTCTAGGTCAAGCTACATTGTAATAGACGGACAATAGTAAAACAAAACCCTGAATTTTTAAAATCTCGACAAAACGGATATTTTGAAATTAGCATTGTCTAGAAGTCTGTTACTAAATCTGTTCAACCCTTCCTTTATTCTTCCTATCCTAGAATAGTGTGACGTTGTCTGGAGTAACTGCACTCAATCCCAAATAAATGAACTCGAATCAGTCCAAATCGAAGCCGCGCGCATCGTAACTGAGGCAACCAAACTATGTAGTATAAACAAACTAATAAACGATGTGAAATGGAAAACCTTATTAACTCGACGAAATAAACATAGACTTGCAGTATTTTACAAAATGAAAAACAATCTAACACCTAATTATCTTTCAAACTTAACTCCCGAAGAGCCATTAAATAGAAACAACCTTAGAAATAACAACAGGTTCCCCTAGTCCATTGCAGGATAGAATTATATAGGGACTCCTTTCTCCAATCTGTAATAAGACATTGGAATAACCTACCAGATAACATTAAATGTAGTACCACATTAAACAAATTCAAAACAAACTTAAATTCTGATCGTTAGATAAGCCTTCGCCGTATTATCATATTGGTAGCAGATCCGGCCAAATACTTCATGTACGTCTCAGGTTAGAATGCAGTTCAGTTTAACATGATCTATTCAGAAAAAATATAATAACTGACCAGTTTTGTTCGTGTGGATAAGTTGAATCAGTAACCCATTACTTAATAGCATGTCCAAACTTTACTTTAGAAAGACAATTGTCCTTGCAAAACTTACCATGTCCTCTTACAACTCAAAACCTTCTATACGGAAATGAACACTTAACAAACAATCAAAAGCTGTTGTCTTTTCAAAAGTACAAAGATTTATACTTGCCTCCAAACGTTTTGGGGTCTAGGCGACCGGTCGGCGAGTTCGTGGGTGAGCGCAGGTTAAAATCAGCACCAGTTCAAATGTAACAATATTGCATTTCTTTTACAGATTAGTATCTCTTCATTAAGTCAGAACAGAAACTTTATTATGCGAACTTTAATTATCTGTTCTTTTACACAATGCCGAATAGTATACATTACTGCCGTCAAATAACGACCTATCCGGAAAATGAATAAACATAAGTTTTCTTCAGATTCCAATTATATTGTTACACCTTTCTATTATGTACTGTATGTATATGTACAATGAATTTTGGAGAATAAATATTGTTTAGATTAAACGAAATTTGTTCAAATTATGATCCTGCTGTCAAAACTGACTAAGATCTTGATGTAAGCACAAATGTTTCAAAACAATTTCACAAATCTGGGATCAGGGTCAATGTTAAAAAAAACTATGGTCAAATGGTGTGGTGATCATATCTTGAGCAAATTTGGATATATAGAATCTAGCAAGTGGTATGTTAGACTTTGTGAATTTGGCATGAAGGAAATTGGTACTCAGGTGAGCGATATAGGGTCATCATGACTCTCTTGTTTAAACCATACCCCTGGCCAAACAATTGGTCCCATGCAGGGGTCATAAGTTCTACATAGATATTATTAAAACTTTAAATAATCTTATTGTCAGAAACTATCGAGCCTAAAGCTTAGATATTTGGTGTGTAGCATTATGTAGCAGTGTTCTATCAAGTTTGTTCGATCTTTGTTTCAAAATTGGCCCTTCCCTAGCGGCCACTTGTTTTATACAGATACTTTTAAAATATCTCCTTATTTTACATCACTAATAGGAAATCGAGCTTAGATAGTTTGTATATGACAGCATCTAGAAGTCCTCTACCAAGAATCTTAAATTTATGCAAAACTTGTCCGCCACAGTGTTCTAAGAACCTTCGATTTATGCAAAACTTGTCCACCACAGGATTCTTATGCTTACAAAGATTTATTTAAGGAGACATGCTTAACATTTTCCCTCCAAGAGCTTAGATAATTGGTAAGTAGCCTCTACCGAGATTATTTAAGTCAAAATTGGCCCTACCACATGGGTCAGTTGTTTATAAAGATTCAAATAATTCAGAATTTGGTTTGTAGTAACATCCAAGTGTCTTCTATCAATATTGTTAAGATTATGCTCCAGTGGATAAAACTGGTCCTGTGTCATGGTCAGTACTCTATAGAAATTTATCGAAGATTTTCTTTGAAAACTTTCTCACATATTGCAAGGTATAGCGCTAAGATATCGGGACTATTCTTATTATGCCATAGGGTTCGTAATTGGCCTCGCCCTTATTTGGGCTTCTTTCTTGCCTTTGAATCTACAGTGATGAGTTTTGGAATGCAAACAGATTTTAACGCTTACCTAGGATGACCGTGACCTTTTGACCTACTGTTTTTAAAGCTACAGTAACGATATTACATGTAGGAGCATATGTACAGATTTGTAAACTAAGTTCAATAATTTACCTGGATAAAAATGATTTTAACCTTTGACCTTATTTCCTGTCTGTGGTGCTACATCGATGAAAGTTGGACCATTTGTTTTGTAAACGAGATTCAATGATTTGCATCTATTTCGTTGATGACATTGCATTCAATGTATTGTGCCAAAATTCAATCAATACGAAACCTTTACATATATAGACTTGTAAACTTTACAGTCGTTGTACTTTAACCTTTTCTCTGACCCTGTTGTTGTACAAGTGCCAATTTTACCCAGGTGAGTGATATAGGGCCATCATTGTCTTCTTGCTACAGTGTTTAGACGATGCAGGTTACTAAGTCAAATCAATGAACAATAAAAGCCACATTTTGTCCTGAATCATATATGCTTATTGGGCAGACTGCTTTTCGTGTTGAAAAGAAGTTTTCGGGTTGTAAAAATCCGAGTCAGGCGTCTAAGTCATAAAATACCGTCTATTAAATCTAGAGACCTTATCATTATTACAAAAACTGGTAAGAAAGTTTGACTTCACGATTTAAGTTGAGTTGAGTAAAACGTTCCAGATTCCACATTTATATTCCAACACTATGTAAATTTGTCAGATGTTTGTCTACTTGCTTCCTACGTCGTTATCAAACTTGTAAATCAGAACCTTTGACACAGGTTGCACGTCATCAATTATATTAAAATTAGTCAGAATTATGTCTTCGTGAGTACTAGCTTGTGTCCCTACTAGGTTACATCAGGTCTATAACTATGACATCTTATCAAGTCTGCAGAGAACCTTGTAAACGCATCAAAGGCCACAAAGTTGATTCACCAGCTCACTTAAAGGAAAACATTATAAACGCTTTAGAGACTACACTTATTTATGTTGCACAATGTCATAAAATATGTCAGATGTTTGTCTCAATGAACTTGAAACTAACTTCACAACTATCAATTCTAGTAAAATGTCACTTAATCAAAGGGAAAACCTTTATAATTCCTTTATTTATGGAATGTAATCAAACTGTCACTGTATTTTATCACAATCAGATCTTAATACCCTTATTATGCAGATTTGAACATGTACTGATGATGAGTTGTTTAGAAGTATCATCCCCAATAAGCATGACCTACTTAAGTATACGTATACGTTGACTTCATTTAGATATTTTGCCTGATTAAGATGTATTACATTGCTATTAATGGCGTTCTCAGACTCGTGGATTCCTTAACTGGTATGCAAAAGTGTTTCAAGTAAGTGCGGGTATGCATATTTCAAATTAAACTGGAGTTTCATCCTGATATATCATCAAGTTTGTAGGGCACTTTTTATTTTAGTTTTGCTTCATGGAAGAGTTTCATAGCTCGTTTATAGTTTAAGCAAAACGTTTAACGTTTAAGTGAAACAGAAAGTTTCTTGCAAAAGGCGACACAGACATCTTCACGCAAAAAGCCATACAGGCATTTTCATATAAAAAGCCATACAGACATATTCGTGCAAAAAGCAATACAAACATATTCGTACAAGAAGTAGGCACACCTTTTGTAGAAATTCCAGCAAGGCATTACTTTAAAGAAACACTTTTCAGATCATTTGAACATGGCAACACAATTATCAAAGTGTAGGCTTCCACTACAATTTTAGATAAACATATTAGTTATAATTAATACATTAACTGAAAAATTGGCAATTCTCAATATATCAGTAAAAATTCGCTAAAAACGTTTAGAACTGCCGTTAAACCTTCATGAAAAGTTGTTTTACAATGTTTTAATGGATAGAGATTTATAGCAGATCTCTACATTGGCATATTGTGCTAAAAAGAGAAATATTCACAGAATAAAAGTTTATTGCTTAACTTACCATTTTCTAACGTTTTAATAGAACAATAAAAGCCTACATTAGAAACGGCAGAATATTTTTTCTCATAAAGTTAACAATGAGCTACATGTACGTAAAGAAATCAATAAATGTAATTTTCAGCAATAATATTATGAAAAATATCTCGTTTGTCCGCTGACGCTATTGTAGGATCCTTTTATAATATTTTTGTATTGTTTTAATTCTTTGACTCTGCTAATTTTACCGATGTTTGACGGAAATTTTACCTGAAACTATAAGGGTTTGGAGGCAATCGTTTCAGTCATTTGATTTAAACTGTTTTGGGAATATCTAATTTGTGCTAAGTTTTAGTGGATGTTATTCGTTAAGATTTCTGGCATCGCACAAACTCTATCAACTTTAAATTATCACTTTATCAGATATTTCCGAAAATGACAGGATTGTATAAGGCTTTGAAAGTTAAAAAAGACTTTGCGTAACATGTGTTATTACAAATTCACACAGAACTAGCAAGTGCTGGAGTTGTCTCGATATGCCTTGTTACATTTCACGTTACATTTATTCATATATTTTTCGCAGACACACATAAAATTGTTTCTTACTACATAATAGACGAAGTTTTGTTAGATTATAAACCGCCTGTCTCTTAAATACCGAACCAATACCTTCCTAATTCGCTCAGAAAGTTATGTCTGCAACAGCCGTCGTAAACATTTATTAAAGCCAGTAAACGAGAAATTACTTTGCCATCTAACCATACATTTTGCGGTTAGAATATATTGTGTTTTATATACTCTGCACATTGGTCTTAGCAGGGCATTAGACAATAAAACAACTCTTTGTATTCTTGTGTTCCTACATAAAAGATGATGAACATGCTGAATTCAGCAGACATATTAATTTGGATTCCCACGGAGGTCATACTGTACATTTTGATGTAAATCAGTCGTTAGGTATCACACTTATGCAACAACTTGTGTAGAATGATTAAAACAAACTTCCTTTTGGTCTTGCAACATATCTAAATAGACGTGTTTCGCTCTACTGTAAATGATAAAATTGCAATATTTAAACGAATTACGAGCTGAAAGGGGAAAAATGTTTTCAACTAACTTGATACACACTTCTACATTCAAAGCGGCTCGCTCTAAGATTTTTGTTAAAAAGTAAGGTTCTTCGAACTGTCTAAAATTAACATAGTTTTGAACGAATCATCAAATAAAAATGTTCCCGTTTAAATTCAAATATTTCTATATTCTGAAATTATACGCTGTGAAATTTTAAATTGCATGTAGTATAGCGATGACGTCAAACCAAACCAAACCCAAAAACATTTTCATAAGATTTTCTGAAATTACAATGTTGGAACCCATTGAGAAACATTTACCATGTATATTCGCTTTCCAGAATCTTGTAACAAGTAACCTCTCTCATAATATTACATTATATAAATCATGATAGTTCTGTTTGTGTTTGCATAGGAGATTAGGGCAAGTGTTTTATTCATTAAGAGAAATTAAGACATTATGTTTTTCAGATTTTTAGGTGACTGGAGATCTCTACTTGTACACAACCAGGCAGTTTTGGGATGGTAACCCTTATGAGATATTGGCTCTACCATTGCTTGTTATGCTTATCAGATTTATTGGTGACTGAAGATTATTTAATACCTCTACTTGTATACAACCAGGCAAATATGTGATGGTAACCCTTATGTAATATTGGCTTTATTATTGCCTGTTATACTAAACAATAGCCAAAACGTTGCTGTTCAAAAGTACAATGTAATTATAAACAATGATTCTGGTCTGCAGTTCAACTATAACATCAAAAACAACAAAACTGTAATACATCATACACTATCTATTTCAATCCCATGTGCATATGAAAAGTTAACACAAAGTGAAATAAACAGATATACACGCCATAAAAATATTACATCGGAGCATAATATTCCAATTACGAAAGTAATAGAAAACCAGTGTAATAAACTAGAAAAGAGTAACACGAAACATTGTAATCATCAATCTTTTAAACCTAGCAGAATGAAAATGCAGTATGCACAATGCCAGTCTGAATTAAGTTAAGAAAATTGAGATGCAAGGATCTGTCTTAATGTGCTTTTCTGATTAAATATGTTCTAGTAGTGTCGTGTGGAAACAAACTTGAAAAGGAAAAAAGTATCTTAATTATTTAAATCTTATCGCAAGATTTTTTTACTGTCATCTTGGACAAGTAATCTTTACGCGTTTGTAACTTGCACCTGTCACAACAAATGTCCGCAAAGGGAACTTTTTCACAGAACATTAAGTAAGTTATAAGTAACTGTATAAGTAACTGTAAACAATAAACGTTACCTCTTTGATTATCATATGCAGACGATCAAAAAATAGAGCATAAACATGTACATTTGTAATTGTAATTGTAATATCACGTTATTTGCACTGAGTGGGCACCAAAAGTGATATTTTCATGAGTGGCGCATCTACGAGTGAAAATAACTACTTTTGAAATTATAGTGATATTACATCGATACCAACATTTTATGTGTCAAACTTTTTGTAGAGTTTTTTTCAATAAAATGTCGAACATCGCGGGAAACGTCACGGAATCTTAATTGATATAATGACGACACGTGCGCATTTGACTGTACAGTACTACAATCACGCTGCTACGTATTATTGACATTTTGAACTTAAATTTACGAAAGACACACCATAAAGTTACATAAAAGCTGCTCGATCGCAATTGCCGTTGAAAAAATAATCTAAATGAGATACTGATACATTTTTACGTATTTTTTACGTATTAAACTTAAGGTTAAAATCAACAATAGAAGTAAAAATCTAGGTAGTAATTTGAAAAAAATCGATTGAAAATGCTGGTTTTACGTCACGAATTTTTACTGGAGCCTTTTTATATGACCATATGTTCTAAAATACGTTATTAACATACAGTTTGAAGAACTTCATCTTTTTTACCAAAATCTGAGAGCGAACAACTTTAAACCGTTAAATTACCACACTGGGCTTCGTCAAAACAAAGTCTTACAAAATTAAAACTATGGAAATCATTGGTTCCGGAATAGCTAGAATCAAACAGTAGTTTATCTTCGGCAATATATAGCTACAGCAGGTGGTAAGACAAGTACGTACCAGTATTTGTTTTTCCCTTCCGTGCCTCTGTAATTACAGGCCGGAAATACGCAGCTGATTTTTTAGTCTTGGACAGATGAAATCATGTTTTCATCAAAAAAGACATCGTACGAGAATGTTTGGACAACATATTTATAATATTTGGCTGGAAACAGGTAGTACCTTATAGCAAGAGTATCAGATTATTACAGGAGAACATGTATTTTACCTTATGACAGATGTCCGGATAAATACAGAAGAACATATATATTACCGAATGACAGCCGTGTCTGGATAATGTATATTACCTTTAGACAGGTGTCCGAATGGTGACAACTGATAATTAGAGAAGAACATCTATATTGAAGGGGAAACAGACATGTAAAACACTTGACACGTATGTCAAAGACCGGACCAGTCTATATCAGTGGCAGACATATTGTACTATTAGGTTGTTTACTTATATATCGGGTCTAATTCTGAATCCCATTTAGCAGTCTAGCGCTGTAAATTCTAAGCTATGTGAATTTGGTATTATAAATATAATGCCCGTTTAATTTACCAATGCGTCGTGTCGTTACAAAAAGAATTGTTGACAGCGCAACAGATCGGGTTGATTAAAAACGTCAGTTCTAAATACCATTGAGAATACTACAATACTAATTCAAATCAAGGGGTCTGTAACATTGCCAAACACTCTTTGAACTTTACATGTATATAATAAGTACAAGAACTGCCACGCGCATACGGATTACTATCACATCGTTCATATAGTGTTACTTGCAAAAGAACTGTTATACAACGCTGAAATATGTCTGACTTTGCAAAACATTCTGATCATGATCTGCATTGGATCATGGTCTCAGACATAAAGTTTGGTGTTTGATCCTTAGTAAATGCAAACATGCAGGCTATAATTAGATTGTTCACGTTACTGTACTATTACCATTTTTAACAGTTTTAACAATCTTGATTCTCTTAAAGGTCCAATACTAATGAAAGTGAAAATTCAAATATACTTTAAAAAGCACAGAAATAAGTTATTTTAATAAAAAATGAAAGTTGGTATGTAGAAATTCTAAATAAATTACAGTACATGTACAATTATTTCTCTATGCATTATGAAGAAAGTTAAAAAGACCTGGGTGGTCATTTTGTCAATTCACTGAGATTTTAACATAATACACATACTTTTCTTTGTGTTCCAAACACTTTCTGTAAATTCAACCTGCCAATCTTCATTATTTAGTGTCTTGCATAAGGTAATGTACTTGCCATTCAAATAACTGTCACTTAATTTTCGCTTAGTAGTGGACCTTTAACTGTAAGAACTATCTTGCAGTTGGTTTATCTTTTATTAACACCCGGCGTGCACCCTGCCCATAATACTCGTGAGAGGTGTGAGGCAGTATAACAAGACAGATAGATAGTCTATTGGATGGTCCAATGGGATATGACAGGAAACTGTAGTGAGCACTTCTTAAATATCGTCTATTGCTTATTTCATGTGAGAAGTCGGTTAGGAATTAAAGCTCACATCTCTAGAATCACGAAACACATTGATCGCACGATAAGTATTAGGTTATTACAGCAGATCTTCAACCTTCTACAACTAATTGATTCCCTCGTAACTGCTACATGATGTCCTTTGGAGTTTTATGGCCTAATTACATTAAAAATAATCCAGTCTGATAGCATTAATACTTTGTGTTGGATGTTTTCCTATACACAATTTGATATAAGCAGTGAGAAACCCAGTGAGTGCATATATTTGAACCTTCCAAACTCTGAAAAATACATTTACAAAACGAAGTAAACAAATGTTATTAGAACGGAGTAAACAGATTGAAAACAAATACTTTAAAAACGAAGTAAACAGGCTTAAGTGAACATACGTGTATACTTTAAGAATGAAGTGATAAGATACTCTAAGAATGAAATAAACAGATTGAAGTAAACAGATACTTATGAAGTAAACATATTTAAGTACACAGACACTTTAAGGTGGAAGTAAACAAATACTTTAGGAATGAAGTAAACAGATTGAAGTAAACATATACTTTAAGAATGAAGTAAACATGTACTTTAAGAATGAAATAAACATATACTTTAAGAGTGAAGTATACATATTAAAGTAAACAGATACATGTACTTTAAGAATGAAGTAAACAGAATGCAATAAACAGATTGAAGTGAACATATACTTTTAGAATGAAGTAAACGCAAATACCATCAGACTGAAGTGAACAGATTGAAGTAAACAGATACTTTTAAGACTGAAGTAAACAGATACTGTAATAATGAAGTAAACATATTGAAGTGAATATATGCTTTTAGAATGAAGTAAACATACTAAAAGAACAAATACTTGAAGAACGAAGTAAACATATTGAAGTGAACATACACTTTAAGAATAAAGTAAACATATACTGTAAGAAATAAGTTAACATATTGAAGTAAACAAAGTTTAAAAATGAAGTACACATATTCTATAAAAATGAATAAACTCTGTTCAAGACTGACTATACATATCTCAAGTAAGATTAAATTCTAACTACTCATTTTCAAGATTTGATATCTATAGATTATAATTACATGTATAGGGAAAACAGTCCTATGCACTGCGGTCTCGATTCTTAAGGACTAATATTCATTAAAGCACCATTGGTATAGGTTCATGAAATGATAATTTCTGTGAAATAGAATCAACTTATGACCTGAAGTTTCAGAGAAGAATTACTTTAAGTTTCTATACGAATATATGTAGATAACAGCCCCATTCAGCTGTGGTCTTAAAATGACCACATTCAGTTTAGCAATTTTGGTACGTAGTCATAAGATTATCATATTTGTTTCTGACCACCAGTTTTAGAGCAGAAGATTTATTAATAACTATAAGATTATATAGAGCAAACAGCCCTACCCCGCTGGGGTCCTCATTTTCATTTTCAAGGGATCGGCTTCATTTAAGCTTTATACAGCCTTTATTTCTGTGCTGCAATTTCATCATCAGTTCAAAGCAAATTGAAAGACATATAAACAGAAATTTCCGTGTTACTTGTTACAGGTATTATTACTAATTCAGAGCTAATTATTTTGTGCAGATATAAAAAAAAAGAGGGGGGAAAAAGTGAAGGCCCAGACCGTGGACCGAGGTCTAAGGCGCCCGGCAACCCTGAAAAAGTACCGCGCAAACCTTACAAACTTTCTTTTTTTCTTTTTTCAACATATTTATTAAAAAACTATAAATAAAAAAATACACATTTTGTTTCAGAAGGCCCCGGGCAGTACACGCTACCGACCTAAACCTACCAAAATGCATTCATTGGTCACATTATAACGAAGTTGGTTAGCAACGCGTCCATACCAACGGAAGTTCAAATCAAAAGTATACGACTACGTCGAAAAACACGACACTGCTTAAACAATAGGATACATCGAGTTATTGTTTCAATTAGCAATAGATAAATCGAGTCAGAAATGCATGTTGACACAAGACTTTTGTTATCGGGATTCATCTTCTTCTTTTACATCACCCCTGTGACCTCTAACATCTCGCATGCCCATTGACTCGTCTTAAATCATTCAAAGGCAGACCATTATTCAGACAATGAACGAAGTTTCCGAAAAAAAAACCAAGTAAGATTAAGGCTTGATACTTATTGACTTTTACTCGTTAACAAGTTACAACGACTGAAACATATGCGCCACAAGTTTTTCGGTAGATTTATGGCCATCTCCTGCCACATTAGTATATACCCTAGGGATATAAACCGTTGCGTTTTATTAGAACGGTTAGTACCGTTTTGTTTACCAACATAGAATAAAATGATGGATTTATTTCAGCGCTAATATGGTTATGTATACAAATATTGTTTTAGTCTAGCTCCAGTGGTAGTTAAAAACTAGTTATAGAGTTCATTGTTACTGCACTAGTCCTGGTACTGGTTCATGCGTACTCTCATTTGAACGGACTTTATACTTTATGCAAGTTTTATAATAATCAGGTTCTTATTATTTTAAAAAGTTATCAGTTCAATAATTGATTAATTAAGCCATGACACAGCTTTTTCTGTGCGTAAACCAACGATAAAGGCTTTCGGGTCGTATTTAGCTCACCTGGCAAAAAGTGCCAGAGTGAGCTATTAGGATCGCACTCCCTCCGGCGACCGTCATACATTAAGTCCATTAACATTTTCCTTCAAACGATATATCTTCTAAAACATCTAGGCCAATGATGATATAATTTGGCAGGGATGTTCCTTGCATGAAGCCCTTTTATAGTTGTTCAAATACCGGTAGTTCCATTCCATGCAGAACTCTGGTTGCAACGGAAAGGAAAACTTTAAAAATCTTCTTAAG
>JAFMSR010000001.1:7913568-8058568 GCA_022818135.1 Saxidomus purpurata | reverse complement strand
TTTTAATGGAAGTATCATTGTACAATCACTGAAAGTCTATTTAAATCAGACACGTCATGTTAGAGCAATAAAGCGAAAGGTAGCCAAAGTTTACTAACTGGTCGGGATGCACTCTATCTGTATCAGACTGGTTTACATTTCGTGTTCAGCAATAAACTGACAGGTAGCCAAAGTTTACTAATTGGTCGGTAACGATACTTTTAGTAATCGTAAAAATGTGCGTTGTTTTGTTTACTAACATTCTGACTGCAAACGATTTTGTGAGGATAGAGGCAGGAATAGTATTGTACATTCTGAAAATCACTTTAATGGAACAAAGCGTAGAACATACTATACTATTGCTGCGTTAACTTTGTTTTAATTAACGCTGAATGAAAATTGGGCTCGTATATACAATCGAATGAAAAAAAAAAAAAAAAACAAAGGGAAAGAGCATAAAGACTATTTAAAGCTTTTTCATGAATAAGATTTTGTTTCTTTTTAAATCATAAATGATACACTGGAAATAAGAAAGAGTTACTTAATTGTAAATGCACAAATCACATAGTCAAGTATTTGCTTTACACGAACCTAGAATGAAGATTTATTCTGTCTCTGTTATAAAGTCTGTAAAGTTTATTTGCATCTCCCATTTCAAAATATTTACATGAAAGCTTTGTTTCTAGGCCCGCTGTGATACGTAGTATCACAGTTTTTCTTGTTTATACTTTGTGCAATCACAATGAATCATTGATGAAATATGTAGGGCTACACGATACTAGCCGTCTAGAGTATGGGCCCAATCAGGATGACCAATGGTTAGCGGATATACACGTATATCAATCTCAAAATATTGAAGGTAGTAAAAAATACAATTTACCGGTATCAAGTTATTATCATCTATGTTTCTTTATCTGATTAAAATATTGATTTATTTGTAACGAGTATTATTTTCATGGTTCTTTCAGGCTTACAAATCATCGCTCGTGTCGGTTATAGGCATTCTGCTATTTATAAACATTGCATCATCAAAAAACCTCTTCGACTATGCATGCGATCCGAGAGCTGCCGAAGTCGCGTGTCTACTTGGTTGTCTCGGATGTTTTGAATACTATGGTGGTCACATGTACAACATGGGCGCGTGTTGCCAGGAGTGCAAAGATACACAGTCCGAGCTGATAGATGATGGACCAGTCAAATGTTCTCAGAGATTTATCAAGGGCTCTTGGATGAGGCGGTTCGGCAAATAGTATGCGAATTCAGCAGAACCGAGATCTCTTTATCTTTTAATATTGTATCAGTATATATAACGAGTAATATGAAAAGTAGCAAATGGCGAAAGGCGATGGTTTTAATTACAGCATAATTATATGGTAGTGAAACAAGACAAGAACCCAGTTCCGGGAAAGAATGTGCGCAACATCAACATTACTGAACATATGAACTGAAGGTACCTTACAACATATGGAATTATATTTTCTCCTGGATAGAATAGATTCTGTATGTAAATATACCAATAGGTACACTGTAAGAGTGTGACGTTTTCACATACACTTAAAAAGACAACATTTTTTTATATAAATTTAATACTATTTCACGAAAATGAATAAATATACAGTTGATGAAATTCTGTTCACCTCCAACAGGAATGTTTGCAATGAGATCTTAACTCTTTGGCTGCATTTATTTGCAGTCTAAAAGTATTGACATTTTGATTAAACTGCAAAAGAAATACACTTTTTGGTGAAGTCATGAACGTTTTCAGGTAAATGTCCCCTTTGAAATTAACGACACAACGTGACTTTCTTAAAATAGATGTTAAACGTTCTTCAAAACGGCATAAATAAGAATAGAGAGAAACACCGTTGTGTTGATATTTGACATGTTTTTAAGGCCATGCCGTCCATGATTTAAATGCAAAATGAGCGTAGACATTGAAGTTCAGCCATATTAAAGACTACTGCAAGATTTAGTGTCGATGTATAACGGCCACAATACAAATATAAAAGCCGCGATAATTGGGAGATAGGGCTATAGAATAGTCTTCGGAACTTTTTTGACAGAACATGACTGATAACCAAGCATGTTCCCATCGCCCTTTCGTTACCAACAAGCCGGTTGACCAACAATAAACAAAAGTCTCGTACAGTTCATTTACGATAATGTGACATTGTCGTTTGACATAAAATGGTAGATCATACATGTATGAGAAGATACAATCCTTAGTTTTTCCAATATTTTTGCATAATATTGTTGGACTCTTTTGCAGGGTCACCTTCACATTATCCTGAATGAACAAACATTTTTTAGTTTATACTAATTTTCGATTGTGAAGAAAACTTGAAGCTCATCGAGTCACCCTCGAGTCCGCTTCTTGGAAAAACCAGTACTTTTGTCATATTAGGAGGTACCGTCGTGTCCCCAGTGGGGCCCGAACCCGCAATCTTCAGGATGAGCGGCAGACACCTTAACCTCTACAACACAACGTTTGCTTTGGAAACGTTGTTGTACACGATAGTAGATCGCAGTTCCTTGTATCGACAGTCATTATTTCAATATAACGATTTAACATATTCAATAAAAACAGTCTCAACAGTACCTGTAGTCTATTTTTAACAGTTTTTGTCCACAAATTGCAAACTTGGGCGATTTTCTGATGCGATAACGTTCAGTGATTAAGTTTCCAGGAACTTGCATAAATTTTTCGCAAATTAGTTTATTATCGTTGTAAAGATTTATTCAGCGATCCACTATTAGAATACGATAAAGATCGATAATAAAGAGGTGTGTAAAACAAATAGTTTATTAAGATCGATGTTTCCTCTCTCTATATATAGCTCTAAACAATAAAGAAAAAGACATCTCGAACTTTTTTAGCAATTCATAGCAATATATTTAGCAGTCATCAAATATGATACATGTAATAAACAACAGTTCTTTGAAAACAAAGTCTTCCTGGTAGAAATGTGTACTGAATCGAACCCGAAAGGAACATAAGTGCAGCAATCACATGTAATCCACAGACAGTCAGCCAAAGTTCCAAGGTTTTCTGCTCCAACTAAAGTGGAAACCAAAATGCAAATTGAAATGTGTACATGTCAGAATAACACCGTGCCAAGCATACAGGTAGCATGGCAAGGTCTTTAACAAATAGCGGAGACGCTTCACTCTAGGCGATCTACATTTTGAAGGTTACTAGAAATCAATACTGTAACACTGATTACCCTGTGGAAATACATTTAATATTCCCCTTTCAATGAGTAAAATTGTATCAGAAATTCAGGATGTTAACATGTATACACTATATCTAATTTTAACGAAAAAAGGAGGGCGAGGGCTCCGAATGAGTACTGGTACATTGTAAAGGGGTTCTATTCCTGTAATGCTACATCACATGCTTTGTTTCAGTGAAGACGCATGGTTCCAAGGATTTGTACATTAGCTGTGCTTCTCGGTAATAGCATTTCACACATGCGCATCGGCACACACACGCATTCACACAAGGAACTCCCTGGGATATGGCCCTTCCATGGCGAAAGCTTCGGAAAAAACGGGAGTAATTCAAGACGGTGGTGTTATTTTGTTTTTTGAAAAAAGAAGAATCGTTTTGGTCGTAATGTTTAAGAAGTATTAACGCCTTGTTTATCAATGTGTGTATAGATGATTTATTGTTCTCTGTCATTTCCAGTATCGGAAATTAATACCGCAGCTGCCAAAGTAAATTTAAAATCTGTACAACACACTTTATTACACAAACAACAATCGTCCGCTATGGGTAGTTTGTCCGAAAGCAAAATACGAGAATGAAGTTAGCCCCGCAGCCCCGTTTATCCCCACATGTGCCCCGTGTCCTGTAGTATAATTGCAGCCCTGGTGAAATCGTTTTAAGTAGAACCATCCCCGCAGATGCGGGTGGGGGAGGGGGTGCGGGGGGGAGGACTAATATTTGAGATGAAACCACGGGTTTGGTTTCCTATAAGTAGGCGTATAAATTGATTCAGTGGCCTGAACGTCTCCGGAGCTTACACACCTACTCTTTTGTTTGGCATGGGTCAATATATTTTGGAAAGACCGACAGTAACAAAGAAAAGCTCGTGCACAGGTCTATCTGTGCACGTGGGCAGGTCTGGTATTTCTCTTGCCAGACCTGTCCACGTGCAAAGATAGACCTGCGCACGTGCATAAAATTACTTCTGAAAGAAATGGGACATTTTACAACACAATTGTAGGTCTCGAAAAAAACAAACAGAAAACAGAAACTAAACACAATCGATCAAGTACATTTTCTCTTTGTATTTTCGATACCACAAATTCTAGTATTCTATTGAAATTATGTGATATATATCATTTTAAATATACTGTATATGATATAAAGAGATGTAGAAACTGTTTGTAACCGGCATGTCAAACTATTTTGATAGAGAAGGCATTTAAATTTTACAATGTAGACATATGATTTTACCGAACTTGTAATCAAGCTTCTAGATTATATTTAAAGGTTGTAGTTAGATTAGATAGCAACTTCTGATAAAAAAATTAAGTTGCTTTCCAATCTTTCTACCCCTTGCCCAATAGCTGAGATACAAACAAAACAGAGCAAACTGTATGTACGCCTTCCTCCAAGGTATAGTGTAATAATTGTATTACAAAGGCAAAACTCCACATGCCGAATGTCTCAGAGCTATAGCTTAACCCTTACCCTGCTTGCGACCAGTACATATCATGATCAGATGGCACATCTGTGTAGTCAACTTAATCTTATCTAATTGCAACACGTTGATGATATGCATTAAAAGTACCAAACACTCCAATAAAAACCTGAGCGCATCATGCCGACGATATCTGAAAAATACACTCAGTACCGATCACTACTTTGAAGTTAATTTTGCACGGACGGACACACGGAAAGACATACAGCGCGACTCAAGGATACTCCCTGTTAAAATTCGTTACGAGGGTATAAAAACTGAAATACATGTATATACTTTCATGTAAATACCGTACAAATATTTCATGAAACGTGTTATTTCACGAACACTCATGTATAACAGATGAAAAAAATACATCTAATAGTTCATGTACTTATTCTGCATTAGAAACGTTACATCTGCCTCCTGTATCTAGAGCTTGTGATAAAATGTTGTAAGAATCGTACTCCGTTTCAACAATGTAACTAAATTCAGACATGTTACTAGCAAGACTTGTTGGTGGTGTGTAAGCCGGATATCGACCTCGTACGGCGGTATTTCTGTGTAGGAAAGACCTGTGCACGGGCTTTATGAAACACCTCGAGCGCTACGCGCTCTCGGTGTTACATGCAGCCCGTGCACAGGTCTTTCCTACAAAGAAAGACCTTGTACTCGGTCGATATCCTATACTTAGTTAACGCGGGGCTGTGTTCATACTGAGGACACGGATCTTACTGAACCGCCTCGATAGCCTAGTGGTAGAGCGTCCGCTTCGAGTGCGGGAGGTCATGGGTTCGCTCCCTGGCTGCGTCATACCAACGACGTGAAAATGGTACCAGTACCTCCCTGCTTGGCGCTCAGCATTAAAAGGGAAACTGGCCATTTTCTGTCATACCCTAACGGCGATGGATACCATTATGAATGAGGTGCCGAGAGTGAAAAATATCAGTTGGATAACTTTTTTCACAATCGACCTAAAATTAATTAGTGTAAACTAATAGTAAATGAGAGTTGCATGGATATAAAAGGAAGCGATGTTACCAAGGGTCAATTTATACTTGGGCATCATTGTCATGGGGTATACTTACAAGGCGTTATCACGAGGGCTGCGTTGACACGTGTCGACACGTGTTTGAGGTCATGCGGCTGCAGATAAAATTTCAAAGGTGAAATTACCTGGGGCTGTGTTTATCATGGGCCTAGTACATGGGGTTGAATGGATATTGCGGGGAGTGATGTTGCCATGGGCACTATTTTGGTACTTCGACGGACGGACTGTTGACGTAATACGGGGCTGTGTTATGGGGTTAACTTTATGGGGCTGTGGGGTAACTATGTGCTGGGGGGCTAACTTCACGGGGCGCATGGTAATTAGGTGCTACGGGGCTGTGAAGATATACGGGGTTATCACTTATGCAATGATACCAGAGGACACGAGGCTTTGAAAATATGAAGGCGGGGACACAAATGTGCGGCATGAAAGGTAGGGAACACTGTAAGAAGTACAATATTGAGGGCATGGGGCAAGGGCGGGGATGCTAAGGAGAACTGTAAGAAATACCGTTTTGATGGAAGGGGACACGGGGCAGAATATGTAAGGCGTAAGGATGATATGTATAGGATATCGACCGAGTACAAGGTCTTTCTTTGTAGGAAAGACCTGTGCACGGGCTGCATGTAACATCGAGAGCGCGTAGCGCTCGAGGTGTTTCATGAAGCCCGTGCACAGGTCTTTCCTACACAGAAAGACCGCCGTACGAGGTCGATATCCGGCTTACACACCACCAACAAGTCTTGCTAGTAACATGTCTGAATTTAGTTACATTATTGAAACGGAGTACGATTCTTACAACATTTTATATCACAGGCTCTGGATACTTTTTAAGAACAGGAGGCAGATGAAATGTTTCTAATGCAGAATACGTACATGTATTTTTAGATGTATTATTTTCATCTGTTATACATGAATGTTCGAGAAATAACACGTTGTACGGTATTTATATGAACATAATGCATGTATTTTAGATTTTTATACCCTCGTAACGAAGTTAAACAGGGAGTATCCTTGAGTCGCGCTGTATGTCTGTCCGTGCGTCCGTCAAGTTGTGATCGGTACTGAGCGTATTTTTCGGATATCGTCGGCATGATGCGCAAAGGTTTTTATTCAGTAATGTATATAGCAAATTTTAAGCAACCACATGCCGGTAATCTACGAAACTTTACTGGAGTGTTTGGTACTTTTGATCCATGTCGTCAACGTGTTGCGATCAGATAATTAAGTTACGGCCCTTTGATTTTGAAAACGCCTTGCAGTATCGTTTACATCGAGAATTGTGTCGGCTTTTATTCAAGTATGCATGTTTGTGTCACAGTAAATGACGTAATCGTGTAAGAGAGAAAATGCATAAGCGACTGGATAGTTCAGTCGGAATAGCATTGATCATTAAGCGAAAGGTCCAGGTTCGAGTCCCAGTCATGACCGGCTGCATACTTTTTCTCAGCCTGTAACATTTGGCGCCGAACATATAACCATGGCGGGGGATATCCATTTACGAAATGTGCTGATTGAATCTAAGGAGGGGATCTTCTTCAATGTGTCCGCTGAAATATTCTATGGTGCGCATAATTTAAGAAAACAAATTTAACCTTTACACCGTAAATTTCTAAAATGGACTTGATCGTTTTAACTATGGTCAGTACCATTAAAGAATGTTCTGTGAAAGTTTATTAAATAAATAACGAGCAGTGCAGAACATGATCAGACTACACAGATGTGCCATCTGATCATGATATGTACTGGTCGCAAGCAGGTTAAGCTATAGCTCTGAAACATTCGGCGTGTGAAGTTTTGCCTTTGTTATATACAATAATTACACTATACCTTGGAGGAAGGCGCACATTTAGCATGTGTCTGAACAGTTTGCTCTGTTTTGTTTGTATCTCAGCTACTGAGCAAGGGGTAGAAAGATAGGAAAGATATTTTATTTTTTTCTCAGAAAAGAAAAGTGTCGGAAATTACTATCTATTCTAGCTACCTATTAACCTTTAATATAATCTAGAAGCTTGATTACAAGTTCGGTAAAATCATATGTCTACATTGTAAAATTTAAATGCCTTCTCTATTAAAATAGTTTTGACATGCCGGTTACAAACAGTTTCTACATCTCTTTTTATCATATACAGTAATTTTGAAATGATATATATATATCACATACTTTCAATAGAATACTAGAAAATGTGGCATCAAAAATATAAAAAGTAAACATACTGGATCGATTGTGTTTAGTTTCTGTTTTCTGGTGGTTTTTTTTCGAGACCTACGATTGTGTTGTAAAATGACCCGTTTCTTTCAGAAGTAATTTTATGCACGTGCGCAGGTCTATCTGTGCACGTGGACAGGTCTGGCAAGAGAAATACCAGACCTGCCCACGTGCACAGATAGACCTGCTCACGAGCTTCTCTTTGTTACTGTCGGTCTTTCCAAAATATATGGACCCATGCCAAACAAAAGAGTAGGTGTGTAATTATATAAACATGGCATTGTTACAGGAAGGCACGAGCCTGATTTCAGGTGAATGCGGAACACAAAAGAATGGTATGAACGCTTGATAGCAATGTTTGAAGAAATGTTTTGATAGTCGGGACATGTGTGGGCTGAGTCATCGAGGCGGGGATAATAATTAAAGAAACTGGGGAATAAGTGCTGTAATGATACTAAAGGACACGGGGCTGAGTTTATGTGAACGCATGAACACAAAAGGGTGTTATGAAAACTAGAGTGTAGTGTAAGAAGTATCGTTTTGATAACAGGGAACACGGGGATGAGTTCGTGAGGCGGGGATGATACTTATTGAAACGGTTTTACCAGGGCTGCAATGACACAACATGACACGGGGCTGAATTTATGTGAATGCGGGGACACACGCAGGTGGTCTGAAAACTAGAAATGTGTGTAACAAGAAGTGTTTTCATACCATGGGACACTAACCCTAGGTGCTACAGGGCTAACCTGACGGGGCTGCAGGGTATGTAGGTGCTACGGGGCTAACTTCGAGGGGCTGCGGGGTTACTAAATGCTTCGGGGCTAACTTGACAGGGCTGCGGGGTATCTAGGTGCAACGGGGCAAGTTTCACGGGGGTGGGATAACTAGGTGCTTGTGGGCTAACTCAACGAGGATACGGGGTAACTAGGTGCTGCGGGGCTAACATCACGGGGCTGATACGTGAAGGTACGGGTTATAAGTGCTGCAATGATACTACAGGACACGAGTCTGAGTTTAGTTGAACGCGGGGACATAAAAGGGTGGTATGAAATTTAGAGAGTAGTGTAAGAAGTGCTGTATTGATAGCACGGGACACGGGGCTGAGTTAGTGAGGCGGGGATCGTTCTACTTTAAACGGTTTTACCAGGGCTGCAATGATACTACAGGACACAGGACCCAGTTTATGAGAACGCGGGGACACAAAAGGGTGGTATGAAAGTTAGAGAGTAGTGTACGAAGTGCTGTATTGATAGCAGGGGACACGGGGCTGAGTTAGTGAGGCGGGGATGGTTATACTTTTAACGCTTTTTGCAGAGCTGCAATGATGCTACAGGACACGGGGCTGAGTTTATGTGAACAAAAGTGTAAGAAGTGCTGTATTGATAGCATGGGACACGGTGCTAAGTAAGTGAGGCGGGGATGGTTCTACTTTTAACGGTTCTTACGCTTTTACCAGCGCTGCAATGATACTACAGGACACGGGGGCACAAAAGGGTGGTATGAAAGTTAGAGAGTAGTGTAAGAAGTGCTGTATTGATAGCAGGGGACACGGGGCTGAGTGAGTGAGGCGGGGGTGGTTGTACATTTAACGGTTTTACCAGCGCTGCAATGATTCTACAAGACACGGGGCTGAGTTTATGTGAACGCGGGGACGCACAAATGTGGTATGAAAGTTAGAGAGTAGTGTAAGAAGTGCTGTATTGATAGCAGGGGACACAGGGCTGAGTTAGTGAGGCGGGGATGGTTATACTTTTAAGGCTTTTAGCAGAGCTGCAATGATACTACAGGACACGGGGCTGAGTTTATGTGAACAAAAGTGTAAGAAGTGCTGTATTGATAGCATGGGACACGGTGCTAAGTGAGTGAGGCGGGGATGGTTCTACTTTTAACGGTTCGAACGCTTTTACCAGCGCTGCAATGATACTACAGGACACGGGGCTGAGTTTATGTGAACGCGGGGACACAAAAGGGTGGTACGAAAGTTAGAGAGTAGTGTAAGAAGTGCTGTATTGATAGCAGGGGACACGGGGCTGAGTTAGTGAGGCGGGGATGGTTATACTTTTAAGGCTTTTAGCAGAGCTGCAATGATACTACAGGACACGGGGCTGAGTTTATGTGAACAAAAGTGTAAGAAGTGCTGTATTGATAGCATGGGACACGGTGCTAAGTGAGTGAGGCGGGGATGGTTCTACTTTTAACGGTTCGAACGCTTTTACCAGCGCTGCAATGATACTACAGGACACGGGGCTGAGTTTATGTGAACGCGGGGACACAAAAGGGTGGTATGAAAGTTAGAGAGTAGTGTAAGAAGTGCTGTATTGATAGCAGGGGACACGGGGCTGAGTTAGTGAGGCGGGGATGGTTATACTTTTAAGGCTTTTAGCAGAGCTGCAATGATACTACAGGACACGGGGCTGAGTTTATGTGAACAAAAGTGTAAGAAGTGCTGTATTGATAGCATGGGACACGGTGCTAAGTGAGTGAGGCGGGGATGGTTCTACTTTTAACGGTTCTAACGCTTTTACCAGCGCTGCAATGATACTACAGGACACGGGGCTGAGTTTATGTGAACGCGGGGACACAAAAGGGTGGTATGAAAGTTAAAGAGTAGTGTAAGAAGTGCTGTATTGATAGCAGGGGACACGGGGCTGAGTGAGTGAGGCGAGGATGGTTCTACTTTTAACGCTTTTACCAGGGCTGCAATGATACTACAGGACACGGGGCTGAGTTTATGTGAACAAAAGTGTAAGAAGTGCTGTATTGATAGCATGGGACACGGTGCTAAGTGAGTGAGGCGGGGATGGTTCTACTTTTAACGGTTCTAACGCTTTTACCAGCGCTGCAATGATACTACAGGACACGGGGCTGAGTTTATGTGAATGCGGGGACTCAAAAGGGTCGTATGAAAGTTAGAGAGTGGTGTAACAAGTGCTGTATTGATAGAAGGGGACACGGGGCTGAGTGAGTGAGGCGGGGATGGTTCTACTTTTAACGCTTTTACCAGCGCTGCAATGATACGACAGGACACGGGGCTGAGTTTATGTGAACACAGGGACACAAAAGGATGGTATGAAAGTTAGACAGTAGTGTGAGAAGGTCACAAAAGGATGGTATGAAAGTTAGACAGTAGTGTGAGAAGTGCTGTATTGATAGCAGGGGACACGGGGCTGAGTTAGTGAGGCGGGGATCGTTCTACTTTAAACGGTTTCACCACGGCTGCAATGATACTATAGGACAAGAGTCTGAGTTTATGTGAATGCGGGGACACAAAAGGGTGGTATGAAAGTTAGAGAGTAGTGTAAGAAGTGCTGTATTGATAGCAGGGGACACGGGGCTGAGTTAGTGAGGCGGGGGTGGTTCTACTTTTAACGGTTTTACCAGGGCTGCAATGATACTACTGAAAACGGGGCTCACTTTATGTGAACGCGGGGACACAAAAGGGTGGTATGAAATTTAGAGATTAGTGTAAGAAATGCTGTATTGCTAGCAGGGGAAACGGGGCTGAGTTAGTAAGGCGGGGATGGTTCTACTTTTAACGCTTTTACCAGGGTAACGTTTTCACCAGGGTTGCAATGACACTATAGGATACGGGGCTGAGTTTCATTTAATGTTGGGACACATAGAGGTGGTCTGAAAACTAGAAATTACTGTTACGAGAAGTGTATTGATAGCAGGGGACACGGGGCTAACTCATTCAGGCGGGGATGTTACTTCTACAAACGGTGTTTTCAGTGCTTAGGGCACAGGGCTGAGGGCTGAGTTCATGTAAATCAGGGTGTTATCAAAGATTGGGAGCACTATAAGTAGAACTGTATTGAGTGCAGGTGACACGGGACAGAGTATGTGAAGCGGGGATGATACTTATATTAACGATAGCAACATGGTTGCATTGATACTAGAGGGCACGGGACTGAGAAAATAGAACTGATGACATAGGACAAGGTACGGTCGTGACCCCAGTGGGGTTCTAATCCGAAACCTCAGGTATAAGCGGCAGACATCTTTACCCATCAACACCACCGCGTTTGTTCGTTGTCCTGTGGTGATGTATGCATAGGTTAATTCAAGCGGTACTTTGAGGAAACCATATGCCACGAGGCGTGTTGAGACATGGTGGCATAGGGATAACATGGCGGGGCTGCGGGTTAACTAAGTGCTGCGAGGCTAACTTCACGGGGATGCGGGGTAACTAGGTGCTACGGGGCTGACTTCACGGGGATGCGGGGTAACTAGGTGCCACGGGGCTAACTTCACGGGGATGCGGGGTAACTAGGTGCCACGGGGCTGACTTCACGGGGATGCCGGGTAACTAGGTTCTGCGGGGCTAACTTCACGGGGATGCGGGGTAACTAGGTGCTGCGGGGCTAACTTCACGGGGCTGTGGGGATAAATGGGGCTGCGGGGCTAACTTCGTTCTCGTAAGCAAAATTGCTGTTTTTCCTGATCACGTTTAAGTCTACGTTGAAACAGAACTTAATGTCTGATGTGCCGAAATTAACATACAGGCCCTGAAAGAAGAGCCGGGAACTGCTTCTTACTTGATGACTTAAAATGAGTAAAACAGAAATGTGAAATATCACAAAGACCTTGCAAGCATTACCTGTATATGCAGTTGTGGTAAGTACAGATCATGAATAGACAAATGATACTCTGCAGTCTTACCTAATCCGTCAGTCAGTTTTCACAAAGTACCCATCTGAACAATTAAGGATACCGTCGAAGTCGAAAGATGGACAATTTTGCGTAAGAAGTCAAACTGGGTCATGGTTAAGACATACATTGTACTACATGTACGACAATGAAGTCATGTATTAACATTTACGAAAGTTTTCTCCCAGCCAAGATTATTTAACAGACATATTGAGCAAACTTTATTACCAAACCAGAGTAAGACTAATTATTTCAGATTGTGTCTGCCTTCCGATGAAATAACACTCATTTATGTTTTACACGCTATAGTAAACATCAAATCCTTGGGTATGTTTTAGACCTAATCTATGGCGCCTCTGCTTTGATAATATCGTATCTTTCCTTGCAAGTACACAAGATACTGACATAATTACTGCAACAGAAAGATTAAACATATATTTTTTGTTCTGATGAGTTGCTGGTATATATAAGGACCTCGGTACACTCGCACGTAAATTGGTTTTCCCCCCCCCCCCCCCCCCCCCCCCCCCCCCCCCCCCCCCCTCCTCCCCCCCCCCCCCCTCCCTCTCCCGGGTGGTTTTTTTTTTTTTTTTTTGTTTAAAACACTTTTTGCTGAAAAAAAACCCCACACATATATAAAAAATAAAAAAAAAAAAAAAAAAAAATATATAAATATATTTAGGGGGGGAATAAAGAACCACCCCCCCCCCCCAAAAAAAAAAAGGGGGGGAGGGGAAAAAAGAAAAAAGGGGGGGAAAAAAAAAAAAAAAAAAAAAAAAAAAAAAAATACTCCCCCCCAAACAAAAAAACAAAAAAAAAAAAAAAAAATTTTATTATGTTTACCCCCCGCAAAAAAAAAAAAAAAAAAAAAAAAAAAAAAAAAAAAAAAAAAATTTTTTTTGGGTAAATTTTTTTTTGGGTTTTTTTGGTAAACAAAACAAAATAGGAAAAAAACGGGCTTTTTAAAAAAACGTTTAAATTGAATACAAATGTCAATATTTAATCTGACCATATGTTTCAGTTGTATTCTCAGATCAGATCCACGTCCGAGTCTCCATGTCGTGGTTGTTGTTGTTGTAGTGAAAAAGTGAAAATGACTGAGACCGCAGTGAATAAAATCACTAACTTCATATAGTTTCTATTTATGCATGAAGCGGCATCATATATTTTTAATCGATTCTAATCAATACATATTAATAAAAATTTTTTTTTTTCCAATTTTTTTTTTTTTGTTTTGTCGCAGTTAAGGATAATATTCGCTGCAGTCTCAGTCATTTACGCTACAACAACAACAACCACGACAGATTCGGACGCCTAAAAAGGTCCTGAGATTATAACTGAAACGTAGGGTTAGGATTAATTATTGACATTTTCATTCAATATAAACGTTCTAAAGCCCATTTTGTTTTCAGTCTTGATCGTTTTGCCGTAACTAGCGCATTTAGGCTTGACCAAGAAGAGTGACGCGTTTGTTTACATTTAGCACTGACAGTACGGGTGCAATAACATCATAATAATTCATATTGGTAATATTTCAGATTTCTGGGAGCAAACATAGTCCCTACCAACAGCCAGACCTACATACACTAGAATGGATCCTAAGCTATAAGAACTTACATATTAACTACAGAAATCCAATACGTTCGCCAAGTGCAATCGTAAATGAAATCACATATAAAACCCACCTAAGTACGAGAAATAATAGATTGAATCCGGGGTTAACGTTTTGAATCGTTGGAAACAGCTGTTTAATCTTGTTTGCAACATGCCAACTTCACTATTCCCGAACTGACCATAAAAGAAAATTTGTGTAAACAAAAATTAAGTTCTAAATTCAGTTACGTAGTGATTGGACATAACTTTATAATTTAAAGTGCACATTTTGGTCCTTAATAGCGTAAAATTTGATATTTTTTTTTATATTTGAGCGGCAATCTTGGATTTCTTGGAATGTCACCACTTACGCCGTTTCAGAAGCTTCATTCTTGCATACCAGATGGGGATTTCTTGCATATCGGATAGGCATTTCCGGTAATTTTGCCCATGCCAGAAAACCCGGTCTGGCACCTCTCCTATGCCAGACGACTCTCGTAAATAACTTATGTCGTAACATTATAAACATTGTGACGTCAATTTTCCAAACACAACGTCGGAAAATCGTTTGTTCTTCATGATAATTCATCATTTGGATAAGTTTGCATTTAGAAATCTACTTTAAAATGCAAGACGGTATGCAAGAAAAAGTTTCCGTCATGAGACACTTGGCTCAGATGGAAATATCCGTCACCTCGGGTAACTGTTTTACGGGAACTCGGCAAAGCCTCGTTCCCGCCAAAACAGTTACCCTCGGTGACAGACGATCTGAACTTCGTGCTCATGACAGAAATTATTAATCTGCAGTTTTTACCAGTGCTGGAAATACTCATCTAACACCCCCTCCCCCATTTCCCCTCCCCCCCTCCGTGTAAGACGACTTACGTGAATTGCTTGTGACGTAACGTTATAAACAATGTGACGTCACTTTCCCAAACATAGCAGCTACAGAACGTTTGTTTTTATATTAAAATGCATTATTTCGATAAGTTTGTTTTTAAATATCTATTTCAAAGTGCAAGACGGTATGCAAGAAAAAGTTTCTTCCATGAGATACTTGGTTCAGATGGAAATATCCGTCACTTCGGGTAACTGTTTCGCGGGAACTCGGCACAGCCTCGTTCCCGCCAAAACAGTTACCCTCAGTGACGGATATTTCGATCTAAACCTCGTGACAGTGGTTGTTTCTGTATTCTCAAGGTGAAGGGATTTGGTAAAAAGTCTTTTGCTTATCAGGGGTGTGTCCTTTGGAATAACTTGCCACAGTTGATACGTATTTATTACAGTTTTTAAGCATTTTAAGGAAGCCGTGTAACTTCATGTTTTGTCCTAGTTTTAACATTATGCCTTATCATTCTTAACGATCTCTTTGTATTTTTGTTTTAGTGTCTCATCAATCTTAACGATCTCCTTGCATTTTTAAGTTTAATGCTTGGATAGGTATATTTGGTATATTACTTTTTAATCTAGTCTGTGCTTTTAGTGTCATAAAACTGATTGATGCTTATATAACTGAATTTTTTTTGTTATACAGTACTTTGATCTCATCCATAAATTAATGTTGTAATAACCTAGGTCTGTGATATTATACATTTGTGATACCATTGATTCACTTGAAGTAAATAATCGTGCCTTTCCGTGGTGTGTCATCAATGTCAAGGACCACAATGGAAATAAGGGAGAATCACTTTTCCCTTTTTTGTGTTATCCTTGGTATTGATGTGCATATCATGGTTTTTAAATTTGTGTATACATCTAATTATCTGTATATGTATGCATCATGTTTGTTTTAACCATGTTTGTACATCTGTGATATACTAAAATAAATCTATCTATCTATCTATGTGCTCACATAAGAAACTAATAGTCTGTTACAAATAATCTGATATAACTCTTGTTTATCAGAATGTCCAAGTAACTCTAAAATCATAGCCCTTTATAAAAATCCAAAACAACTTTACCCCAATGCACTCAATGTTACTTTTCTGAAGACACATGCGGATTTGATTTTTTCTCTGTGGGGAACAAACTGAAACAATGTACTTGTACTTTGTGATCTCATTGGTGGTTTAATCTTCATAAAGATCCTGATTAAAAGCAAAATTTAATGACGTAATTTTTTTGGCATTTCTTGTTCTTTATGGTGTAAACAGGAAAATGGCGTGCTTTTAAACATGAGATTTTTGTCTCATGCGATTAGTTTGTGTAAAAATCAATTTTAAGATGCTTAAATCAGTCGAAAAATGTTTTCCTGTAATTACGTTGTTGCAATACATCGTAACCATTTAACCCGACTTCCTTTAACCTTTCATGTTTAGACGCTGTAACATATGTTTGTATGTACAAATGTTAACAATTGATGGTAAATTACTATTATTTCAACATTTTCATCATTATCATTTTGTTTCATGAACTTGGATGAAGTATTTAGACTAAAAGTAGGCTATCAGTATGATTCAAATTACTGTAAAGCTTCTCGTCCAAAATATCTGGTGAGAATTTCTAAAAAATGATATGCTGAGACTAAAGATATAAAACTAAATGCTAGAAACAACGATACAAATTATAACATTTTGATAAATGGTGGGTTTATGTCCAAAAATTCCCTTTCATATATGTGTATGAAACGGAAAATTTTGACCGCATAGCACATATAGGAAACTTTAACAAACGCTCTTAAATCATTATGTTAATGCTGGTAAATGTTGTGGTGGTAATGAAAAGTAAAATCTGGGTACACAGGAGCACGAGGATAAGCCGTGTGTTTTTGAAGCACCAATAACCGAGCCAATCAGCTAGTTAATTACGTGAACATTTATGCTGGACGGACAGATGCAACGTGACGTTAATGTCTCGTGAATTCAACAGTTCTGTTTCCTTTGAAACACTGTTGTACAAATAACAATCAATTTCGTTTTCCTCTTCTTAATCAGTAAGATGTGTCTCTCTTGATATTTTATATTGAGCCTAGCTACCTACGTGCATTTTTATGATCCTTGACACGCAACGACATTGGTTGTCTGATACCGTTTAAGATTTGATGGTCTGAATCCAGTAAATATTTGGCGATCTGGTACAGTTTTAAATTTTGCAGTCTGATACCAACGAATATTTAATGATTTGCTACTTACTTGAATTTGGTGGAGAAAATAGGGAGATAACTCTGATTAACGCAGGTCAGTACAATTTGTTTCACTTGACGTTTTGGAAATGGCGTCAGTAGAGTAAAGTGAGGTACCTCTGGTTTTCCTAATTCGGGTAAGTACGAGATGTCTCCCTTGATTTGATTTGAAAGAAGAACAATGGGAAGTGACTCTGCTTTTCTTTATTCAGGTCGGTAAGATATTTCTCCCTTGAATTCAGATCTAGGTGTTATTCATAATTTTGTACTGTTATCTTTTAATTCTGGATATCAACTTTTCGCATTTTTTTTTAAACTCTTTGTTAACTTGTTAGAATTTCGCATTCGTATTGAATAAATTGATGGAAATTTAGATATTTTATTAACTAGATAGAAACGGTATTTGCAGTTTTGAGTGTACATGTATTGCATGTTCTTTGATAGTTACATTGTATTCCTGATTCTTCCATATACTTTGCTATCCCTTGTCAATGTCGCTTACTCAGCAGGTTATGCTGTTTAAAATAGAGCATGAATTGATAACAATGATAATACAATGTAACAACAGCAATAAAAATGATAATAATGATAATAATTATACACTGTCAACCATTAAATTTTCGTTCTTTCCACACAAACGAATTTTCATTGCATACATAGTTTTTTAGTTCCAAAACCAAATTTTCCATGTCCTTTCTGCAGTTTGTTAATCTTGGAAATGCTTCAACTAAGAAATTGAATACCAACACCAATATGCTGTTTTCAAAAATTAAAAGTTTAGAGGTATTTTGATAACAGATCTGTATGCTCCTGAGTGTCTGTTGCCAGTGAAGGTGATAGTATATACACAATTATTTTAGTTTGAGTAGTCATTAAATGAGCCAATACGAATGCCCTGGGACAAGTAATAGGGTCAATGTCAAATCGCTCATTTGATAACATAAGTTATAGATTTATGAGTAATTTATAAAGTGTTGTATATATGTACGTACAATGTACATATATTGAAGTACAAAAAAATACGTTTTTAATGTCCATTACTAAGATCAAATTGAATTTTATGGAATTTTAACAGGGAAATACAGTTTGAAACTGGCTTCTTAAACTTTACAATAGCCGTGGAGTATTTTCCTGTTTGAAATACTGCTACAAAAACGAGTGAATATTTTTGTATTTCTTAAAATTGACTTGGGAGGTTTTTTGTCTTACTTTCGCTTTATTGCATGTTGTAAGCAGTAAGAAATATACGTTGCAGATCATTTGAAATATGCATACATATTTATATACAATCTATTTACAGCCTCTTTATGTGAGATTATAGGAAAATTACTAAGATTTTTTTTAAACTTGAAAACCTACTTTCGTTTTTGAAGATGCAAAATATGATTTATCAATTCTTTTGTTAAACTCAAATTTTCAACACAATATGGTCACATTCGATGCATTGATATTTTCCTTCTGAGAAGACGCCTGTTTCAATTCAGGATAAAAAAGAAAATTTTATTTGGCCTTAGTAATGGATCTTTAATACAAGGATCAGTTTTTAATAGTTTCATCCGCTAGATCTGATTGATGGGAGAAAGTGCTTTCTAAAACGGATTAATCAAACAACGCCGTCGTGCACCTTTTTTGATAAAAAATACTTTCCTTTTAGATTATTTTGATGACTGTCGGTTTGCAACTAAAATTTTTGAACTTCCCTTTGCAAAATCAGGGGAGGTCACTCTTACCAACTCAATTTTAAGGAGGCAAGAGTAATTTCCCTTTTTCAAAATCAGGGGAAGTCACTATTTCCGACTTAATTTAAAATAAAGCAGAGTTACTCCCTTTTGCAAAAAATCAGGGGAGGCTAGTCTTTCCGACTTAATTGAAAGATAACAACAGTTACTTCCCATTGCAAAAATCAAAGGTGGTCACTCTAATCGACTTAATTTTAAGAAAAAAAGAGAGTTTCTTCGCTGTGCAGGAATCAGGAAAGGTCACAGTTACCGAATTAATCAAAAGAAAAACCAGAGTTACTTCTCTTTGAAAAAAATCCTGGGAAGTCACATTCGCCGACTTATTCTTTAGAAAACCAGAATGACTTCTCTTTGCAAAATAGCAAGGATGGTCCTAATTTTAAGAACATCGCAAAAACTTCCCTTTGTAAAATTCCAGGGGAAGTTACTCCCACCGACTTAAGTTTAAGAAAACAGCAGTATTTTCTGTTTGCAAAAATGTTGGCATGTCACTGTTACTGACTAAATTTTAAGAAACAATAGTTAATTCCCTTTGCAAAAAATCATGGGGAGGTCACACTAAATGACTTACTTTTAAAGAAAAACGAGTTTCTTCCGTTTACAAGAATCAAGAGAGGTAACTCTTACCGACTAAATTTAAAGAAAAACAGAGAAACATCCCTTTTGTAAAATCAGGGGAGATCGCTCTTACCAACTTAATTTTAAGAATACCACAGTAATCTCCCTTTGCAAAAATCAGGGGAGGTTACTTTTACCGACTTATTTTAAGAAAGCATTAACAACATCGCGTTGTAAAAATCAGCGGTGGTGACTCTTACCGATTTTATTGTAAGAATACCAGAAACACTTCCCTTTGAAAAATCAAAGCGCTGAAGGCACTGAATTTGTTTGGATACACACATTCCTGTGCCTCTGATCTCACTGCTCTTCTTACATAAAAAACAAGAAAAACTGTGATACAAAGTATCACAGCGGGCCCACAAACAAAACTGGCATGTAAATATTTTGGAAATAGGTGATGGTTGATGTTGAGGCATGGCCCCAAAAGAACTCAAGGAAACCAATTCTTGTTGAACATGCAAAACCTGACACGACACCACATCTAGTATCGAAACCTTACTGTTATCGAATAATATTTATACAGTACAAAATGTATGTCCTCTATAGGTTGTTCCTGGTATGTCTTAATTTTCACGGAACAAAAATTACAGCAAGTTTTAACGTGTTTTTATAAAGATTTACATTTGTATTATTATACACAGATATTTTTCATTAATCTTATTAGATAAATAGATATTATAAAAATTTTAATCAGTCACTATCACCAGGGTCTGATATATTGAATTCAATGGCTTTCATCACGCGTGAATTCCGAAATATACGTATGCGCTAAAAATTTATTATTTGGAAACCAACAACAAAGCATTAGATCAAATTCAAGTTACGTGTAATAAATGCGGAGGAATTGACTGCGAATTGCAATGTACCGGGTCTATTATTGCCCACGAGCCTCTCTACCATGCTGTACATGTATTAAAATTTCATAACTTGTCTAAAACAACAACTGAATGTTTAAATAGCAGGCTATTATCTTTCATACTAACATATTAGACTCTAGTAGTATTTTGTAATAATAATAATAATAATAATAATAATAACAATAATAATAATAATAATAATAATAATAATAATAATAATAATAATAATGATAATTATGATACAAAACATTAATGTATGTATGAATGTATCCGCCAAAATTAAGTGTAGCAAAAGAATCATGGTAAAGTTTGAAAGTTTTAGTTACAATACAATAACTTTTATTTGTATTTATATATCGAGTCAATATCTGTTCTTTGTAAAGACAGCATGGTCTAGGGAAAGAATTTGATTTTCCCTTTAGATTATTGCATTTCTGTCTACATTTATAAATCGTATTTAAGATATGTGATTTCTTACAGTTATTCGTACTTAGGTACGAACTGACTTCGAAAATATGCAGACATTTTCGTACCCTTTTCGAACCACGCATTTACATAAAATACAACAATTACAACGTGTTTAAAGCATAAAAATATGTTGTCATATTTCAAAAAGACATCTGTCGGTGCCTCTGTAAAGTTAATTTGCTGTTAAGTTTCAGTTTTATACATAAACGTGTATTTTAGACTAGTTTCAGACGCATATAACAAAACGGACGATTTAAAGATATGTACACTTTTGATGATAGAGGCGTTAGCTAGTTAAAATTTGTTGTTTTTTATGTTGAATTCCGAGTTTTGTAATTCAAAATTCAAAAGCATCTATTGGTTCCATAATGTATTACGATGTTTCGATAGTTTAGTCACAAAACAATACTCTGCAGCTTACACGGAAATATCGGGAAAAGACTTTAAATTATTCGGCCTGACTATTGCCTTTTAGATCCTCTCCGGTCTGACTAGTTGTGATCAACGAACGACAACTCAATAACAAACGACAACTCTTGCCTTTCCAAAAAAATTGACTGTGTCTACAGTTTTCATCCCAAAAGTACCTCAATTTTTCAATGAAGAGAGACGCATATATTCGATCTGGTGCTAAAGTCTCCATGCACCTTTTACTCACCACGTATTAAATATAGCGGGCCGCTGCAGCGGCCCGCAATAACACTTTGAAGTATGACCTGGACAAAGTCACAAGGGTAGAGAATGCATGAAATAATTTCAGTAAAGTAATGGTTCGATACTCCATTGAAAGAAGTTTTCTATATAATTGTGAAATTGTGATTGGCAATTGAAGTAAATGTGTTTATCAAACAATGGTATTGAGCTCCGAAAGGAAATCATTAAAATGACAAATTCACAGTGACCTTGGCCTAAAAGTACCAGGTATGATAAAGTGTAACTGATGGTACTGAACAAAGCCATTCCTTTTTCAATATCTGATGGTGATGATGGCCAATTTTTTTTAAATATCTGCTTTAAATTGAAGGCAATATATCAAGGATCAGTTCGAACAAATGGCCAATAAGGCCCCTTTATCGCTTATCTGGCTTCAGAGAAAATGGTTAGGTATTACTATATAAGCCTTGGTAAAATCTGTTAACCCCGGAATGGGTCAATATTTTGAGCCAGTTGTCATGAATTAAGCAGTCTTGGCAGAGGCCCTCTAGACAATGCTGCATACCAAATACCATCTCCCTTTGCCTTCTGAATTTTTCCTTTCCATTGCTATGGCAACCAAAGGTGTACATATAAGGGTATATCTGAACAACTTTGATTCGGCTTCAACATTGGCCAAGTGGTTTTAGAGGAGATGGTGTTTCAAGGTAAAGGTTAAAGGTCATACAACAAATGGTGAATGTTCTAATAGCTCCAAGACTAGAGACAGACACCTTAACCTTTACTCCACTACTTTGTGACAGGTGTGCTGAAAAGGGAAGAATGCAAGAGACATATGATATTAAATCAACAATAGATTTTTAGTCGCATATTCAATCCTTGGAAAGACAAACAAGGTTCAGCCAAATAGTGTACCAGAGGCATGATTTGAACAAAGTACTAGATGGAAGACCACTAGACAATGTTACATACCCAATACCTAAGCTCAAGGCATTGTAGTTTTCAAAAATCAGATTTTTTTAGGTGATTTCTATACCAAACGTCCCCTGGGCAGGGCATTTTGTGACCCTGAGGTCATGATTTGAACACACTTTGAAGAGGTCCTCTAGACACTAAATATCTAGGAAAATCATACATCCTAAAACTGACAGACTGATAACAAGTTGTCAGAGGACAAGCAGACCAAGAGTCTGGCTGCTTTACAGAAAGCAACATAATTATAGTTGCTTTGGGTATTGTGGATCTAAAAAGTAATTTTGGCAGACAGAAACATGTACATTTGTGTAGTAATATTTATGGAAAAATACAAATAACAAGTTACAATGCATATAATTTTATGTATATACATAATTACAAAAAATACCCTGGCAACGCCACATTGACAAAGTAACACCAAAATCGCTCTTCCTGCTGCTATTGGCTAAAACACAAGGCCAAAGGGTCAATTTTGACATGGGGGTCATGATTTGTGTATACTAAAAACAAAAATAATATCAAACAGGGAATGCCACGTACCAAAAACGCAGCCTCCCCAAAACTAGAACCCCACAGCACCCAGAAGTGCACACCACCAACACACACACACACACACACACACATCACACACGACACACACGACACAATCATGTACACACACACACATATACACTACCAACACACACTAGCATACAAAGCAAACACACGAGTGACAAAACGAACAATTAAAGGAACACAGTGGGGCACCGCCTTGGAACGGTCAGTGGCAAAAACACCACTGGGGAGCTTAAACCGGTTTATGGTGCGCACCCAACCTCACTCTTACCCCCACCATGTTCCAAAGTCACAGGACAGTGTAAATAAAAATAAAATAAATACTAAGCCCATGTTAAATTACCCAGGAGCTGTAAATTTTGACCCTGGGTTCACAATTTTTACAATCTTCATTCTTGTTAGAGGTTTACAAGGTTATCCCACATGCTAAATATTTAAGCTCTATACTTTGTGGTTTTAGTGAAGAAGATTTTTTGAGTTTTTCCTACATAGTCTTATCAAAGGTGAAACCTCAGTGCAGGGTCAATCTTGAATTAAGCTTCATAATACATGTATGAACAATCTTGGTTGATATCCGGTAGGTTACGTCACATGCTGAATATCTAAGCTGTAGGCCTTGTAGTTTCAGAGAAGCAGATTTTTCAAGTTTTTCCTATATAAGCTACAGTATGTAAAAACAAGTGACCCCAATGCCAGGTCAATTTTGGACCCGGGATCGTTATTTAAAACAATCTTGGTTAAGGTCTATGCTTTCCTTTCTTGAGAATAAGATTTATAAAGTTTTTTCTTTCTGTCACCATGGCAACCAGAGTTCTGCATGGAATCAAATTATTTGAACAACCTTGAAAAGGCTTTGTGTAAGGCACATCCCTTCCAAGTTAAATCATTATTGGGTAAGTGGTTTCAGAGGAAATGTCCTTTGAAGGACAATGTTGATGGATGTGCTATGTATGACAGATTGAATGCGATCCTAATACAATAAAGCTCACTCTGGAACTTTGTGCCAGGTGAGTTAAAAAGTGTTATCCTGGTTTAAAGGGACATACCCTGTAACAGATGACAAACTACATGACCTCCAAAACATAAATACATAGAATCTTTGGAAGTATTATAAAAAAACCTAAATGTTTCAGCCATTTTTAAAAAAATCAGCAGTTTAAAATACACTGCAATTACCATAAACTATTCAATATAATATTTTTTGTACAGTGGATGTAGTACAATAAATGGGTGGATGTGATTTAGTACAGAAAGCCTAAATATTTGTGACCTCAATTACTTGTGGTAAAATTAGGCATTTTTTGCCATCGCTTCTTCTTTGAAATTGTACTTATTTATTGTTTTACATTCATTGACATGATTGAACACAAACTATTTTTGAGAATATAATCTGCTAGATGTAGGGAGTGCCTCTTTAAAATGTAGAAAGATAACAACTGTGTTCATATACCAAAGATGTCCCAACTTTGGCAGAAATAGGAATCATAATAAAAGTAATAGCTGAATTTTTCTTTATCAGCTGCTTAGATGTAAATGTTTGAAATTTATAATTGACCCTATATTATAAATGAAGTTAGGAAATAAGTAACCAATGTGATTGGTGTTAATGGTCAAAACTGCAAAGTCTCTTTCATAAGTTAATGTCTTTTTTCTTTGTTCACTTTTTTGACAAATTTCCCCGTCTGATGAATTATACACACATTTGCGATGATGATGTACAGATGGAGAGGAGGCACATACGGACAAGTTATTCCAAAGTATCATTATATTTCCCAATTTCGAAGAAGACAGTTTCTACATTGTAAATCCGAACTGAGGTTATGTTAACCGTCTTGCTGCCTCTTTCAATTTCCAGTCTAATCATGCTAATTGGCCCTGTCATTCTGGCCATTTCTACATCCTCATTATTTTCTGTATCAAAAACCCATTTTAACAGGGTGAGGGTCATGAAAGACTTTCACAATTTTGGAGAAACAGTTCTGCATGCTAGTCTTCTATTCCAATTGCCTCAACTTCTACCACATTGACATCCAGGGGCGCATCACATTTCTGCAAGAATAGATTGGAAAATTTAATATCAAATTAAATATGAAGAAATGAATAAATGTGACCTAAAAATCTGATTGGTTAATTGGTCAGTATGATGTCAGTGCGAAGCCAAGAATCGGCAATATCTCTCCTGCACATCCGGGCACTGATTAATTATTTACATTCAGGAAAGGTGATTCCGTGGCTGTCAACACTGGTTTCTATGTTTAACTTTGAATAATACAAAAACAAAGATTAAAAATGAAAGGAGACAACGATCTTTCGTTACCTTGAAACTATCAGATTGTTTTATTCTCAGCTTCGCACATCAAATACTGACAAATTATTTACTTTCGGGAAAGGTGTTTCCTCGGCTTTCATCGCTGGAGTTTTCAAAATTTACAATACCCAAGAATGAAAATGAAAGAAAAAGACGGTCTACCATTTCCTTGTAACTGTCAAATTGGATTAATGGTAATAGAAACTTGTTAAAAGCTTTTTGTTACTTTTGAAATAAAGTTAAACTTGCGTAAGAGTCTACGGTATAGACTGAGTTTTCACATTTTACAGAATGAAGAAATGAACACAATCGGATAATCCAATTGGTTAGCTGGTCAGTATGATGCCATGGCAAAGCTGAGAATAATTATTATATGTAAAAGCTATTTGCTTCTTTTAAAATAAATTTAAACTTGCATATGAGTCAAAGGTAAAGACCAAGTTTTCACCTTTAACAGAATGAAGAAATAACCTAATAATCTGATTGGTTAACTGATTAACTGGTCAGTACGATGTGATAGTGAAGCCGAGAATAGTAAATATCTTGACCACCTAATTGTGCGCCATGGCTTTTTGCTATATACGATGGCCGCTCTTCGGGTCTGTGAAAACAGTCATCAATGTTATATTAATTATTATTTTGTAAAATTGGTATTAAGTAAAAACATCTTTTGTTTATTTTTGTGGTAATACTATAAGAACTGTTGAGTAATCTTGATAAGCCTGCAATATTCTATCTTTTTAATAATAGTCTAATACATTTAACAACTTGTAAATATATTTTTACACATATTTTAACACTAATATGCTCTTAGCAATCAAACAGACCACCTTTAGACACTATCACCAAGAAATTCTTTTTATCTTTCATTAAATAGTGGTCGCATTCATTAAGTAATTCTTTCTTTCAACTTTCAAATTAAGTAAGGATAAGACATTTTTGACTACGCGAGAATTAATTTTTCAAAAACACAGAATTCTCTTCCTTCTGTTTTTGTCCGAAGTCTCTCTTGCTCCACCTCTCTTAACTATCAAAGGCCAAGTTGATGGGGGCACCGGCTACACTACGCGTCCAAGCCTTGCTGACGTCGAGGGGCGGACTGAAGACTAGTTGAAGAAGAGGATCCGGTTGCCTTTGAAGGTCAAGCCAAATGACCAAGCGCACGAGCGAGCAGATGGCGGAGTTTGTTCTTTGGCTGGCGTTGGTAAGAAACCCAACAGTCTGATGGCTTCCGGTGATACCTTGGCGTCCTTTTTCGGAGTCTGCTGGTCAAAATTTTAAGATAGGATACTCATATTTTTTCATTTAAAATAGCATGTTGTATAATTCAGTGCCCCATAAGGCTACCCCAAAGTCCACATTCTTATATCCCATTTTTTGTGTTTTAATAATAACTGAATTGTACAACATGTAGAAAGCTTGATGAAACATAATGATTTTGTACATAAGAAAGGGGTAAATCATTATGTGAATTCATTCAGTTAAAGGTTAAGGTAGGACTAGGAAACTAGGTCATTCACAAGTAGGATCTCATTGGTCAATGTGGTGACCTACATTTTAAGAACCAATCAAAATAAAAGCATGTAAATAAGATTGCAATCTGCCAATCTTCTGATAAGATCTCCTATTTTCGACAACATATAGTTAGGTATTTAGATAGGGGCATGTGCCGGGTCGTACCGACTATACCTCGAACGAGGATGGTGGACCCAATAAGCACAATTACAAACAAACAAACAAAACCACTACTATATTTATTTGGGTTGAGACCCAAACAAATAAAAATTCGGGGAGGTCACACTAACCGACTTATTTTTAAGAAACCACAGTTACATCCCTTTGCAAAACATCAAGGGTGGTCGCACTTACCAATTTTATTTTTTAGAACACTGCAGTAACTTCCCTCTGTTTAATACCAGAGGAAGTTACTCTTACAGGCTTAAAAGTAAGAAAACCGCAGTAACTTCCCTTTGCAAAAATGTGATTATGTCAGTAAATGTAAAGAAAACAAGAGTTACTGCCCTTTGCAAAAATTCAGGAGTGGTCGACTTTATTTTAAGCAAAATAGAGTTTCTTCGCTTTGCAAGAATCAGGAGAGGTAACAATTACCGACTTAATTAAACGACAAACAGAGTAACTTCCCTTCGCAAAATAAGGGGAGGTCACTATAACCAACTTTTTTTTCAGAACACCCCAGTTACCTCTCTGCAAAAATCAGGGAAGGTCTATCTTTAAGACTTAATTTAAAGGAAACAACAGTTACTTCAGTCACCCTTATATTTTTTTTCAGAGAAACAGAGTTACTTCCAATTGCAAAATCAGTGGAGGTAACTCTTTCCGACTTTATCAAAAAGCACCGTTACTTCCCTTTGCAAAATCAGGGAGGTCACTCTAACAGACTTATTATTTAAAGAATCACAACTACTTCCCTTTGCCAAAACTAGAGGAGGGCACTGTAACCGACCATATTCTAAAAAAGTATCTCCCCTTTGCAAAAATTAAGAAATTTAGCCCCCATTTTTTCCATGACGCAATTTGCAAACAATCAGGGGATGCTGCTCTTACCAACATCATTTTAAAAAACCCAGAGTTACTCTCATTTGAAAAAGACAGGTAAGGACATTCCTATCGACATCATTTCAAGAAAATCAATCATCTTTTCCCCTATGACATGCCGCGGATAAATTGATCCTTGAATAAATTCTACAGTGCTTGAATATTATAGGGAACTGCTTCAAAAGATGAGATAACTGTACGAGTCGTGATTGGGCTGATATTTCAGTTGTTTTTAAAGCAAAATACAATGAATTTGAACAAATTATACACGCTTCTGGAGATGTGAAGGCTTATGGAGACTACCTAGTGAACATTCCAATTGATACATTAACTATTCCCACATACCGCCATGATCGATTTCAGGACACAGCGAAGGATTACCTTACCATTCAAACTTTGATTTATTCAGATAAAGTAGCATCTACTGTCCATAATTTTACAACAAACAGGTCACGACGCGACTTCTTGTCCCCAGCGGTAACTTCTTTACATAATGTGACATACCAGTGTAATCTGATAAAAGATCAATTGTTTTCTTTGATAATAACAACACGCCATCTTTCTTCTGGCTGCCACCCTATTGCGCATGTGCGACTTTGTTTACAAAACCTATGTATAACAGCGATTATACTTCGTTTAAGCAAAAAGCAGAGTAAGACATCAGTGGCGTTCCATATACATTAATTTTAAAAACGATAGTAACAGTATCGTGAAATTAAAACGTGAACATTTCCGTCACTTCAGTATCAGCCATTAATAATTATTAAAAGATGAATTCTGGGACCCTCAAAGAGCTATATGATATTCGACCAACCATTCTTAATTGCTTCGAACTGTATTACTTCATAAGAAAATAAGTTATTTAGACAAAGGTTCATATATTATTACGCTTTCTTAGTCATAATTACGTTTGTACTTTTCTTTGTCGTCTGACTTATTTATGCAGGATCTATATATATAGCGGAACATCTCCCTGGTTTCAACTGTTATTGTTTTGAAATGAATAACCCACTTGCGAAACAATTTATCCTTGTAATATGTTTAGAATACTAGTCAACGCTCGCTTTTTAATTTGACACGCACACCATTGATTCTAATCCGCGGTCACAAACTAGTCTAAAGTATTAAAATAGCTCCATAGATTATCTGCCTTTTATGAGGTATTATTTTACTTTTTGATCAAATTTCTTTAACATAATTTAAAACGTATACCGACAGAGTATCAACCAAGTAAGCTTTAAGCCTTTGGGTTGCTAATCGAGAAACAAACATAATGCGAAGCGAACCATGTAAACACTTTTGACCAAACAGTAGTTCCTCCTTGTTACGTCGACAAAAACCACTTCAACGGTATTTACACATACAGTAAACATACAAATCAGATTTAATATATGATTACATTTCTTTCTTTATTTCATATGATACGTACAGTCATAATATTGCGTCTTCGTCCCAGTTTAAGTACAAATTAGCTATAAAAAGTATGGTGATAAAGGCAATACGAAATAATCATTTCGTACCGTCCTTTTACTTTCTGTGGCAAGATAAGTAAGTACAAAGAACGGCAACAGGTGTGTGTATGGGTGGGAACGCGCGTGGAAGGGGGGGGGGGAGGGGGAGGAGAGGGGCGGCGGGTGGAGGCAATCACTTATCAATTATTTACGCCTTTATTTGTTAAAATTTTGTCCAAACAAGCAGTTAAGCAGATATGTTGGAATGTTTATAATAAAATCAATTGTCATACATTTGTGTACTAGCCTAGACTTGCGTATTACAGTAATTCAACAATTATTCCAAAAAAATCATCTACTGTTTCAAGGCAGTCTGTTGAAAATGATTTTTTGATATTCAGCCGCGATTTATGTGGTGATTTAAAAAAGACTTAATCAACTTTAATTATATTATTGAAATCTCAGATTAAATTATTGTAGTAACGTATTCGCCCGATTAAACATGTAATTTCCCACCTACGTAATCCGTCCGAATTTTTAACCCCTGGACAGTGTGCCATTAAAATCAAAATGTTAACCGATCAGTATCCAAATATTTACATTTTTCCTTCAGTAAATCATTCATAACTGTATTTATGTTTGCAGTTTTGAGAAAAGCCCTTGGCTATGTTAAGTTTGTTTGCAAACCATTTTAACTACACAAATAAAAGTGTGGTACTCTTTTGTGTTCTTATAACGTCTTACTATAAACCGTTCTACCGAAAAATAAACATTTAAATATATTACAAATGTTGATGAAATCTGTTGATACTTGCGTAATATTGCCCCCATTGACTATTAACACTTACTGCGACAAAATTGCTCGGTACGTTGGATTCTAAAATTTGCAGTTTGTCCCCACCCCATAAGAGACTTAAAATTTACCAACAGGAAATTTTACTTCAACATTTGAAAACATTTGAAGTTAATAACAATCACCTGTGATGTACTATTCAAACTGTTGTCTACTGCACTGATTAGTTGAAAGGTATGTTGAGCCGTATATGTCCCGGAACGTATATATCACACGAGAGAAAAGATTCGACCGCATATGTCACACGTGTGATATATTCGGTCGAAAATAGTCTTCGCGTGAAACATATATGGCACATAGTATGTGCACGTTTGACTTCGAATTTTATAGGAACACGAAAACGAATATCTCACATGCAGAAAAAGGCAAATAAAAACGAAATGTAACGATGTTTGGGAGGCATCCATATAGGTATATACATGTATATAGGTGTAATGTGGAGAGCCGAAATGCAATGACATGATTATCCAAGAAAGTCCAAGGTAAACGACATGCGATCAACACTTATTGGAACTTAAACACAGAGTAAACTTGATATATCTGCATGGCCGGCTCCTGTGGATCGGTTCCGATCCTCTTCCTGGAATGACTTAAGCAAAAGTATAATTTGTACTTTCATGCACTTTAATATCACAACCTATGAGACATATACGTTTCGGTGTAAACTGTCAAAAATGACCAAACGAATATGTCACATTAAACACGTGTTATATTTACGGTCGAATATATCACACACGTGTGATATATACGTTCCGGGACATATACGGTTCAACAAAGGTACATACCCTTTAACTGATGTCAAACTAAATAACCCCAAAACATAAATAATAGAATCTTTGGAAGTATTATAACTTAACCTAGAAGTTTCAGTATGCAATCTCAATCATTATCGATAAAATCAGCGGTATAAAATATACTGCCGTACCGTAAACCATTCAATACTCTATGAATAGTTGTTGTTGTACAATAAATGGGTGGATGCGATTTATTACAGAGTCTCTATATTGATTAATTGTGATGAAATGAGGCATTTTTCGCCATTGGTTGTTCTTTGAAATTGCATTTATTTATCATTTTACGTTCAAAATTTGACATTCCGTATTTATAATATACGTAACAGCCATGTTTGTATCCAATTAAAAAAGAATTTTTGTCACTGTGACTATAGAACTTCGTTCTCAAGAGAACGAAGAACGAAGAATACTAAGTTGTTGACTACGAAGGTCGCCAGACATCCATTGATCAATGTATGTAATAGCTTAAGACTAGGCATCGGTTCAGCAAATGTTGTGACGTGCAAGGTTTCTACATTGAAAATTCTGTTGGATCTATGCTTAATAAACATTAGCTAGAAAGAAACAGCGATCGGTCAATAGAGTCCATTTTTTTCACGTAACATACCCGATTTACTTTTACTATCAGTATCCTTTTTCTGTCGATTATTTAAGATTTAAATTGATATAGCCATAAGTTTGACATTTTTTTCGGCGCACCGCGGTATATATAAGTTCGCTTTCGCCCCGAAAATGAGTCTACTGTCTGTGCAAATGAAATAGCAAGTATTGTTCAGACCAAAAACTTGCTTTGGGACAGAATTGGATCACGTCCTTCTGTCAAGAATGTTAAAATATTGTATTTGAATTATGTACATACTTCAAATATATACTGCCTTTAGATGGAATTAATTTTGTTTTATTTTGTACAGAAGTAAGTTTTGCTATATGATGTATTAGAAATGTTTGAAATGAGATAGCTGGCATTTTCATGAATTACTTGAGCCCGATGCCCGAGTTATTGTGATCAACTCTTTGTCCGGTCATATGTCTGTCTTTTGCATACGATACAACGCTATAGAACACACTTCATCCCATGAATATAACGCAGTTTTGGATGTTCTTTTAAGTGCGCCGACATAGCCCATTACAAACAACCAGGATCGCGTCAAATGATATTTGATATTGACAGCAGTAAAAATGAAAATTAAACATAAAATATTTGAGAACTTGTTGATGCATAAAACGGTCGACAAATATTTGTAACTTACTTATTTATACAGTATGTGATATTTTTTCACAAAGACATCAACAGTTTCTCTCGTTTTTTTTGGGTCAAAAAGGAGATGAAATTACATACCGTATTAGAAAATATTTTCACATACATGTATTTAGTCGCGTGATATTATATCATATTACTACAACTCTAGTACACATGTACTTCTATTTATTTATTTATTTATTCATTTATACCCTTGACAACATTCATATTAAATATGATATACAGAGTTTTAAGTTGAAATTATGTGTAGGAATTATACAACACTATACGTTTTGGGTAAAGTATCACGGAATTACGTATTTTGAATATTTAGTATATTACACAAGGCAATAGTTACGTAAATAAGCGTTGCTAACACCAGCTGCAATAAAAAGTAACTGTTTTAATATACTAATAAGGACACCTGCACTAAGGCACGTCAGAAATAAAATGTGTGTCTCATGTCAAACAAAATATGTACATGTATATATACATTTTCAAGCAGCTATGCTCTGATGCAGACGAGAAATAAATTGTCGTCTGATCAGGGGTCTGCAAGGAAACCCCCACAACTTATTCACAGAAATAGACTTGCTCAAAATGGAAGTCAGAATATCCCATTGCAAAAATCTAGGTGGAAATTGGTTACGAAAGCACATTACAAATGTATAATGTATAAGCACAGCTGTGCAAAAGGTAACACCTTGAAAGTCAACAAATATTATATAAAATACATAATGAAAATCACGAAGGATAAATCATACTATCTATTACTTGTTGTCAAGTTGGGGAGACCGTAAAACGTGGCTCTTATTTATTAACACCAATGTCAGATGAGACTTTGTAAAGCTAAATTGAAAATAACGTCTCACTCGAATACCTTTCGTAAATCAATATTAAAACACACTCCCAGTGTATGACTTTAAGTGTATAGAGCGTCATACCTTATGACCTGTACAGAAACAGGTTCGTTCTGTAGAGGAGTTAATTAAAAATATTTGTTAAATGCAAGTGTTTTTATCTGTGACGTAGCTATAGCAGTTTGATTTGTACATGCATACATTTGCGTATTCACTTTCTGACCAGATGCCCCCACGCCCCCACGCCCCTCCCCCTTCACACAAAAAAACACTCATATTTGTCAGTTGAAGTTTCTTACTCTTAGCTTGTCTTCTATCGCGGACTTAAAGGGACATACCCTTTGGAAGTATTACAACTTAACCTAAAAGTTTCAGCCATTATTATTATCGATAAAATATACTACAGTACCGTAATAGGTTCTTCTTTGAAATTGTATTTATCTATCATTTTACGTTCATTGGACACATAATCTATGTTTCGCGAATGTAATCTGCTAGATGTCTTTAAATTGTTAAAATGATCATGTAGAGCTCTACATCACGAACTGAACTCATATTTGAACTTGTTTGCAGAACAAATTTATGTACGCATAGAGAAAAATAGCCATTAACTACACCATGAACTGAATAGTGCTACATGTACCAGAAGACAGCTATGACGTTCCATATAGAAGTCTCTTGGTATTATAGTACTATTTATAGAGCATAATGCTATTTAAACAAATGGATTTTACCGACAATACTATAATTCATCGATTTAAATAGAAAAGAAGCGTCCGGAATGAGGCAAATATTTGTCAAGCACTGTACGACTTGGGTTATAATGTGAGGTCGTCTTATTTTTGCCGATGGCGTGTATCGGCAACGGACGTTTGAATATTAAAAATTAAAATATTAACCTTGTAGTTTTAAGCGAGTCAGAAAGCAGCATTTAATGTATGTTATGCACTTGCCAACGTGTTTATCGTGTATATATGTATAGTACGCTCAAAACTATCTTGCAGTGACGTAGGAGGAGCGTCCACTAAAATCACACTGTTTTTAAGGATATTTGTGAACAACCGTTTCATACCATAGTTACACACTTTTGTTTGCATACTAGAGTGTTACGTCACTGTCACATTGTTGTAGATTTACTGTAGCAACAGACAGACACTACAGTATATAAAATATTATTATTTTACCTGTCTAAACAAAGAAATTCAGGAACGTTGGATTAACCGAACTATCTAGAGAGGAGGAAAAAACGACCAAAAAAGAAGAAGGAAAACCATACCCGTTTGATAGAAAGAAGAAAGAAGATAGCCGTCAAAGTAAAAAAGGAAGAAGAAAGTAATAATGAAAAGGAAGAAAGGTTTATAAATAAATTGAAATGTTTGAAATGTTTGAAAAAAGGTTCGTCTAACCATACCGTTCTATTACAACATTGGAACATACCCTATGAGGAATTAATAGTAATTGGTTATGCACTGAAGCAGTTGTACGTAATAATCAATGGCAAAATATGGTGATCTTTCACTTAAATTATACCTACTGAATAGCGAAAAACGGAAAGGAAAAAAGTAAACCATCGATCACAGTTTACCTAAAAAGACTGTGTTAAAACGTTCGGAGTTGGAATGGTTTAAATTTATTTTACAACTTAACGCTCACAATAAACCTAATGGATGTTAAATTATTTTAACGATAAACACACAAAGCATTCGAAGTGGCCTCATTTTACTTTGCTATAGAAAAAATGTTATATGATATAAGCGGACTGTACGGGTATTTGCAATTGAGTGCCATATTCTGACTCGCAGTGTATTTTTATTTGCTTTAACGAACAATGAAGTTTAGTTTCTTCAAGTTTTGTACTTATTATATCGGTTTAACTGCTGGGACTATTTTTATTGTATTTCTATTTCGTAACGTAGGATACCTTTTTAAAGAATTTGTTTTTAATGAAAATAATAATATACAGATCTGTGATACATGTTCTATGAGACACCGGAACGACGTACAAGATACAAAATATATTTCAAAAATAATACATCAAATTTACTTTCCTGTCAAAAGAAAAACACTTTCTAATGAACTCAGGACAGCGCGTGAAACCTGGATTAATTCACATAAAAATTTTACACATTATCTATGGAACGAGACAGCGGTCATAAAATTTATTCGTCGATATTATCCACACTTAGAACCTCTTTACAAGAGTTACGATTATTGGGTACGACGTGTGAACGTGGCCAGATATTTGATCCTGTACCATTACGGAGGCTGGTACGTGGATATAGACATGACATGCATTCACAGGTAATTGTTCTTTTATCTTTTAATCATCAACTTAGTGTTACTTCTTTAAAAAAAACTGTCGTGATTTATTGATCAATATTCAACAAAGATAAAGGTAATGTATCATCTTTAAAGTTTTCAAGAATTTTTATCCAAAGAATACAAAATATCTGTATATTTCCTTTTGCCATGTGCTACATGTATGTACACGTGCATGGTCTAGGATTTTATAGTTTTGTACTGACAAGTTGCTAAGTGCGTATCCACTTACATTGAGCTCGATTGAAGGGCTTGTCCTCTTACCGTAGTTCAATAGCTCTTGAGACAGCCACCTATACCCATGCCGACCACTTGCGGCTGTGAGAGCCATAAAATTTCATAACTTGTACCAACTCGAACCATTAACGTATTTCAGTCTCAAATACACATTCTTGTGTTGAATCAAAACCTAAAATGACACCATGGTCTATACTAACAGCCTATATAATGCTGAGGTCGAAATTAGTTCTGTTTTACAATTTATACATACAGAGTTCACACTAGTTTTGGCCACATGACGTTTTCTTTTTCAACTGAATATGTAAGGAATAATATTAAAGACTAGATGTTTCCATATGAAAACAGATTCATTAAAGGGTAAAATTTCCATGTGCTTTACCGTAATTGCTATAAATATACAAGAATCATTCCCCTTTTCCGTAAATATAGATTTATGTAAGATATTGTGATAATCCAGAAATTGTACTTAATCTCTAAATGCAAAACCTTTAAAGAAATAACTTGTATTTTAGCAGCATATACATGTATAAACAAAATGTATGAAAAAGTATTGAATTGCAAAGACTAAGTTAACTTAAGCGGAACCGGGGACGGGAGGTCGGGCGGGGAATGGTTCACGCACACCTTAAGACTATTTTAAAACGTCCAAGGTCTAAAGGTAAATACACATTAAGAGTATTCTAATACTTAAGGTATAAAGTTTCGTTTAAATTACGTTTGTCTATGGTCTTCAATGAATGTGTGCTTTCTTCCATGCAAATGCCATCGATATGTCAATTGTAAGAACTACAAAGAACGTATTGGACACGATCCATCATGTGTTCAGGGTAGATCTACTGATTTCATTCAAAACATTGTCTATTTATCTCATTATTTTTAAAACCTTAATAATATTTATAGGTATGGTTAAGCCACATTCATTGAATTTTTAAAACTTGTAATCGATATTCAGCAGCGGTTTATGTACGCATCGCTATATGAAAAAAATGTATTTTTTTTGAAATACGATAAAATGAGATTGATTTATACAGCATCAAAAGAAATCTGCGTCTACGGAATGCATCGATGACTCGAGACGAGAGAGTTATTTTAAAAAATACATGTATTGATGTTTTTACTTCTAAATCGTTCCGTGCAGCTGACTTTCAAAGGTTGTGGGCCGACGTATTAATCCTCACGTACAGCCAGCGTCATGATCGATGCACACATCGTACATATTGGAATTTTGTTGAGTAAGATCTGTGTCTCAGTAGAATAAGACTTTATTACTTGTTAAACAGATTTTTGCTGCACTTCTGGATATGTGGATATCTTGCCGTTAAGCGAGGATGAATATTGATATACTGTGAAAATACGATACATATCCAGACGTGCACGTCAAAAGCCTGTACATAACGATACAATGCCACATTTACTAAATTCGAGCCAAATTTATTTATTAAATATGATTTAATGAGTTAATAATTATTATAACCAAAATTTAACGTGTTATACACGTAACCCGTGTGAAGTACCTAAATACTGTAAGGTGAAGTAACGCTGATGACGTCATCAGGTATTCATGACGTCATGTTTTCAACTTTGACGAGGTATGAATACTTTCATTTTTACGATGATTGTCATTGAACTGAATAAGTTGATGCACCGAGACATAATGATAAACTATCCGTCTGGCTTCCTCAAACACACGATCTATAACATAAGGCAGAAGTTACACCCAGAATAAGGGAATGCTATAAAGTCAGAAAGTCAAAATAATTAAGAGAGATTTTGAACTCACGTTGACTGCCCCGTAGAACATTCAGTGACCTAAAATGATAGTAGTGTAGGCCGGAGTGTTTGTGAGATTATATTTGTAAATGTCAAGAGTGGTCTCCTTATATACATGGACGGTAAGTGTTTGAACTCAGAGCCCAAACAGCGTTTATTTGGAAGAGATAAACATCGACCAACCGAGTCCGTTATTCATTGCAATTAGAAAGAGTTCGTTTTTTAGCACTATAAACAGTATACAGAGTTGGCGCGTGTACGTCATGTGTTTTGCAATATTTGTTGAATCTTTTTTTGAAATTAACCATTTTCCGTTTCCTTTCTTACTCAGTGTTTGCTGGCTGATTAAATCAGTAGCAGCGGCTAATTTATAACAACTGAAAAAAATAATACCCGGTTAAACAGAATTTGTAGAGTCTCAGATTTCAAGTCGGCAAGGTATTGATCCAAACAATCGATAGCATTGTGAAAATTGAGGCCATTCCACTTAACCAACATAAAGCAATTTACAGTCATGTCAAAATGGTTCCTACTAAATTTGTAGATTCATGCACGATATATAATATCTGGGGCATACTTAAAAAATGTATGTTTCTCGTTAGTCAGAACTAATGTTTTGTACAATATAAAGGGAAGTGGAGAGAATGTAAGAAAATACTGAAATATATACTAAAGTAGTACTCTGCAAAAAAGGGATGCACACCTTTCGACCTTCCCGGATTAAAAAACCCCAGAGCCTGCACTTGCAAAAGAAACTTATTTTACACTCATCATTGCAGTTCGTACTATTTAACTTTAAGATATTATGTATAATGTGAAATGAATAGAAACAAAATTTTGCATGATAAACATAATTCAACAGTATATTTCTGTTATTTTTTCAGTTTGTCTGATCTCGCTGATAAGGCCACCAAAATGAATAAAAGTGTTGTTCAACATTATACGTTTCCGGTTGGAACGTCCAATGATTTCTTCGGAGTGACACCACGGCATCAGTTCTTACAATCTGTGCTGGATCATCTACCAAACTCACACCGGTGGTTCATTTTCCCTTATGCCAATACAGTACTGACAACAGGTAAGACGTGCATGTGTGATATCATAAGAGCTCGAGATCGGGATTATGCTTTTACATTTATTTAAGAACCAAGCTAACAAAATATGATCTTATTTTCCCCGGATCTTAACTTCCATATTTCACCACTGAAGTACCCGGTAGACTGAAAAAAGAAAAGGAGTGACATCCGCCATGTTATCCAACACAAACTGCAAAGAGTGACGTCCCTTTTTTTAAAAAAAAAATCTTTTTTTTTTCTGCAGCACTCATGGACAGTGTGCTCTATTTGTTCAAATGGTATGGCAAGATAATAGTCCATGACTGCTTCATTAAAAAAAATAAACTGTTCCGCAAGTTTTTGAAATTGCCACCACACTATGTTTACATGTATAGGTTCCGGTTCCATGTTGCGTCACATTGGTAGACGGAGAACCAGTTTTTGAGGGACGTAACTCTTAGCAGTTTGTGTTGGATAACATGGCGTATGTCATTCCTTTTCTTTTTTCAGTCTACCGGGTACCGGTAAAATATGAAAGTTAAGATCCGGGGAAAATAAGATCATAATTTGTTAGACTGATTCTTAAATGAATGTAAAAAGACAAAACATAGCCGGAAAAAGCATAATCCCGACCTCGAGCTCCTATGGGTGATATACAGTTCTTCCCGACAAAGACTGTAAACTGTAACAAATTCAGGTCTGAAGGAACGTATACACATGTAGCATGTTCAGAAATATATTTTGACATTTACACAGAAAATAAAATAATTCAGACAGACCGTCCCCATGGTTGATTAGTTAGAGTCACCGACTTAGAATAACTACCACCGCTAAAATCACTACCACCGCTAAAATCACTACCACCGCTAAAATCACTACCACCGCTAGAATCACTACCACCGCTAAAATCACTACCACCGCTAAAATCACTACCACCGCTAAAATCACTACCACCGCTAAAATCACTACTACCGCTAGAATCACTACTATCGCTAGAATCACTACTATCGCTAGAATCACTACCACCGCTAAAATCACTACCACCGCTAAAATCACTACTACCGCTAGAATGACTACTACCGCTCATTAATTGAGAGTCACTGGTTCGAGCACCGCGTATAACGATGTTGGCAGTTTCTTTTTCGGAAGGTATTGGTCTAGCACTGGTCCTTCCGCCGGTAACGATGGTTACATGTATATAAATCGTCCGTGTTTAAATATGTCAAATACTGTAACAACTAGCATTATATCCCCACACAAAAAGCTAAAAATGATAAGGTCATCAGCCTTTGTCCAATACTTGTTATTGTCAGTAGTGAACAAATTACTCAACAGTCTTGATCTGATTAGGTTAAATAAAATACAGGTATAAAGAGGACCTCCAATTAATTGAATATAGTTATACAAGTGCATTGGTAAATATGAATACATGTATAATTTCAAAGTTATATTAAGGTTAAAAAACGTGACTTCTTTAAACAAAAATGTAAGAAAGAAATTGTATCTATAAAATGAAAAATAAACCTGACTACGCCAGGGGGATTATTCATGTTCCAAATGATTTATAACATTGTTAACATAAATCTGAAAAACAGTCATAAATAAAGGTTATAAACTGGGTACTACATGTATTTACCTTTCTTAAGACTGCAAACAATGCTAAATGTCCTTAAACTTTGAAAGATATTACCGGTAATCATAAATCATATTATTTGTATTAAACTTCGGCATTGTAACCCATTGCGGATTCAAAACCGGGTAAACTCAAACGCAGAGAATTAGAGACCAAATAAAAATATATCCGAAACGACCACAACCGAAAACGTTATATAATTAAGCATCAGCACAATCATATTCATAAAAAAGATATTTAAGCAAAAAGTAAAATGTTCTGTTTAGTTGAAAGTTCAACAACCTTATTTATGTTGTTTGTAAGGACAATAAAGCACAACGGACAGACAGATAGAGTGATTATCGTTAAATGGTTACATGTACAATGTATGTCTTAATTTTCCTGTGATTTTTATCAACACAAACAAAAAATTAACCTTACAGTGACAGAATAAACTCGACTAACTTCATAATTATTTCATACATTTACACAAACCATTATTACTTCATGAGTAATGACATTTGAACATTTTGTTGACACAAATACACTATCAAGAAGCCATTTTAAGTATCGTCTGCTGTTCCGCCTGCAAATGCATAAGTGTCTCCTTGCTGGTAAGCTGGAGGAGTAAAAGGCGTTGCATGAGTCAAACATGTGTAATTGAGGTTTCAGGTTTGCAGTTTGCGTTCTGTAGTTTGCGATACTTTTGACTTATACTTGATAAATGACCTGTATGGAGTTTATATCAAACCGATTCTGATCTACATAATTCTATTTCAGGTACTACCTATATGTGGGGCCGATATCTAAACTATCCATACAAAAGCGAGTTTATGATTTTAGAGCAGGACGAAATTAAAAAATTCATCCGTCATCATCATCACTCGACGTGGCACGGATGGGATGCGCTGTTCATAAGATTTCTAGTTAACTATTATACTCAACTGTTTCAGTTAACTGTTACAGTAACTTTTGTCTCAGTGCTTTTGTGGTTATTGAAGACTAAGCGGTTTTTGAAAAAGGGAAAGCAAAATGACTTTACTGTTGCAAAAATCGTGCACTGTAACGGGACGTCTGTGAAGCAGGGCTGACCTGTAGCTCAGTGATTCTATTGAAATGATAATGGCATTCAATATACCCCCTGGATTGGAACATATATGGCATGCGGGCAGCTGGCGGCGGAAAGCTTTCGACAAAGTTATCCGCTTTTGAACTTTCTGAAAATTCTCTTCCAATCATTTCCCAAACTCGTTCAAATGATACATGTACTTGGCCTTATGTTTCAGCCAAGACCTACTTCTGACAAGATTGTTTAAAACATAGTGAAATAGTTTTCTTTTCCCTTTGTCCAATCAGTGCCACTTCTTTTAACAGCATTACAAGACAAACACCAGCTAGTCTGTCTAAACCAATCTAAAGTTATGGCGCAAAAGTATTGGAGAACCCTTCAAGTCTTGTCACAGTGTCCATTGACGTAACATCGGAGCAATTAAATTGCTATGATAATAATTATATATCCACTTACAATGTATGTTACTGCCACTTTTACTACGAATACGGAGTAAGCACGTGTAGCTTGAAAGGGCTTTGATTTGTCTAATTTTAACTTAGGTTACACTCGATCACGTACAAAAGGCGCCCCGAGACATTGTAGAGTTATTGCCCTTCAAATGCCATAGAACAGTCCTTTGCCTGTAACTGTTACTATTGCATTTACCACAAATGTAACATTTTTGTGACAGTTTGTTTACAATTGTTTGTATATTTAAAGACCCATGATCACTTTTGATGTTATGCTAACTGGTAAAATAAAAAGATAAACAAGAATTCTTACCGGCGAAATTAATGCATATTCGGAATGTCGACTTTTAAAATCAGAAGTACATGTACAGTAAACTCCGTATAGAACGAACTCTATGGGACTTTCTTCTTTGTTCCTTATATCCGGAGTTCGTTATATCCTTATTTTATTTTCATAACAAAAACAAAGAATAAAATCGGGCCCAGAAAATGTGTTCCTTATATCCGAAAGTTCGTTATATCTGGAGTCGTTCTATACGGAGTTTACTTTACATATTTTAATGGTGCTATGGGAAATACGAAATGCCTGCTGACAACACTTTATGTGTAAAAAACGTGATAAAAACGATATGCAGGGAATACGTCAACATCAGGGAAATGAAACATCATTATTCCATTCTATTTTAACAAAGCAAAGGTTATCATGGGGCTTTAAAGCACTAAGATGCCAAAAGTTTTCGTTTGTATCCCTCTTTTAATAGCCAATGTGGCACTAAACGTGCCCGAGAAAACGGATATTCTCTGAAGTGACACGTTATTTATTATTTATGTTATTTTATATGCTGTTCAGTGCCACTCTCTAACTATCTTAATGCCGTACCAATGCAAATGTTATCAGCGGCCATCGAGAGTGGGTTACGGAAGTTCGCAGAGCTTTAACTACTGTCGATGTAAAATAAAACTGTTTTAAAAATTGAAGTGTTTTTTTCATGTTTTTCTATTCTGCGTCAGCGAAAGTTTATAGCATGAAAGAGAACCTAAGCATCAGATTAAGAATACATGGGAAATGTATGTATGTATTTCTAGAGTTGTATTGTCGTTACCGGATAATCCATATGATCAACGCCCCCTGAAGAGTTAGTTATTTAGTTAGGTTTCGGGGGATAGTGCAAGATACAGATCGCGTTCCGTTCCAGACATTCCCTGGTACCAGCACCGATATTGGGGTCTCATCCGAAAGACCATTAATTATGTTAGTGGAGGAGCGGGGGATCGAACTTGCGATCCCTGGATCCAACGCGTATACCACTGGATCTTGGGCTATGTACTGAGACTCTCATATATGCACACGGATATACAAATGTACATGCAATGCTATTATCTAACAAGATACAGTAAGCTCCGTTTATAGCGAACTCCTTGGGGCCACTTAAATGTGTTCCTTATATCCGGATTTTGTTATATCCATATAACATTTTCATATCAAATAAAGGAAAAAACTCGGTCAGAGAAAATGTGCTCGTTATATCCGTATCTTCGTTATATCCGGAGTAGTTATATCTGGAGTTTACTGTACACATATCATTTGTCAGCGTCTTCATTTACTAATCGGATCCGGACAGGATCGCTGGTCCGGAGGTAAAAACTCAGCTTGAGGGGTGTGGTAGAAGCATCATCAAATCTACTCTGGTCTAAGTTTACTGCAATTTGAAACTAGACCTATCACTAAATGTGATTAATACCCGCGCAAGACTGCTTTGTCAACTGAAGAAGTTATCAGTGACAGAATACCTTGATAATAGACTAAATAGAGTTATGGTTCTTGGCAATAACTGTAACGAGTCAAGATAGAGTTATGGTTCTTGTGCACTGCACTCCCTCATAATGTGCTTGACCTTTATATAGAGTTGTATTGAATTTAGTTGTTCTCGTCATGCTCCGGGGAAGGAAAGTTACAAAGGACAATAACCCTGTAAATAGTCAAGAAAGAGTTATGATTCTTGTACACATTGTGTTGAATCCAACTAGAAGTTTCCAAGTTATGCTCAGGCGCAGAAAAGCAACATAGGACAATAACGTTATGTTCCTAGTACACTTCACTTTTTCTCATTGTTCTTGACAATTGTATGAAGTTGTATTGAATGACAACCAGTAGTTTTCAAGTTATGCTGCTGACAAGAAAAATGCAAGGGACCGAACAAACGCTAAACCGACCGACCACAAAGTGACTCCAATATACCACCTTCGTTTTGCAGGAGTATAATAACTTTATAAAAAAATCTATATTGTAGGGTTGACACATGGGTAATCTAAAATTTTCCACTGACTTCTGTCAACTATTTCAAATTACTCGTATTAGATAAATAAATGCTGTAGGGCTTATTATAGCTTTTAATGCACTTTATAGTTTATGATGAAACCACGCATTCTTAGCAAACGAAAGAAGGTATAATTTAACTGACGAAATGTTCGTGCGCTGAGGGACAGATACTGCCCCAGTTACAACTACCGATCGGAAATTAGAGTTATCTCTCTTGGATTTCTGGAAGTTGTAAAATCATCACTTAAGGGAGATAACTTCAGTAGTTTCATCAGTTGACATACATTGTATAGAACTATAAACTTATCAAAGCCGGCAGGCATGTATCCGCCGGAAAGTGCAACACTTGTCCGATGCTGTGCTGGACCCATTGTTATATTTGATTACTATTTGTCGTTTTTTTGTCTTGTTAATTTACATTTACTGTTATTATTATCAACTAGTCCATTGTTTATTCTTCACTGTTCGTGTGTATGTATGTGTGCGATTAGTGTTTGGTTTGTTAAGCCGTCTGACAGTCATTGTAAGCTGTTTTTCATCCTTTCTGGTGTAACGGGTTTGTCTTCTTTTATTTCCCTTTGTTTATGATCGAAAGGCCCCAATGTATGTCTGTTTAAGGTTAATTAGCTTGATTTGTTGTTTCAATTCCAATGTAAATTACTGACAACCTGATGAAACAGAAAACGTATTTAACGCAGCTCGACCCGTGCAAGGAAACACCAAATTGAATGTCTTGGGAAAGCTAGCTGTAATAAACACCTGAACTGAGCGAACTCGTGTAAAAGTAATTATTCATAGATGTACTGCTAAATAGTAATGATCGTGTTCATTAAATTTTCACAGTAAAGAATAGGAGACAAGGAGAAACTTAACGTTTGTGTCTTTCAAATTCATTCATCCATGTGGTAATGGTAATATTGAAGAAGTAAACCGAACATTTTCAATCTCTGGGTTTTTTTTCCCTTATGTCATTGGTTGAACGTTTGTCAAAACAAGTCCTACTTTTACAACTTAAAAAGACGGATTTTCTTCTTTTGGCAAATGGCTTAATCACTTTATGATCAATAATACAAGTCAAGTACAAACCTACCGCTTTCATGGTATGAATACTAATACTGTTTATGTGTACAGATACATGTAATATAGCAAACATCCGTCTTTACAAAATTAGCCAATTGATTTGATTAAACCTATTAAGAATAACACTAACCGACATATACAGTGTACAGGCATTCATGTGACAATGACATCGATGACATTTGGATCGCAACCATAACGACGAAAATACACAAATGTGTAAACACTGCACTTTAATGAACGTTAAATTTGTTCTCCATTGATTAATCGCAAAAAAGTCCGGCAGACATTATGATTTAAAGAGATAACAATTGTAAAGTTCTGCAGACACATTGCCTTCTTTTCTCGTTTATATTATTCTAACATAAATATAAATGTATGAAAAATACAATACCGTTTTTGATCAAACATATATATATTTCAATGAAAGTTGTATAAAGAGTAGGAACAGTTTTCAATGTTCCAAGCTGCATTCATTGTTAATTATTAACTTGGTTTCAGATTTCAGGTAGATTTTGTAAATATTTCCGTTTTCAATCAATACTTTGTCTTTGACACAAACCACCCTCGGCCATTGGCTTGGGCTCGGTGTTTTTAATCAATGGCTTGATGTCCAATTTAGACCTGATATCACTATTGAGTTCGCTTAAAACATGTAAATTCATACAAATGACCGTGATAGTAATTAAGTACTGGGTCCCCGGCTCTAGCAAACACATATTAAAACGAAAGTAGCTGTCTGCTAAGAATAAAATACTTTAAAAATAAGGCGTATATCTAATAGAAACAAACTTGTTGTTTGGGGATAATTGGCTTTTTATCGAAGAATCGAGTAATAAATAAAATCGGAGTACTTAACATAGCTTGAAAACTAGATCTGTTTTAAAATGTGTAACAATCTCAGTAGGTTTGTGGTCGCTGTCTTGTGAACCTCTGTCGAGTATCAACTAAGCGGCCATGACTTCTAAATCATGTCAGTGCCCCTACAAAATGTAGAAACTGACATAAATATATATGTCTATAGATTTGTCGTAGCACAAGGAAGGCCGGTATTTCAGTCAGCTAACGCCAGTATAGGTGCCGGTCTCTGGCGGAGACATAGCTGAAATCATAATCGATAAAAAGCCACACATGCCTTCCTCCACCCAGGTGATAATGGGTAGCAGCGATGAAAACTCGCCGCCTCTCTCTCGCGTGCATTCAAACAAGTACAGGAGATGAAAACATAGAACATCCAGGACACAAGCTCGAAACTCTTTCCATCCGAGACACCGTCCATGTGTGCAGTGATGTGTGACAGCTTGCATTTTCAATGTGGACACAGATAGTGAGTCCGAGACGGAAGGCATACCAACAGGCAACTACTAGCTGTGCCAATTATACAATTGTAAACCATTAAACAGGCAAAACACCATTTGAGAGTCAAGACGACTGCCTTCTGGTGGTCATTCTTGCAGATGCTTTTTCGGACCTTCCTGATGCAGCACGTGCCCCTTTACTAGATATGCGTGCACTGAATGTGGTGTTTGTTGCAATGAGATGGTGGAGGTTTCTATAAGGAAAAGCTGATGCTGATTAACATTCGATTAGTACATATATATGCCATTCTGTTTAGACTTTCCACGGGAGCAAGAGGTCTGATCTGAAATTATCTAACAGGTCATAAAAATAAATATTCAATAAATCTAGCTGTGCACAAAGTTATACGTTTATACTTAAGATTTTTACTCCATGTTACTCACATTAAAACTGAAGAAGCAATAAAAAACAGTAATAAATAATAATCTGACAATTTTTAACGGTGACTGAATAAATATGTGATATGCTTTATGGCATCGCTGTTGATCCGACAGTTTATAAAAAGCCTCTGACAAATGTTCTAAAAAATCGTTCTGAAACATGACCTTTTCCGTTTAATCAATCTAATGACGTGTCTTGAACTTTAGTTAGAGGTTAAGAATACTAATATTTGGAACATACATGTACATGTATTTCATAATGATGACGGATTAGAAATATGTGTTTTGTAATCAATGTTTCTTTTTTTAAACGATATTATGACCTCTGAGAGTTAAAAAGTATGACCATACAGACGGCAGACAGGCAGACGATGGGTAGCAGGCGATCGCGATAATGATAAATTCAAATGGACACTCTTTTTACTTTTTTGTGAGTAGAACCAAATCTTCCCCCATTTGATAGAGGAAAACCATTTTCAAGCAACCGTACAGTATACACATGTATGCATGCTACACAAGAGACGTGCAAGTTTTACAATGTTCGACCGTCCCATACGTATTTTGGTTATTTTATCAGGCGGGCAGTTTAAAAAAAACCATCGTTCCTACGAAGAACTAGTACAAGACTCCTATCCTCCGTAAGAAATTGCCAACATGCTCAAATCAAGAGACATGATCGGAAGTAGGGCTCGAATCCATGACCGTCAATCTATGAGAGGTTTAATACAGTGATGTTGAGTCAGCGATTCTAATCACTCAGTCACGAAGGCTGACTAAAACACTTGATTGCCACTGACAATAAAATAACAACAACACAATGTTCGTGTATATAAGCGGTACATCTTTGTTACATAAACATTCCAGTCAAGATTTAATTAAGGTGGCGGGTTCGAGCCTCATTGGGGTCATGATCGTATTTTCTCATATGACACCAATACTGTTTTTTTTCCAGGAAGCGGACTCGAATGTGACATGATAAGTGTTCAAGCTTTCTTCACAATCGAGTTAAACATAAATTAGTATAAACTCAGATTAAATGCAAACCCAGGTGAATATTGCAGTTGTTCCAGTATCTGGTCAAAGTTCATGATCTTTGTATTGTTTTATGACAGACCGGAAGTAGATTTTGTCCGTACCGAAAGTTGTAGTGAATACAGGTATAAGGTTGTGTTTTCCCTTTCTTTCTTTATGTAGTGCCATTGTTTGCTCCAGAAAGTAGTACGATACGTTATGTATTACTGTTCCCTTACAATAGCAACGTCCAACTGTTATTTAACCTTAAATGTTCAGGTTTTATGCCTGTTCTTCAAGACGAAAATAGTTGGTCATGGTGTTATTTTTATAAACTTACAAAGCGTTTTCTGTTTGCACTGCTCCTTCCTATACCAGCAGGTATAGAGTCCAACCCTTGGCCTCCTGATATCTCCTCAGGATCCAGCGACATCACTATTTTGAACAGTGGCCCAACCATACTTTGCGATTCCTGCAACTTAAACTTTCATGTACAATGTGAAGTTTTGTATTTCGGTCATTACTCTGAAAAGGTAGGTTGTAACCAGTCCTTCACTTGGTGTTGCTCAACTCTACAAACATTTCCATCACTTCCAAAGTAACCGTGTCGTCCTTAGCGCCCAACAATAATCATTTTTACTTTTTGACTCAGCTTTTGAGGAAGACACACACTCCCATGTAAAAGTAAAAACATACCTGTCCTGTCTTAAATTCTAACAATTAAGTATCAATCTATTGTCTATAAGAAACATGAATTGCAGACCCTACTCCAAACAGAAAATTTAGATACTGTTTTTGACACAAAATCGAGGTTAACTTCCGATCATACAAACAGCCACATCGCCCCCTCTTTCTGTATGTTATACCCCATACAGGCAAGATACGCGTAAACAACGTGAGGTGTCTTCATTCTTCGGAAATCAAAATGTTAAAGACAAATTGTGGAATAATTTCGTTGTTGGAGGTCCACGTCTGTACCTTGTATCTTATTATTGGACCAATGGACACGATGAGGAAAGCCTAGTAAATGAACTGCGTGGGCCAATAGCAATGGTCAACAAACTGAAAGGTAAAATTTAGATTTCCGAAACTTTAACTTTCTAGAACTATCCCGGCACCCCGAGGGTTCGCCTACGCTAAAACATGACTGACCCTAACATATATATACTGAATAATGATGTTAGAAAAACACTACCTCATTTCTGTAAAAATCATGTTTTTAAATTTCCCGTTGTTAAAAAACTCAAAAATGATTATTTGTGCCAAACAAAAGTAAATTCTGACAAGCCATTTTCAGAAACATCTTACAGTGATACAGAATCCAGTTGTTTTAGGTTAGAGTAACCAGTACTATTCTTTTTAGGAAACAAAAATGTGTAAGTAGAATATTTAAGAAAAGCGCTACACCCCCTTAAGTGGTCTCATTTCTGGGAAGGGTAGGGTGTATATATTATTATTAGTGTGACCATTACATTATTTGAGCCAATTACTGTTTAATTTTGATAACCGATTTCAGATAAATAGAAGTTTTATGTGTTATATTGAATATAGAAGAACGTAACAATTAAAAGGCAATAACTCTGGAGATACTAATTCAATCTTGACGAAAACTGTGTGTGAGTCGCGGCATCATGCTATTGTACACTTGTTTTAAGTTTCATGAAACTATATCCTTGGTTCGGACGGGCGGACAGACGGAAAACCCAAAAAGAATATGACTGCGCCTGTGGTGGGGGATAATAAAAGGCCTCATTTAAGCACATGACCTTTAGTCTGTGATAAATCGCTATCCACCAATTCCACAGTGTCCTAGCGTACAGTAAGCCGAAACGGAAGTTGCTGATCTGTACGCTGATGATCAGTTAGTTGTTGGCACAAATTGAGGCCACCACGGTCTAGATTTTGTATTGAAAGTTTATTTAAATCGTCTTTTTTGAAGGAGATATTTTTGGGGTAAGTGTACCAGTTATTTATACTTCTATTGTGGTCATCTTTGCTTCAAGTAAGGTTTGTAGTATAGTTGCAATCGGCCTTCGTTCTCAGTTTGATCACTGTCAAATTGACGAAACGGCCAGAAAAATTGACTTTGTGTTCGCATATTTCATTGTGTATATAGTTTCTGGTCTATAATTGTACCGGGGTGGAAGAAAAAATATTTTTCTGACTCGTAAACTTCTTTGAATCGAGATTGAATGACTTGATGCAGAAAAAATAACTGTTTTGTTCCATCACTGAAAGTGACCCCACTGTACGTTTAGTTGCAACATTTCAATATAAAACTGTACGACTAGTTTCAAAATATTAACATTCAAAATTCTAATGAATTAAACCAAATCATATGTTCGATTTACTAGCATCGAGTTTACATGCCAAACTACGCATTCATGGGTCACATTGATTGGCTACATATGCCATTATTAGTGTTATAAATATCTTTAAAGATCTGTGTTTTGTCAAAATATTTATAGATTTCATTAATGTTCTGTCATTATTTTCACGTTTCGAAAAACCGCTATTGCAGTTGTTCTCCGCTTCAAGTAATTTTTCATGTATATCTGGCCTGTTTAAGACAATTTGATATGTGTCCGGGTTTGTAATGCATACTTACTATAGATGAGTGTTAGAAAACATCAATGCAATCTCATACCGTCAGTCAGTAAGAATTCCAAGAGAAAAATGAGCTGTATGTAGATTAAACGCATGTTTTTATTTTAATTAAATTTGCACTGTTTTCCTGGTATATAAATATAGTTTCCTGAAATGTGTTTTCTTAAATTTTACAGGTGTGTTCCATACATTCTGTGGATGGGCAACCAACTAAGGACACCCGAATGACATCTTTACATATGTTTACTCTACAAAGGATCCAAACTAACGCCAATACAGACTGAAAATTGTGACTTTTCCAAATTGCAATGGGAGAATGATAAAACATTTATTGCTACACCACTGCAAAAATGACCAGTGTATTGCAGGTTGATGCAAACTGTTTTACAGAATTGTGAAATAATCAAATTGAGGCAGTAATGGTCGATAAGTGTACACATACAATTGACTAAGTTGCACTTGATCACTGTTATTTCTATAGTAGATACACCGGAACTCAGCTTTCTGTCAAAGAATTCAGCGCAGACAGCATTACAAACGATACTGACTTTATACTGGACGGTAATACACAGGACTTAGCTACACCGATTTCTACTCTCTCTCTAAGTTTTGCCATATAAACTGAATGTGAAAGACCAGATTCTGTTGGTAGTAACCAGACGTCATTTATGGATATGGGACGGCGGTTTTTCATTTAAAAACCTTTGGACTTTTGTGTATATGTACATACTGTCAATGTGTTGCAATTATGATTATGGCCATGTTAAATTGTTAAGGCAGTGTACAGTATTCATAGGATAGGATAGGATAGGATAGGAAGAACACAACCACCTGCCGAAATAAAACTTGATATTATTGTATTATTAACCACCACTCATTCTTCACTGATTCAAAATGACTCTGTTTGTACATGTAAAAACTAAATGAATGTCTCCTCATTTAAAGAGCGATTAAAATCCATTAAAAATTCAATAAAGTATGATGAAGCAAATATGCAGTGACACGGCAAATTTAACTTTTTCTACAATTTGAGTGTTTCTATTGATTTCTGATTCAGTGCTGAACACTTTCAATGAAAATAGCATGCATGTATTAAACAGGATGCATGCAACTTTGTAAAAATTACAAAAGAAATATTAAACAGTTATAGAAAATTTAGAACAATAAATTCTTATATTCTCATTGTGTTCCTTGTTTGGTAACAATATGACTGTAACTTTTCTAGAATGTGTTGGGTAGTTTCAAGATCCAACCTCTATATCAAAGACCTTAATACTGTAGCGGGGAATACATTTTGCTGACAACATATTTATAATCATACATTATAAGTTACCCTAGCTACCCTTAAGCTTTTATAGCACATCGAATTTAATATGTCTTGCATGAATTAGTTACAATATTTTTCAGGATACTGTTTAGGATGTGCATTTGATTTTGTCACAGTTTTGCATTAACTTGTCACTCCATATTGAATATTGATGCATCATTATTATGAATTTTGTCTCTGGAATTTTATATCTATAACCATATTATGATTCAACAACTTCGCAGTTCCTTCCTTGCCGGTACATAATGCTCGTCCAACACCATGACATTGTGTGCTTGCAGGTTATATGATGACGGATATATCATTGCAGCTTCGTCCGTTTCATGATGGACTTGTACAATGTACTGTTTTACTATCAATTGCTTAAATGCCAATCCATGCTAAGTATTCTGTTCCTTGGAAACCTGGTTGGCTTGCATAATGTATGCCAATCATACAACGAAGGAAAAGGTCACCCATTCATCCGTTTCAACATAATTGTAACCATACATTAATCTGAATGCCAGGATATGTTAATTTCGACCAATTGATTGGTAGTCCACATGGTCCTCGTATGTCAATTTCGACCGATTGTCCTTCTTTACCAATATAACATCTTCTGGGGGCAAACCTAAAAAGACACAAATGAAATTGTAAGCAATCACATAAAATCTATCTACTTTTTGCTGTTAATAAGAATAAAACTCAGAGAAAATATTGGCTGATCAGTTCTAGGTCCAGCCATTCCTGCCAATATGGTGCCTGTCAATTATTGATTCAGAAAAGGTACAAAGTAAAGACGTATCTAATGATTCGAAAGGTATAGTTCAATTATTCCTGTGCCACTAGGATTTTTGAACTCTTTGTCGACACAAAATATCGGCATGTCTAACACTAACATTGATTGATTTTCAAAACGGCTTTTATTGTTCAAAGCTGGGTCCTAATGTAAAATTATATTAGGACCCAGTTCAAAACTAGTATTTCATGTTTCATCTGTAGTAAGGATGCAAATACGGACCCGGGCATACATTAAATCGTCTTGAACAGGCCCGATCTACATGAAATATTACTTGACGTGGGGAAAAAATGCAACTACGTGTAAATAAACCATAGCAGAAATAACATTAATTTCTACTTGTTATCGTTCATTAATGATATTATCAAACACTAAATGTATCAGAAATATTATATTATTTCGACAACTAAGCGTACAGATTTTTTTATTTTTCTGTACAACTAACGATTGTGTACAGTTGCAATTAAGCGTACAGTCTGGTCACTTTAGGTGACGTAACAAAACAGTTATCTTTTCTGCATCAAGTCATTCAATCTCGATTCAAGAAAGTCTACGAGTCAGAAAAATACCTTTTTCTTCCACGCCGGCACAACTATAGACCAGAAACTATATATACAATGAAATATGGGAACACAAAGTCAATTTTTTCTGGCCGTTTCGTCAATTTGACAGTGATCAAACTGAGAACGAAGGCCGATTGCAACTATACTACAAACCTTACTTGAAGTAAAGATGACCACAATAGAAGTATAAATAACTGGTACACTTACCCCAAAAATATCTCCTTCAAAAAAGACGATTTAAATAAACTTTCAATACAAAATCTAGACCGTGGTGGCCTCAATTTGTGCCAACAACTAACTGATCATCAGCGTACAGATCAGCAACTTCCGTTTCGGCTTACTGTACGCTAGGACACTGTGAATTCATTGTACAGCAATTTTAACGGTATTGAATCGTATTTTAAAACGCAGACTTTACCGAAGGTGACTATAATGTATATTTTAACTATCATATTAACGGTGATTAAACTTGCAAATATATATTATTCAGGCCTTTGAAGTTATTTGTATTGACACGAGTTTTATGGAGTGCCTCTTTAAAGTTAGAGCCCTGAACAAAAGAGGTGCACGAGAAATTATGATTTAACAATGATTGAGTTTTTTTAAAACATAAATTCGAAAATGCGTATAAGTTAGTGTTTATTAAGTCAAAATTTTACAATTAAGAAACCCTAAGGGAGCGAGCGGTAGCTAGCGACCGGGGTAACTAAATTGTTAAAATTTGACTTAATAAACTCTAACTTACTTAGTGTTTGCATAGTCACCGACATGAATTGTGGGCGGAGCTAAAGTCCTTTCTATTAAGAGTGAACTCTTAATAAATTAACTGATTTCAGTAGTTAGTTTTAGTAAAAATGAAATACGTTTTTTGAAAATCTGAGCGATTCGATTGGTAGGCAAATGGGGTCAAACACTAAAAAAGAAATTTGAGCGGGGATATGTTATAAATTGGAACCACGTGTAATTCGTGTCGCCCTTTGGATCACCTTCTTTTAATGCATGCACCTATTTAAATCACCTATTTCAATAATTTAAAGTACAATTGCCTGAGCAATTAAATAGATTGGATGTCCATGTATTCCCTAGATAAAATGTCACTTATACATGACAGCTTGTGATTTTGACCATTGATTTTTAACTTTTCATAAATAAGTCAAGTAGAATATTATTTTGTGATTGAATAGTTTCATTCAGTAAAGATACGAGAGGTGTGTCATGCTATATGATGTGTATTCGCGTCCAAATTTAAACCTTTTAACTTCAGAGTATTTGTTTTTTGTCGTTTTTGATTAATGTTTCTATTCAGTTTAGGTGCTTCTGCTATATATTCTATGAAAATCGGTTTGCACGCTGAAAATTTACTTTTTTTGGAGCGCAATAGAGGTGTGTTTGCGTTTCAACTGGCTGTAAAGTAAAAATGTCGTCATTCATGTTTGCGTAAAAATGTCTGCATTATTTGCGAAAATTGATTTTGACGTTCAGAATCTATAATTATATTGAATCTTTTGCATCCTAACAGTCTGTTTGTGTACCAAAGATTCGTAGTTTCAAAAAACCAGTGTCTGTAAGATTTGGGACAATTAGATTATTTTAATTTGTAAGAAAATGACACCAGTTCCTGGTGTGTCCGCATCTTTAGGGTTTCAACTGTCCGTTTGAGTCTGGATCTCTCCACAAATGCGATGTAGCTTTCATCTGCACTTCAAACCTGTATACTTTCTTCGAGCGCACAGCGATATTTTTGTTTAACTTCAAATTTAAACCTTAAAGTCCCAGGGTCACATTTACAACTAACTCTCATATTATCAAGAAAGATGTCTTATTGACAGAAATGACCTTTATTTGTACCAAAAAAAATCCTAAATTTGCTTTTTAAATGGATAATGATATGCAATGTTATTGCAAACGCTTTCTGGCAACTCTTTTTCTTCTTGAAGAAACATTTTAAATACTAAAGAAAGGCATATGTCAACTTTGCATTTTTTTGTGTCGCCCTTTCGGAGAAAAGGCGATACATAGGGATCGCTTTGTCCGTCCCTCCGTCGGCCCGTCCGTCCGTCCGTCACAAACACTTGGCTATAACGTTGCCATTTCTTAAGATTTCTTCATCAAACTTATATTGCTTATTACAAAAGGGTCGTTATGCCGCCAAATTGTGTAGGTCAATGTCATATTTGACAGAGTAATGCCCCTTTTTGTACTTAGTTTTTGTCATGAAAACTTAACGTTTACTTTAACTTTGTCATTATTTAAGATGTTTTCTTAAAAAAATCAAATTACATGACAAAAAAAATCATGATGCCGCCAGATTTTGTAGGTCAAATTCATATTTGACAGAGTATTGTTCCTTTTTGTACTTGGATTTTGGCTATTAAAACTTAACGTTGACTATAACTTTGCCATTTCTTAAGATTTCTTCATCAAACTTTCTAATTGTATCGCTCATGACAAAAGGGTCGTGATGCCGTCAGATTTTGTAGGTCAAGGTCACATTTGACAGTGTTATGCTCCTTTTTGTCAAGAAAATTTATCGTTGGTTTTAGTTTTGAGGCCAAGCCAACCTAATATTAAGCTATTCCAAAGATCATTCAGAAAAAATGAAAAAAAAGTCGATGAGTAAGCAACTTGTTCTTACTCTAATCCGAATAAGTAACAGAAGAAATACCGGCGTAGACATGGCCAAGGTCGTCGTCATTCTTTAAAATTACAAAGATTAAACAGTTTAAGTCGAAGCAAACGGAATATCATTTCTTAAAAAATGAAAAAGTTGAATCAGTAACTGGTTACTTATTTCTTATTCAAAATCGAATGAGTAACAGAAGAAATACCGACGGTTAAAGGGAAAATGTCGCCGTCATTCTTTCACATTACCAATATTAAACAGTTTAAAGGCCAATCAAACGTTATATAAAGCTATTACAAAAAGCATTTTTGAAAAAAGGAAAAAAGACGAATAAAAAATAAGCAACTGGTTACTTATTCCTTACTTATACCCGAATAAGTAACAGACGAAATACCGACGTGGACAGGGTCAATGTCGTCGTCATTCTTTCAAATAAACAGATGAAACAGTTTAAGGCTAAGCAAGTATAATATAAAGCTTTTACAAAGTGAATTTCTGAAAAAAATTAAAAAGTCGAATAAGTAACAGAAGAAATACCGGTAGTTAGGGCCTACAGGGAAAATGTTGTCGTCACGTATGTTAAACAGTTTTTAGGCCAAGCAAATCTAACATTTAGGTATTACACAGAACATTTATGAAAAGTCGAAAAAGAAATAAGTAACTGGTTTCTTATTTCTTATTCAAACCCGAATAAGTAAGAAGAAATACCAGCGGTAACAGGGCCAAGGTCGTCGTCATTCTTTTTCACAAACTCGCAACTAGCCACATTTGAAAACTGAGCGGTAAAATGTCTAAAGACATTCCGTACTATATATTCTTGCACTTGTCCTAGACCAGACCAACATTAATATAATGCTATCAATTTTTAAGAAGCCTGGTTGTAAATCCAGTACAGATTCTGTCATCTAACGCTAGCGTTTATCACCACATAATGCCGTATCGATTATCCTTGTCACTTACCTTGAATTGATTTCCAAACCATTGTAATTAAGTTGAAACTATGCGGAAAGGCTGACTATACACTACGGAAGCACAGAGGGGACATGTGGTTGTTTTTGGCGCAGCTGTATTAAGCTCGCTTTTGGCCGGAAGTTGGTAACTTTTCAACCACTCTAACTTGCGTTTCCAGTCCTTCTTGAATGGTTAAATTATTGTACATGTAGTACGTAAATATATAGCTCACATCTACTTCTATCAACAAAATAGTTGTTACCGCCAAACTATAATTATATGTGTACTTTCTCGACAAGTGAATAACTGTCAATATTTCAATATTGAAGTTATTTGAAAACTGGTACATGCATGCAGAAGTTACAGCTTCTTTACAAAATGCTGCTGATATAACCCTATGAAACAAGTTTGAAGTGTGACCTTGACCTCGGGGTAGCCATCTTACGTTATGGGAAAACTTTGTGTGCATTTTGTTATTGGTAAAGGCATTTAGAAATAACAGTCCGAACCACGATATGGCATTTTTAGGCCCCTGTAGGCTAACCGTATTTATCATTCCCGTCAATTGGTTGAGTATCGGTCGGGGAACCATCCCAGTTCAACCTTACAAAATATATGCATGTATAAGATATACATAAACTATAAATAAATGATCATGGTGTATGTATAATAGGGAGTAAATTGGGTAAATAATGTGAAGGACCTCCTTTTTCAGTAAGTGACTTATTGTCACTTTCAAAAAACAGAAACAAACATACATATAGTCATATTTTTATGCTTTTATCGTTGTAACGATATGGTATTGTTTAGTATCTCGTGGCCACGGCAGTTTTTTTTTCTTTCTTTATATCTCGTGATAGTTTTGTTTCCCCCTTATTCCCCATATTTTCATCTCATGGCCAAGAAAATGTCTTTCATTTTTTTTGTGGCTACGAGATAATTTATCCAAAAAATAAGTGTCTTATCTGTTCCTCCGTAGCATGATTACATTGATAATACTTCATAATTTTACAAGGAACACTGAGATATGAAATATTTTAGATTAGGTATTCAAAAAAAGGCATTATCTATAAAATATTCATGCATGTAACGTTGAATAGTAAAATTTATCGTATGTCTTAGTCTGAAACCTTTAAAACTGTTTCTGTAGTGAATGAAATTATGACTCGACCAAACACGTACAAAGTATAGAGATCCTTTCACTTTATCTCGAGCGTCAAAATTGATCACTTGAAACTGGTTTACAAATTGCAAAGTTTGGCAAATGTGCTCTTTATAAACTTAAGCTGTTTTGAAATATATGAGTAAATTAGTGTCAAATAAATAACTCTGCTTAAGTTATGACAAACAAATCTTTAAGTTCATACCTTTTGAGTGCATGTTTATATTTGACTTTGTCACATTAAAATAGCTGAACACTTTAGCAGAATGCATTATTGAAACACTTGCCGTGAAGTCATGTGACTAACGACACAGACCATTCAACTGAACACCACTGTCAAAGCGGTCCGCCTCCGTGGTCGAATGGTTAGAGTCGCTGACTTACAATCACCGTAACCTCTCATTGATTGACCCTCTGATTTGAAATAACTGTAACCTCTCATTGATTGACCCTCTGATTTAAAATTACTGTAACCTCTCATTGATTGAGGGTCATGGGTTCGAGCCCTTCTACCGACCATGTCTCTTTATGTTAGAAAGTTTTGTGTTTTATCTCAAGATAACCATTGCCATGTCTGATCATATCATTGTAAAACGCGACACACCTTCACTAAAATAAAAGGCTTTATCAAGAAATCTTCAACAAACAAGAAATTCAACTCAATCTTACCGTTAAAAGTACTAAATAAACACTATAAACTAGCAATATGTTTATTTCATCGGTCTGGAATTTATTCATTTTACGTTGGTTTCAACTTGGTCACAGTTAAGCGTTTTCCAATATGACAATACAAATGTACGTGAAGTTTGCAGAAACAGTAGCTGGCATTTGTAGCATCAAAAACGTGAAGTTGGAAGTAGCAGTAGTTAGCAGTAACAGTAGCAAAAGCGTGAAGTTGGCAGTATCAGTAGTTACATGTAGCAGTAGCAGTAGCAGTAGCAAAAAAGTGAAGTTGATAGTAGCAGTAGTTAGCAGTAACAGTAGCAAAAGCGTGAAGTTAGCAGTTTCAATAGTTTGCAGTAGCAGTAGCAAAAACGTAAAGTTGGAAGTAGCAGTAGTTGGCAGTAGCAGTAGCAAAAAAGTGAAGTTTGCAGTAGCAGTAGTTAGCATAAGCAGTAGCAAAAATGTGAATTTTTCAGTAGCAGTAGTAGTAGTAGCAAAATCCTAACGTTGGAAGTAGCAGCAGCTGGCAGTAGTAGTAGCAAAGTCATGAAGTTAGCAGTAGCAAAATCCTTAAGTTGAAAGTAGCAGAAGCTGGCAGTAGCAGCAGCAGAATCGTGAAGTTAACAGTAGAAAGCTCCTGAAGTTGGAGCTAGCAGTAGCTGGCAGTAGCAGTAGTAAACTCGTGAAGTTAACAGTAGCAAACGTGAAGTTGGCAGTAGTAGAAGCTGGCAGTAGCAGTAGCAAAAACGTGAAGTTGTCAGTAGCATTAGTTAGCAGTAGCAGTAGTAAAAACGTGAAGATGTGAATTATATTAGTTAGCAGTAGCAAAATCGTTATGTTGGCAGTAGCATATGTGGAGCCGCTGTGGCGCAATGGTAGCGCATTCGCCTCAGGATCGAAGGGCCCCGGGTTCGATCCCTACCATCGCCATGTCGGTAGTGTCCTTAGGCAAGACACAAATAATTCCACATTGCCTCTCTTTCTTCGAGGTTGATTCCATCTGGAATGAGACTTGAGAGCGATTAATCTCAGTTGTAAGGACTTGTTTCGCAATCGAGAATAAATAAATTAGTATAAATATATTTATATTTTTAGTAGCTGGCAGCAGCAGAAGGAAGTTGCAGTAACGTGAAAATGGCAGTAGCGGTAGCTGGAAGAAGCAATAATAAAATCGTAAAGTTGGCAGTAGTAGTAGCTAAAACGTGAAGTTGTCAGTAGCAGTAGTTAGCAGTAGCATTAGCAAAAGCGTGAAGTTGACAGTAGCAGTAGCTGACAGTAGCAGTAGCAAAATCGTGAATTTGGCAGTAGCAAATAGCAGAAGCTGGCAGTAGTTTCAGCAAACACGTGAAGTTGTCAGTAGCAGTAGTTAGCAGTACATTGCAGCAGTTGCAAAATCGTTAAGTTGGCAGAAGCAGTAGCTGGCAGTAGCAGAAACAAGTAGCAAACACGTGAAGTTGGCAGCAGCAATAGCTGGCAGAAGCAATAACAAAATCGTAAAGTTGGCAGTAGCAGTAGCTCAAACGTTCAGGGTTAACGTTTTGTTTCGCGATGTTGGCAGAAGCAGGAAAAAAACGTGAAGTTTACAGAAGCAGTAGCTAACACTAGTAGTAGCAAAACCGCGAAGTTGGAAGTACCAGTAGCTTGAAGTAGCACTAGCAAAATCAGGAATTTGGCAGTAGCAAACGTGCAATTCGCAGAGGCAATAGCTGGCCATAGCAGTAGCAAAAAAGTGAAGTTATAAGTAGTAGTAGCTAGCAGTAGCAGTAGCAGTAGCAAAATCGTAAAGTTGTCAGTAGCAGTAGTTGGCAGTAGTAGTAGCAAAAACGTGAAGTTGGCAGAAGCAGTAGTTGTCAGTAGCAGAAGCAAAAACGTGAAGTTGGCAGTAGCAGTAGCTGACAGTAGAAGATTAGAAGTAGCAAAAGCATGAAGTTGGTAGTAGCAGTAGCTGGCAGTAGCAGTATCCATGAACATGAAGTTGGCAGTTGCAGTAGTTGACAGTAGCAGTAGCAAAATCGTGAAGTTAACAGCATTAAGCTCCAGAAGTTGGAGTTAGCAGTAGCTGGCAGTAGCAGTAGCAAAATAGTGAAGTTGACAGTAGCAAACGTGAAGTTGGCAGTAGCAGTAGCTGGCAGTAGCAGTAGCAAAAACGTGAAGTTGTCAGTAGCAGTAGTTTGCAGTCGCAACAGCAAAAGCGTGAAGTTGACAGTAGCAATAGCTACTTAAATCTTGAAGTTGGCAATAGCTAACATGCAGTTGGCAGAAGCATAAGCTGGCAGTAGCAGTAGCTGGCAGTAGCAGTAGCAAAAACGTGAAGTTGACAGTAGCAAACGTGAAGTTGGAAAGAGTAGTAACTTGCAGTAGCAGAAGCAAAAACGTGAAGTAACAATTACATTAGCAGTAGCAGAAACGTGAAATTGGTTGTAGCAGTAGCTGGCAGGAGCAGTGTTAAAATCGTGCAGTTGGCAGTCGCAAATGAGAAGTTGGAAGTACCAGTAGTTAGCAGTAGCAGTAGCAAAATCATTAAGTTGGCAGAAGCAGTAGCTAGCAGTAGCAGAAGCAAGTAGCAAAAACGTGAAGTTGGCAGCAGCAGTAGCTGGCAGAAACAATAACAAAATCGTAAAGCTGGCTGTAGCAGTAGCTACTAGTAGCAAAAACGTTCAGGGTTAACACTAAGTTTCACAAAACGTGAAGTTGGCAATTGCAGTAATTAACAGTAGCAGTAGCAAAATCTTGAAGTTAGAAGAAGCAGTAGCTGGCAGTAGCAGTATTAAAATCGTGAAGTTAGCAGTAGCAAAATCCTGAAGTTGGCATTAGCAAACGTAAAGTTGGTAAGAGCAGTAACTTACAATAGCAGAAGCAAAAACGTGAAGTTGTCAGCAGCAGTAGTTAGCAGTAGCACTAGCAAACTCGAGAAGTTAGAAGTAGCAGTTGTTGGCAGTAATAGTAGTTGGCAATAGCAGACGCAAGTAGCAAAAACGTGAAGTTTGCGGCAGCAGTTGCTTGCAGAAGCAATAACAAAATCGTAAAGTTGGCTGTAGCTGGAAATAAACGTCAAAAAATTATCAGTAGCAGTAGCTTGAAGTAGCACTAGCAAAATCGTGAAGTTGGCAGTAGCAAACGTGCAGATCGCAGTAGCAATAGCTGACAGTAGCATTAGCCGGCAGTAGCAGTAGCAAAAATGTAGTTGTCAGTAGCAGTAGAGAGCAGAAGTAGTAACAAAAACGTGAAGTTGGCAGTAACAGTACCTGGCAGTAGCAGTAGCAAAAACGTGAAGTTGGCAGTAGCAGTACCTGGCAGTAGAAGTATAGAAGAAGCAAAAACGTGAAGTTGGCAGTAGCAGTACCTGGCAGTAGAAGTATAGAAGTAGCAAAAACGTGAAGTTGGTAGTAGCAGTACCTGGCAGTAGAAGTATAGAAGGAGCAAAAACGTGAAGTTGGTAGTAGCAGTACCTGGCAGTAGAAGTATAGAAGTAGCAAAAACGTGAAGTTGGTAGTAGCAGTACCTGGCAGTAGAAGTATAGAAGGAGCAAAAACGTGAAGTTGGTAGTAGCAGTACCTGGCAGTAGAAGTATAGAAGTAGCAAAAACGTGAAGTTGGTAGTAGCAGTACCTGGCAGTAGAAATATAGAATAGCAAAAACGTGAAGTTGGCAGTAGCAGCAGCTGGCAGTAGAAGTATAGAAGTAGCAAAACCGTGAAGTTGGCAGTAGCAGTAGCTGGCAGTAGCAGTATAGCAGTAGCAAAAACGTGAAGTTGGTAGTAGCAGTACCTGGCACTAGAAGTATAGAAGTAGCAAAAACGTGAAGTTGGCAGTAGCAGTACCTGGCAGTAGAAATATAGAAGTAGCAAAACCGTGAAGTTGGCAGTAGCAGTAGCTGGCAGTAGCAGTATTAAAACACGTGAAGTTGGCAGTAGCAGTAGCTGACAGTAGTAGTAGCAAAAACATGTGGTTGGCATTAGCAGAAGGGAGCAGGAGCAATAGCAAAAACGTGAAGTTGGCAGTAGCAGAAGCTGGCAGTAGCAAAAACGTTCAGGGTTTACTACTGCTACTGCCAGATACTGCTACTACCAACTTCACGTTTTTGCTCCTGCCATTGCCAATTACTGCTACTGTCAACTTCTCGAGCATCGCCTATCAGAAACTCAGTTTCGGTACCGACATGAACATTGACCTTAACTGACAGGTATATTTCTCTGTTTTAACAACATTTATAGGAGATATGCTTCGGCAAGTTCACAAGAGGAGAAATCCTAAGGTCGGCCGGGACTGTTAAGCTTCTAGTAAGTAAGAAACCATGCTTATAGCATCGTCGAAATAAAGCTATAACAAAGATATAATACACATGCACTCGTTTATGAACTCGTATCATGTAATTTCCTGTTTATTAACATGCTAAGTTGCTTAGCGTTACAGCATCGGACAAACACAGATGAAAAATGACAAATCGCCTGATGACTTATTGGCTTAATTGATTGTATAATTTCTTGTACAAATATTCGTTTTAAAGAGGGGTTTGATGTAAAACATCTCCGTATAAAGATCATACAACATGGCAGCTGATGCTGAGTTAAAGCAAAACTAAAATATGTATTTCTGCCTAGCGTGTACTTTGTAACGCGAATTTTATCTCGTTCTGTCTTTTCTTGGCAATAATGCAGTACGGCAACTGTACATTACATGTATAACTATAAGATAAAAAAAAATCAACACTTGCAAATCAGTAACTGTTATAAGAGCTATTACGTAACAACTTATGTTTAACCTCTCCTTTTTCAGTTTTCAGTATAGCATTGGGATATTATATTCAAATGTTTGTCCGTACTTTTGAACGTAGCGTTCCTATATATTTGTTTAAATCGGTTAGACATAGAAAATGATTCCCACATCATTCAATATTGAAGGGTGTTCTCCTTGACTCTTATCTGCCCATTTGTTATTACATATAAACATTTAACAGAGTAAACGTGTTAAAGATAAGCCGAGGCCAAAAGTTAAAAATATGTGTTCTTAAATGATGTACAATTACCGCGTCTTTTAATGCTTGTCTGGTCCTTTTGACTTCTGCATAGAACCGAGAGAAAAAAAACCACATGAAATGGCAATAATAACTGTTTACAAATACAGGTATACTACAAATGTAGTAGCATAATTATTTAGAACAAGGTGTCGGTATATAATCTAGTAAGTATTTATTCACATGTAAAACATTTTATAGTCATAAATATTGCTTGCTGCATAGAATATTGTAAGGTGATGCAGCAATAGAGATACGTGTCAACAATCATATCATCTCAAAGAAAAACTCGAAACGCAAATGACTGTCGAATCAATAATCCCTACAAATAATTTGTTGAAAATAAGCACTCAATCGTTTCGCAAATCCACGTGAATAGTTACTCCATGATGGCCGATCAGCACCTCGAAAACAAGGGGTGATTAAAAGAATACGTATACATATACTTTATTTTATAAACAAATGTACTAAGCAACAAAGCAAACCCGACTTTATCAGGAAGTACAATAATCAAATTTTATGTGAATCTTGGAATGACGTCTACATAGACAATGGGTGCGCAGGCTAAAAGCCAGTATGAACAAAAGCGAAAATTAGTCTTCAAGTGTAACAAACGATTTAGAGAGAGACAATAATTCATCGCAGACGATAATCTCTTTTTATCTACATATGAGTTTGCTTTTGTAATAATCAAAGATAGATTTATCATGTACTGTCTTTCAAGTATTTGCCACACAGTATTTGCTTTATCTTCTGCCCCGGGAAGAGAATTCCCATTTTCAGATGGTTATTGTGTCTGGAAGCTTAATTTGTCATGTGTTTGCTACGTACACACGTGGTCAATACATTACAACAAATTAAACAAGCTGAGATTTTTCAATTAAATCTGAACAAACTTGCAAATTAATCGATGAGAAATGCGCAACATTTGATACAAGTAAACACAACGTTATTCATGTCTGGTCTAAAGCTATTTTGTAAAGTGAAATCATTCTAAAAAATTTATTCACGATTCATGTTTACAGTAATGCAGTTGATATTGGTTACTTAAAAACGCATGCTTACAGCAATGTATTGATATTGGTTCTCGGTTCCCACTAGATATATATTGATTCCCTTCTTTCTGCGCGGTCCAGTCGGATCATCACGGTCAGCGTCACAGAATGATGAAAACTACACGAAACAATGTACATTATATCGGTATAATTATTGGATGTATTGTTGTGTTATTTTTAATACGGAATCTTGGTTATTTAATTAAGGAATTTGCACTTCAGCAAAACGTAAACGTTCAAATGTGTGACACTTGTTCAATGAAATACAGGAACCAAGTTCGGAAAACAAATCGAATTTCAAACATAATACACCAAATTTACTTTCCTTTGAAGAGTAAAACGCCGTCTGCGGAACTAAGAAAAGCACGGGAAAGCTGGATGCGGACTCATAGCAATTACACACACTATTTGTGGAACGAGACGGCGATATTATCGTTAATCCGACGGGAGTATCCTCATTTGGAAACAATATATCTGGGATACGATTACTGGGTACGGCGCTTGAACATCGTAAAGTATTTAACAATGTATCATTTCGGAGGTTGGTACGTGGATTTGGATGTCACGTGTCACCACAGGTAATATGATTTGCTTATTAAACTACTTGTCACGTGCCAACACAGGTAAATTAATGTGCGTATCTAATTACATTTGTATATTTAGCACAACCAAAATAAACTGAAGTGACATTTATGACCTCTGTAGGAGCCCCTGATGTTAAAATGGCTACAAGAAAATGTGAAAAACGCAAAGGAACCCTTTTTTGTTTTATTCAAAACATATTTGAAGTAATATATTACTTCTTTTTCACTTTTGATCCCTGTTTCTAAATTGCTCGTTATTTCTTGTTACCTTTAAAATTATATAAAATATGGGGGTACGTAAGTTTTGAAATTAATGTTTTATTCCCTCAAGTACTGTAGATCATGAGGAGTGTTTAGGCCAAAAGAAAAAATAGCTTGTTTCTGCTAACTCGACCGACCCTATTCTTTTGCCGCCGACCCTAAGACTTTTTATTGGCAAAAAAAAAAAAAAATTTTTTAAATTTTTTTTTTTTTTTTGAAAATTGACTTATTTTCAATTCTAATTATCCATTTCGTTTCTTTGTCACCATTTCGATTTTTAACTCGGAATATTAAGAACGATGGGTTTGAGGTATGACTACACAAACTATTTTTTCCATAGTCTTACTGTATAACATTTAAGCAAGGTTCGTATACCAAAATATTAGTTGAGTACTTACACCCCTGTAAACCTGTAGAACCACTTTAGTTTCATCCAAAAATGCCCTTTTTTATATGCATAATGTATGACTTCATAGCCAAAAATTAAGCCATTAGGACATCACCCCCTCGTCTGTAGGATTTTTGTTTACATTCTGTTAAAAAATTCAATATTTTCAGATAGCAATAGGACACCGTAATATCAATCTGAAAATTCTTAAAACTATTTTTTTGTTATGCTCAACCATTGTACTTTCAATTTTAATTAGAGAAAATTTTAGTGCTGCCAATCATTTTGGACCAATTAGAGACCACAGATAACTAAATAGTCCGCAAGTTCGCTTAAAAATTGGCTGGTTCCAAGTCCCACCAATCTATAGAGTGGTATGGTGGTTGAGTGGTTAACGCTCTGGACTACCAATCCGGAGGTCCCCGGTTAGAATCCAGGGCACTGGAAATTTCAGCGACGCTTTTCGGTGTTTCCCATCCATCTAGAGATGAACTTGTTAGAAACCAAGATGTAGTCTCACGTGTATCGGTGCTTTACACCGGGTATATAAGCAAGATACCATGAAAAAGGATGGTGGACCATAAGGACATCTAACAAACAAATAACCCACCGATTAAATCCAGATCATAACAGTTTATTTAAGGATTAACAGCAGTTAAATCGGCCCCATTCCCCTCCAAAATTAATATGTATTGTCCCCATTTTTTAGACAAAATTCCTCTAAAAATGTTGAAAAAAAATCTTTGATTTATTTAATCAAGAGTTGGTCAAACTTGTTTTAAAAACAAAAGTTTCAGAAATTAAAATGCTTCAGAATCATTTCATTAAACTATTTGATACCTTACATGAAATAGTCTCCTGGAAATAGCCAATTTTTCGTTGGTCACCTATTTTTGCGACCCCGATTTTTGTTATTATTTCAATGAAAACTGAGTTCCAAAGATTAAAAAAGATACTTATACAATGTTTCAATTGAAAACAGCAGTATTTAAATACTTATTATTTACGTGTGTTTTAACACTTATGCTGCTAATTTATGTTCCTGACACCAGTATTTTTATTTAAATTTTTGTTATGTGAAAATTTTATGTTTTCTCTTTATATTTGGCAAAATAATAAAGTCATTAATACTTTATAGTTTTGGTTCTTTATTACATTGTTAAACATTATATTTTATACATTTTCTAAAAATTCCCCTTTCTCCTCAGGCTGAAAAAAACCCACTGAACAGACAATTTATAACATAGGGTCAATGTTATTTACAATTCATATATCTAGATGGCTTAATCAAATATCGTTAAAGTAGATTTCCTAAATATTTGCATCCAGCTTCAAAAAAAAAAAAAAAAAAAAAAAAGTTTACCTACCTACCTACCCTATTTTTTTCCGGGCCGTTAGCAGAAACAAGTTTTTTTTTTCTTTTGCCTTATGTAAAATATAATACGACAGTGTATGTCATATATATCTCACAAAGTAGCTACTTACATATATGTTAATTTAGTCGTTGGAAAACACACAAAATATAATAGTATTTTCTGGGCTGATTGAGTGGAAATGCTGCTTACTGTAGGAACAATTACTCCATATCTATATTACATGCACATACCCTTTCTTACTTTTTACGTTTCCCGAGAATTGTCTGTAGAGTTATAGAGAACTGTCATATGGCAGGGGAGTTACATATTGCTTTATCGGTTTGTGCCCTATCTACCATTCGTGCTTTCAGTAAACATTAAATATTTCAAGGCACGTCTACAAACAGATATATACTCACGGTTTGTGCAGAGACTTCGTCCTCGGTCAATATCACTTTTAACAGGTCCGCAAAACTCTATCATAGACCTCCACATTAGTCTATAATCGTATATTTTATAACATTTTTATTTTTTTCTTCTTACACATTTAACCATCGCCATTTTCACAGTTGTAAGAACTACGTTTCTCTCTCAGTAAATTTAGAATTTACATGTTAGGAAAAATTAATTCACAACTATGACCATTTTCACACGTGTGACCATTTTAACATACGGGAGTCCACCCTGTTAGGAAGAATACCGATAATCGAGGAACGGCGTCTAGTTGCTATGGTACTCACAATTAAATGTGACATCTTTTAGCGTTAAAATTTTCATTTTTATAATTTCTAATTTAACTGAATATTGCTCATAGTCACTAAGAGCTTTGAAAACAGTTCATCTTGCAAGCCACCTTTTTCAGAAGACATTTTCGACAGAATCCATGGAATGTCCTTTTATCTTAAATATTCTTTTTCTTGACACAATGACACCTCTGTTTAACAGTCAGCTGCTGTAACTGGCCATATTCCTTCTCTGTGTTGTCTGACCGCTTTAGACATGTCCAGTCGTGTCGTTATTGTATATGGGTAATTTACAATCCTGCCCATGATGCGTTCATTTGACCCCTTACCATGCTAGTGTGGACATATGTTCTGCTGTGACTAGTGCAGATCATGATCAACCAGCACAACCGTGCATTCTGATCATGATCTTTACTGTTTGCTGTTGAGTCAATAAATTTTCAGTGGAAACCTCTGTCAGTGACTTATGGTACATTCCAAATAGAAAGATAGACCAGTCCATTTTAGAAATTTAACAGGATAAGGCATTATCTTTTCTGAAATTTTTCAGTGTGTCTGAACTTGAAGAAGAAGCATTCAGACTGAACAAGAGTGTTATACAACATCTAACGTTTCCAGTAGGAACATCAAACGATTTCTTCGGAGTAACTCCAAGGCACCAGTTCTTAAAGTCAGTTCTGGATCACCTTCCAAATTCAAATAGATGGTTTATTTTCCCTTATCCAAACACGGTGCTAACAACAGGTGAGGATTTTTATTGTGATTCAGTGCAAACTCTCAGGAACGAAAACCCTTAGGAACACAGAAATGTGTTTGTTGTAGAGAGGTGGTTTCCTAGAGAGTGTTTGTAACATTATGACATGCTACACCCGTGCGTTTACTTGTGAAATTTACCCAGGTAAAATGTTAGTTTGCAAGTAAAGACGTGGTGTCTAAGATCTGTTAGCGTAATTCGCTGATAGACTGGTTGGTGTTATCCAATCAGCAGTTAGCACGTGTAAAGTGGATACTTAAGTAAGACCCCGCTTGGGAAGAAAAACTTACTTCGTAGATTTGAACCTGGATTGTTGAATTATTTTATTATTGCGGCACAATCAAATAGAACAATGACATCATCAATGACATCTTGACGTGGCTCAAACGACACGTAGTGTCACATGCTGTTTTAGGGGGGTTGTTATTTTAGGGAGGTTGCTGTTTTAGGGAGGTTGTTGTTTTAGGGAGGTTGCTGTTTTAGGGAGGTTGTTGTTTTAGGGAGGTTGCTGTTTAGGGAGGTTGCTGTTTAGGGGGGTTGTTATTTTAGGGAGGTTGCTGTTATAGGGAGGTTGCTGTTTTAGGGAGGTTGTTATTTTAGGGAGGTTGCTGTTTTAGGGAGGTTGTTGTTTTAGGGAGGTTGCTGTTTTAGGGAGGTTTGACTGTACATGTACAATGTATTTAGTTATCAGCAGACTTCAAAATCATTGATACTTGCCGATGAATACATAACATATTGCGTTACCTACTTAAGTCTACGTAATAGGTATTTGCTTTAATTAAGTGTTAAGTGTTACTGAAATGACTTGAGAGTTAATATGCTCGAAATCGTGTATGGCAATGACAAGCATTTAATCTCGGCACGATGTGGAAAGTGCAACTGTTACGAGTTATGCATCTAGCCACACTTTCACCATTGGGGTACTTGGAGAGCTTTAGTCACATTCGTCGGTTGAATATGTCCTGGCGTATAGTAAAGCTACAAAAGTCATACATTTTTCATGTCCGGTAATGTGTTATGTTTAGCGTCCAATAGTGTATTCTGTCTGATCAATAGGAAAAAGTAAACATTCGTTTTGTCACTTAGCTGCTTGCGGCCTTTTACTGTTTAATTTAGCTTAATAAATCAAAGTCAGAAATTCTAGTAATTATAAAAATACAATATATAACGTGATCCAATTCCACACATTTCCTAAAGCCTCAGTCTTGATTACTGTTTGCTTAGGCGATTATATGCTGTAAGTCTGAATTAATCTTTCATTTACCATTCTTTTCTAAGAAATTGATATCCATGTAAAATATTTGGCCTATTGTTTTGGTTACAATGTTTTCGTTCACTAGCCGTGTCCAAATACGATTGTACTATGAATAATATATAAATGTACATTCAAGTTATGTACGTCTCATTCGATGTTATAATTTTGCGAAAGTTTCGTGTTTTAGCTAGTTATACCTGCGTGACTGGTCACTTTGAAGTTCGGAAAGAGTTTTGTTCGCTCTAATTAATTCCGACTAGTTACGAGAATTGACGAGATCATATATAGTTTACCTTCGTTTGAGTAATTTCAGATCTGTCGCTGACTCATGATCTTATATCTGCAACATAGGGGTCCGTATTTTGACTGTGCCACACATCCAGAAGGCAGGGTTCGATTCTGTCGAACATTGTCTTACCATGCAAATTAAGAACGCATTATAAATTATATACAGTAAACTCCGTATATAACGAACTCCTTGCGACCATTTAAATTTGTTCCTTATATATGGAGTATGTTATATCCGTATAGTGTTTTCACAAAAAATAAAGAAGAACTGAAGTCGGGCCCAGAAAAACGAGTATGAAGTTAGCCCCGCAGCCCCGTTTATCCCCACAGCCCCGTGAAGTTAGCCCCGTAGCACCTAGTTACCCCGCATCCCCGTGAAGTTAGCCCCGCAGCACATAGTTACCCCGCATCCCCGTGAAGTTAGCCCCGTGGCACCTAGTTACCCCGCAGCCTCGTGAAGTTAGCCCCGCAGCACCTAGTTACCCCGCATCCCCGTGAAGTTAGCCCCGTGGCACCTTGTTACCCCGCAGCCCCGTGAAGTTAGCCCCGTGGCACCTAGTTACCCCGCAGCCCCGTCAAATTAGCCCTGTAGCACCTAGTTACCCAGCAGGCTCGTCACGTTAGCTGCGTAGCACCTTGTTACCCTGAAGACCCGGAACAACATACAAACGCAGCGGTGGTGTGTGTGGTCAAGGTGTTTGCCGCTTATGCCGGAGGTTGCGGGTTGAAACCCCATTGGGGCCACGACGGTACCTCCTGATATGCCACCAGCTCTATTTTGTCAATGAAGCAGACTCTATACGCTTTAAGCTTTCTTCACAATCGAGCTTATGAGCATAATAAAGCCCTGTGTTATGTCACATCCTTAATATCGCCATTGTCCCATGATTTAAGGTCCATCAGCCCCACTAACAAATGAGAACGCTAGCTAATATCACCTCCCACAATAAACATATAACCCAATTCAACCCACCCCATGCCCTAGGGATTACCTAAGCCCAGGGTAACTTCATCTTTGTTTGTATGCAAACGGCCTCTTGTGATCGTTATTATGTGTTTAAAGTATTCCAAATGGATGTGATTTCTGGTTCGTGTTTCTACAAATGTCATCCTAGACTTATGGACACAGCCCTTGTCATTTAGTATCAATGCACTAAGGAAACACCGTTCATATAAATATCATCCCCGTTTCAAAATACTCTGCCCCGTGTACCCTGCTCTCAATACAGTTCTACTTATAGTGCCCCCAATCTTTGATAACACTCTCATTCACAAGAACTAATCCCTCAGCCCTGTATGCTCAGCACTGATAACACCGTCTGTAGAAGTAACATCCCCGCCTCACGTTCCCTGGTATCAATACACTTCTTGTAACACTCATTTCTAGTTTTCAGACCACCGCTAAGTATGTGTCCCCGTATTCACATAAATTCAGGCCCGTGTCATGTAGTGATATTGCAGCCGCGGTAAAACCGTTTTCATTCCCCCTCACGAACTCAGCCCTGTGTTCCCTGCTATTAGTAAAGTACTTCTTACACTACTCTCTAGCTTTCGTAGCACCCTTATGTGTCCCCGCATTCACATAAACTTAGCCCCGTAACCTTTAGTATCATTGCAGCCGTTATAAAACCGTTTTTGATTTGTATCATCCCCGCCTCACGAACTCAGCCCCATATCCCTAGATATCAATAAAGTATTTCTTACACTGCTCTCTACCTTCCATACCATCCCTTTGTTTCCCCGCATTTACATTAACTTATTCCATCGTCCTCCAGTATTATTGCAGCCTGGTTACACCGTTTCAATTATTATCATTCCCGCCTAACGGACTCATCCCCGTGTCCCTTGCTACCAATACAGTGTCTTACTTTGCTTCCTAACGTTCAGACTTTGCGTTTGTGTTAAAACATGAACTCAGCCGCGTGCCCTCTAATATCAATGCAACCCTGGTGACACCGTTCATATAAGTATCATCCCCGCTTCACATACTCTGCCCCGTGTACCCTGCTCTCAATACAGTTCTACTTATAGTGCTCCCAATCTTTGATAACATCCCTTTGTCTTCCCTCATTCACATGAACTCAGCCCTCAGCTCTGTGCCCTTGGCACTGATAACACCGTTAGTAGAAGTAACATCCCCGCCTCATAGAGTCAGTCCCGTGTCCCCTGGTATCAAAACACTTCTTGTTACACACATTTCTAGTTTTCAGACCACCTGCGTGTGTCCCTGTATTCACATAAATTCAGCCACGTGTCATGTAGTGTCATTTCAGCCCTGGTAAAACCGTTTCAATTAGTATTATCCCCGCCTCACGAACTCAGCCCCGTGTTCCCTGCTATCAAAACGGTACTTTTTACACTACACTCTAGCTTTCATAACACCCTTTTGCGCTCATGCGTTCACATAAACTCAGCCCCGTGTCCGTTAGTATCATTACAGCACTTATTCCCCAGTTTTTTTTAATTATTATACCCGCCTCGAAGACTCAGCCCCATGTCCCACTATCAAAACATTTCTTCTTACATTGCTATCAAGCGTTCATACCGTCCTTTTGTGTTCCGCATTCACATGAAATCAGGCTCGTGCCTTTCTGTAACAATGCCATGTTTATATAAATATCATCCCCGCCTTACATATGCTGCCCCGTGTCCCCTTCCATCAAAACGGTATTTCTTACAGTTCTCCTTAGCATCCCCGCCCTTGCCCCATGCCCTCAATATTGTACTTCTTACAGTGTTCCCTACCTTTCATGCCTCACATTTGTGTCCCCGCCTTCATATTTTCAAAGCCTCGTGTCCTCTGGTATCATTGCATAAGTGATAACCCCGTATATCTTCACAGCCCCGCAGCACCGCGCCCCATGAAATTAGCCCCGTAGCACACAGTTACCCCGCAGCGACATGAAGATAACCCACAGCCCCATAAAGTTAACCCCATAACACAGCCCCGTATTACGTCGACAGTCCGTCCGTTAAAGTACCAAAATAGTGCCCATGGCAACATCACTCCCCGCAATATCCATTCAACCCAATGTACTATGCCCATAACACAGCCCCAGGTAATTTCACATGACCGCTATGGCAGAATCAATTTCGTTCTATTAACGGCCGTACGCGCAATATCTGGACTTCTCTCGTCCAGGTGTATGTCTGCTGAGTGATTGCTGAACACAGAAATTCGGTCACAAATTATGTTTCAATCATATTTTACAAAAGAAAAAAATTGATGTTTCGTTACAAATCAATTAAAACGTGCATGTAAGCGTATTGTTTATAAGATGAAATAGTTTAACCTTTGTACACCGAGAACTTGTGCATGATAGATAAAACAAACATTAACAGGGCTGCGGAGTATCTTGGTGCTACGGGGCCAGCTTGACGGGGAGGCGGGTTATGTAGGTGCTACAGGGCTAACTTGACGGGGCTGCGGGGTATCTAGGTGCTACGGGGCTAGTTTCACGGGGCTGCGGGGTAACAATGTGATACACTTCACGGGGCTGCGGGTTGACTAGGTGCTACGGGGCTAACTGGACAGGGCTGCGGGGTATCTAGGTGTTAGGGGGCAAGTTTCACGGGGGGCGTGGTATCTAGGTGCTACAGGGCTAACTTGACGGGGCTGCTGGGTATCTAGGTGCTGCGGGGCAACTCTCACGGGGGGCTCGATAAGTAGGTGCTTTGGGGCTAACTTCACGAGGATATGGGGTAATTAGGTGCTGCAGGGCTAACATCACGGGGCAGAGAAAATAGTACTGGTGACCTATGAGAAGGTACGGTCGTGACCCCAGTGAGGTTCTAACACGCAACCTCCGGCGTGAGCGGCAGACATTTTAACCCATCAACACCACTGCGTGTGTACGTTGTCGTGAAGTGATGTATGCATAGGTCAATTCAAGCGGTGCTTCGGGGAAACCATATGCCACGAGGCATGTTGAGACATGGTGGCATAGGGCTAACATGGCGGGCCAACGAGGTAACTAGGTGCAACGGGGCTAACTTGGCAGGGCTGCGGGGTAACTAAGTGCTACGCGGCTGACTTGACGGGGATGCGGGGTATCTAAGTGCTACTGGGCTAACTTGACGGGGATGCGGGGTATCTAGGTGCTACGGGGCTAACTTCGAGGGGCTGCGGGGTAACTAGATGCTTGTGGGCTAACTTCTCGAGGATACGGGGTAACTAGGTGCTGCTAACATCACGGGGCTGATACGTGAAGGTACGGGTTACAAGTGCTGCAAGGATACTACAGGACACGAGTCTGAGTTTATGTGAACACGGGGACACAAAAGGGCGGTATGAAAGTTAGAGAGTAGTGTAAGAAGTGCTGTTTTGATAGCAGGGAACATGGGGCTGGGTTAGTGAGGCGGGGATGGTTCTACTTTAAATGGTTTTACCAGGGCTGCAATGATACTACAGGAAACGGGGCTGAGTTTATGTGAACGCGGGGACACAAAAGGGTGGTAAGAAAGTTAAAAAGTAGTGTAAGAAGTGCTGTATTGATAGCAGGGGACACGGGGCTGAGTTTGTGAGGCGGATATGATACAAATTGAAACGGTTTTACCAAAGATGCAATGATACTACAGGAAACTGGGTTGAGTTTATGTGAATGCGGGGACACAAAAGGGTGGTATGAAAGTTAGAGAGTAGTGTACGAAGTGCTGTTTTGCTAGCAGGGGACACGGGGCTGAGTTAGTGAGGCGGGGATGGTTCTACTTTTAACGCTTTTACCAGGGCTGCAATGATACTACAGGAAACGGGGCTGAGTTTATGTGAACGCGGGGACACAAAAGGGTGGTATGAAAGTTAGAGAGTAGTGTACGAAGTGCTGTTTTGCTAGCAGGGGACACGGGGCTGAGTTAGTGAGGCGGTAATGGTTCTACTTTTAACGGTTTTACCAGGGCTGCAATGATACTACAGGAAACGGGGCTGAGTTTATGTGTACGCTGGGACACAAAAGGGTGGCATGAAAGTTAGAGAGAAGTATAAAAAGTGCTGTTTTGTTAGAAGGGGACACGGGGCTGAGTTAGTGAGGCGGGGATGGTTCTACTTTTAACAGTTTTACCAAGGATGCAATGATACTACAGGAAACGGGGCTGAGTTTATGTGAACGCGGGGACACAAAAGGGTGGTATGAAATTTAGAGAGTATTGTAAGAAGTGCTGTATTGCTAGCAGGGAAAACGGGGCTGAGTTAGTGAGGCGGGGGTGGTTCTACTTTAAACGGTTTCGCCAGGGCTGCAATGATACTACAGGACACGGGACTGAGTTAATGTGAATGCTAGGACACATAGAGGTGGTCTGAAAACTAGAGATGACTGTTACAAGAAGTGTATTGATAGCAGGGGACACGGGCCTAACTCCTTCAGGCGGGGCTGTTACTTCTACAAACGGTGTTTTCAGTGCCAAGGGCACAGGGCTGAGGGCTGAGTTCATGTGAATGAGGGTGTTATCAAAGATTGGGAGCACTATAAGTAGAACTGTATCGAGTACAGGGGACACGGGACAGAGTATGTGAAGCGGGGATGATACTTATATCAACAATATCACCAGGGTTGCATTGATACTAGAGGGCACGGGACTGAGGAAATAGAACTGATGGCATATGAGAAGGTACGGTCGTGACACCAGTGGAGTTCTAACCCGCAACCTCCGGTATAAGCGGCAGACATCTTTACCAATCAACACCACTGCGTTTGTTCGTTGTCCTGTGGTGATGTATGCATAGGTTAATTCAAGCGGTACTTTGAGGAAACCATATGCCACGAGGCGTGTTGAGACATGGTGCCACGGGGCTAACTTGGCGGGGCTGCGGGATAACTAGATGCTAAGCGACTAACTTGATGGGGAGGCATGATATCTATGTGCTACAGGGCTAATTTTACGGGGCTGCGGGGTATCTAGGTGCTACGTGGCTAGCTTTATGGCACTGCGGGGTAACTATGTGCTACGGGCCTTACTTCACGGGGTTGCGGGGTAACTAGGTGCTGCGGGGCTAACTTCACGGGGATGCGGGGTAACTAGGTGCTACGGGGCTGACTTCACGGGGATGCGGGGTAACTAGGTGCCACGGGGCTGACTTCACGGGGCTGCACGGTAACTAGGTGCCACGGGGCTAACTTCACGGGGATGCGGGGTAACTAGGTGCTGCGGGGCTAACTTCACGGGGCTGTGGGGATAAACGGGGCCTGCGGGGCTAACTTCATACTCGTCCCAGAAAATGTGTTTCTTATATTCGGAATTTCGCTGCATCCGGTGTACAGTAAACTCCGATTATAACAAACTCCTTTGGACCATTTTAAAGTGTTCGTTATACCCAGAGTTTGTTATATCCATATAACTTTTTCATATAAATATATAGAAAGAAAAAAAAAACTCAGGTAGAGAAAATTTGTTTCTTCTATCCGGAATTTCACTATATCCGGAGTCGTTATATACGGAGTTTACTGTAGTTATATAACTATGTATAGCTTTGTTTATGGTACGTCAGACTTTCTTTTATATTTTTTCAGGGACAACATATTTATGGGGCCGATACCTCAACTACCCTTACAAAGAGGAGTTTTTAATTCTAGATCAGGACAAAGTGGCTAAATATATGATTCATCACCATGACTCCACGTGGCACGGATGGGACGCTCTCCTTATACGATTTTTCGTGCATCATTACAAAATCTTAACAGTATTAGCCACCATGGTTGTTCTCGCAGTTAGCATGTTGTGTTTAAAACGATTTATAATAAGGACACGTTATGAAAAAAACGGCTGCAGTAAACCATGGAGTTAGTTAATAGGTAGTTATACGAGTAGAGTTGTCTGTAACCACCTAAAAATAAGTTTAGTTCAGAAGTGTGTTATAATTTTACAGTGACTTGGTTGAAGAGTCCACTTATTTAAATACAGTCCATGTAGGATAATGTGACAGTGACGTAACAGTAGAGTTCAATAATATTAGTAGAGTAAAATGGGGGGAGTAATCTCCACATGTGGAGATTACTCACATGTGGAGATAACTCTTTGCACATGTGGAGATTACTCTTTGCACATGTGGAGATTGCCCTTTACACTTGACTATGTGGAGATTGCCCTTTACACGTGACCATGTGGAGATTTCCCTTTACACGTGCGCACGTGCCTACCCGAAGCCGTGCCCCTACACGTTTTGCACCACGTGTCATACCACGTGCTACACCACGTGGGAGGTAAAACTCTTTGGCACCGCTTCCTGAAATTCTGCGAGTCTTCCTGAAAGTGTCGCAGACCAATGAAAACTGGTTATAATCTTTAAGGAATATGTTTGGGAGGTAGAAATTATTTGGCAACGTCTCCTGAAAGTCTGCGAGTGTTCCTGAAAGTATCACAGACAGGTGCAGACCTTTCATGCCGTAACATATTATCCCGTCTTTTAAAACCTTTGAAACAGATATCACATTCAAACATCGCGCTTGAAGGCTAAACTGCAAATGAGGAGGAGTCATGTAAGTGTTCAGTTTAATACCTGTCCAATAATAGCGATGTTTTCATCTTCTTTTGAGGTCTGCTTCGGCTTTCTGCTCGCAGATGGCGCTCTCTGTCTAGGTTTCTTGGTACTCTTGTTACTAATACCGTCTAACTTCCCTCTGGAACCTTTGCGCTTCCGTGTTTCACTGACTTTTTTCATTCGTTGCAATTCTAGATCGATTAATGTCACTTCAGGTTTGGACTGACGTTCAAGCATACTTTTAGCTATAGCTGTCGTCTGCTCCGCTGGGAGGACCATCCGTATAAACATTTTAGAATGAGGCACATGTTTTTTACGATGATGAACATTTTCGGTAGAAAACTGGTGTGGTTCGATGCTATGAAGAAGGATCCCATCTATAAAGCGATAAAGAAGACAGTCAATCAACTAATTGCAACAGAACACTACGAAGGGGAGGAAGCCTTAAAGTACGCCATTCGTAAACGGAGATTTCTGTTTGATAAAGTGCTGGACAATTATGTTACTCCACAGTTGGAAGAGAAAGAAGATACTGAACAAATGGAAGTTACTGAGTGAAAGTGATATAACAGGACTGTCGAACTTGTTCGGCTAATAGTAAAACGATATAGTCGAAGCTGAAGTGAGCTGCATGTCTTTTGTATAAAAGACTTTATGATCTGTGACATTTTTATCAACGAATTGACTGACTTCATTCATGTGTTCCATCTGGAAAGAGCAAAGCATGTGTCTGTTTTATTAAAACTCATGCTTTTATATTAAAGACATGTAATTACCTGTAGAGATTTAGAGAAAAAATAAATGTAGCTTATAAACAAAGGTGTTGCTTTTTGACTTCTCTTTCTCGGTCATTTTTCCAATAGGTGGTGTTTACCAATTAACTAAGAGTATATAAAAAAAGTCTAGCAACAAGCAAGAGTTTAAATCAAATAATAAGCTTTTATCTAAAACTATTCATTTAAAATATACGCAAGATTAAAATAACGTTTTCCTACAGCGCTCACGCCACTAAAATTAACGCTATTCAAAGTACAGGCTTGCGGTTTACAGGTCGCAGTGTGTCCTTGGTATTCTTTCAAAAAATGTAATTTAATTGTGTCACCATGACAATCTCGCTTGTTATTTAATACCCGTTTGTGGTTTTTACAAGTATGCAGTTGATGTCCTTTCAAAATATTATATTAGTTATCAACTTTTTTAAATATTTGATTAATCTACATGTATGTTGAGAAATATACGCAAAAGTTTGTTTTATTTTCATTGCATTATACGCTTGAATAAACCGTCCTATCTTTTAATAAGTGTTTCATTTGAAATTTTACAATGGGTAGGTTCCATTTATTGATCATTGGGATGCTCATTAAAGTCCAGTATTACTTGTATGATTTCGACGGCATACCCCAAATTTGAAATGAAATAATCCAAAATATCAACATGCATGTCTCATTTGCAGGAACCAGTGCCATATAGATAGAAATCGAATATAACAATTTGACACATATAGCCACAAACATTCAGGAGACCGTGCCAAACAACTCTTACCTCCCTTAGATATTCCTAGAATGGTTAGAATCCGTTTGCATTGGTCTGCGACACTTTCAGGATAATTCGCAAACTTTCAGTAGGCGGTGCAAATGGAAAAACAGTCGTTCATAACATCCCGGTTCCATCCCAGGTCTTTTGCACCTGTCTGTGATACTTTCAGGAACACTCACAGACTTTCAGGAGACGTTGCCAAATAATTTCTACCTCCCAAACATATTCCTTAAAGGTTATAACCAGTTTTCATTGGTCTGCGACACTTTCAGGAAGACTCGCAGAATTTCAGGAAGCGGTGCCAAAGAGTTTTACCTCCCACGTGGTGTAGCACGTGGTATGACACGTGGTGCAAAACGTGTAGGGGCACGGCTTCGGGTAGGCACGTGCGCACGTGTAAAGGGCAATCTCCACATGGTCACCTGTAAAGGGCAATCTCCACATGTGCAAAGAGTAATCTCCACATGTGCAAAGAGTAATCTCCACATGTGCAAAGAGTAATCTCCACATGTGCAAAGAGTAATCTTTCCCCCCCCCCCCCCCCATTTTACTCTACTAATATTGTGTAAATCCGTTTAATAATGCAAAGATTAATGCTTTTCCTGTCCTCATGATGTACCTTTATATTCAATGCTAGTGGAGTTTGTGTACATATATATATGTTACGTCACTGTTGCATTATCCTGAATGAGCAGTAAATCGGTGATTTATAAGGATTGAACTTTTCTTGCACACATGTTCTACATTTGTATTCAATGGATGAAAGCTTTTGCGTACAAGTATGTCTATTACGACACTGTCAGAATATCGTTAGTTTACTCTACCATCAAACTATCATTAATTAACTGTACTTGGAATTACACTTGATTCAGCGCTTTTGATGAAAAATTACAGAACGATTACTGGAGGGGAAGAGGTGAAGAAGGGAGGAGGAGGGGAAGAGAGGAAGAGGGGAATTGAAGTGAGGTCGTATCGCCTGTTGGGACTAACCTGATATGTCAACGACGAAAAACAGTACCTTATCATCAGCCAAACTAATATCCAGTATTATCTAAGCCTTATGACAATATTTAAATTAAACAAAATTACACATTAGCGGTTTAAAGGTTTAAATTTCAGCTAAATTAATCCATGTCAAAGGCCGCTTATTGCATATCTACGAAGACACTTTTTACAAAATTTGTACTTTCTGATTATTGTTTATTAGGGTGCTTATTATTGGTATGCTAATAAAAAAATACATGTACAAAATGACCCCACTTTTACCATTATTTATATTGTTTATTTTGGTATCATATACATTTAAAGTGAGATCCCTATAACATAAGACCGTTAAACATACATCGCATCAATAATGACGGTGTTGAATCATGGAATGTGAGTTATAGTTGTTTATTCTTTAGATTCTGTGCAGATAAGATATCTACAGAAGCCCAATAGTGCCACTTTGCCTTTTTAAAATCGATTTTTTCACCATAACTAAGTTGAAAATTCAACTTATTATTAGTTGAAAATTCAAGATACTTAGTTGAAAATTCAAGATGCTCAGTTGAATATTCCAGATATTAAGTTGAACATTCAACTTACTAATGTGACAAGCAGTAACTTTCACCTTAGTATCTTGAATTTTTAACTTATTAAGTTGAAAATTCAACTTAGTATCTTGAATTTTTAACCCAGTAAATTGAATTTTCAACTTATAATAGTATCTTCAATTTTCAACTAAGTATCTTCAAATTTCAACTGACTATCTTGAATTTTCGACTTAGTAAGTATTCAACTTAGTATCTTCAATTTTCAACTTAGTGTCTTGAATTTCCAACTAAATTAAGTTGAATATTCAACATACTATCTTGAAATTTCAACTTTAGTTAGTATCTTGAATTTTTAACTTAGTAAATTGAATATTCAACTTAGTATCTTGAATTTTCAACTTTCAACCTGAATTTTTCAACTTTGTATCTTGAATTTTCTACTAAGTGAGTTAAATTTTCAACATCGTATCTTGAATTTTCAACATAGCTATGTTGCAAAAAATCAATTTAAAAAAAAACAAAGTGGCACTATTGGGCTTCCGTAGATATCACCATTACAGTCATTTGATATTATATATCTAATATATCTATATACATTGTATTTGATATACATTGTATATCATCTCTCTTAAAACATTAAATATGTGTTCATAAAAACCATTGGACCTTGGTGTCTGACCTATGGGATCCGACCTTGGTGTCTAACCTTGGGATCCGACCCCAGAATATAGTTGTTTAATCAAAAGACATAAGAATAGTCTCCTTTTTTCAGCAAAACATAATACTTGACTGTGTAAGTTTAGATTCATCTAATTGAAGACATTTTTAAGATGTCTAGAAGTACATCTAGTGTTGTATGATAATTTCGTTTTCAGAGTTACCATACCTATAGCTATGTCATCATATATATAACTTTTGTGTTATCAGAACTTTTGCTTTATCAGACCTATAGCTGCTGCATTATCATACAATTATTTTGTTATCTGAGTAGCCTTTGCAATACCATACCTGTAGATACTGTTTTAACATAACAGTTGCTATTATTTAACATACCTATACCCAAGGGTTATCATACCTTTTGCTATAAGACCTATAGCTATTGCGTTAACATACATACAGCTATTGCATTATCATACCTATACCCAAGGGTTACATGTATCATACTTTAAAATAACAATTGTGTTTTCAGACATATTTCTATTGCGTTATCATGAATACAGCTATTGTGTTATCGTACCTATATATATTGTGTTATCATACCTATAGCTATTGTGTCATCATACCTATAACTATTATGTTATCCTACCTAAGCTATTGTGTTATCATACCTATAAATAGCGTTTCATCATACCTATAACTATTGCGTTATCCTACATATAGCTATTGTGTTATCATACCTATAAATATTGTGTCATCATACAATAGCTATTGTGTAACCATACAACAGATATTGTCTAAGCATACCTATAGCTATTGTGTCATCATACCTATAACTATTGTGTTATCATACCTATCTATCTATTGTATTATCATACCTTTAACTATTGTGTTATCCTTCCTATAGCTATTGTGTTATCATACCTATATATACTGTGTTATCATACCTATAGCTATTGTGTCATCATACCTATTGTGTTATCCTACCTATAGCTATTGTGTTATCATACCTATGAATAATGTTTCATCATACCTATAACTATTGCGTTATCTTACATATAGCTATTGTGTTATCATACCTATAACTATTGTGTTATCATACCTATCTATCTATTGTGTTATCATACATGTACCTATAGCTATTGTGTTATCATACTTATAGCTATTATGTTATCCTACCTAAGCTATTGTGTTATCATACCTATAAATAGCGTTTCATCATAACTATAACTATTGCGTTATCCTACATATAGCTATTGTGTTATCATACCTATAAATATTGTGTCATCATACAATAGCTATTGTGTAACCATACAACAGATATTGTCTAAGCATACCTATAGCTATTGTGTCATCATACCTATAACTATTGTGTTATCATACCTATCTATCTATTGTATTATCATACCTTTAACTATTGTGTTATCCTTCCTATAGCTATTGTGTTATCATACCTATATATACTGTGTTATCATACCTATAGCTATTGTGTCATCATACCATTGTGTTATCCTACCTATAGCTATTGTGTTATCATACCTATGAATAATGTTTCATCATACCTATAACTATTGCGTTATCTTACATATAGCTATTGTGTTATCATACCTATAACTATTGTGTTATCATACCTATCTATCTATTGTGTTATCTTACATGTACCTATAGCTATTGTGTTATCATACTTATAGCTATTATGTTATCATACCTAAGGTCATTGCTTTATCATACCAATAGCTATTGATTTTATAAACTTGAAGGCATACGTTCATCTCATCCCGTCATATCCGGTTTTGGGCTTTGTATTGTATGGCAATACTCCATCTACGTGTTTTCAACATCTCTTCACATGTTTGCAGTGATTAAATGTTTTTAACTCGTGGTCTGCACACACTGTGATACCACGCACGGGCGTGTCTATTCATCAATTTTTTATTGAATGATGTTGCAGGCAATGAATCAATATCTGCGCTGTCTTATCGGAAATTGATTCATTTTACCTGGCTGATATGTACAGATTGAAGTATTGATTATTTCATTATTTATTCTTCAATTATAGACCCAAACAAATCAATAACAGTGATGACAAATACTTGTTGTTTGATTTTATGTGATTTAGTTCAATCTTTGTCGGTCTTAAAAATTCTGACAATACTCAGTAGGACGTTTTTGCACATGCCCGGCCACATATCACATTAATGTCATTTATCGCTGTTGTTTTTTTTCAAATTGCTTGTCTAGCTGGCGATAGTTTCTATTTCATTAGTTGTATTACTGTTCAGAATAGCCGTCTTGCATTGTACATGACAAAGGATGAATGTTTTATAAAATATGTAAGAACTTATCTTTATTCAGGGAGCTAGGTGTATAATAAAACATTTGTGTCGCTATTTGCTTCAATGTAAAACAATGATTTTAACAGTATTTTACTACGAGACGCTCTATCTCAGCATGCATTGATTTTCTGGGCTTTTATTGACTCTCTTGTTTCGGAACATTAACCACGCCATTTTGCCAAGTCTTTAAATCCCCAGCTATATCAATACTTCAGGTGAGTGACCGTTCCAAGGTGATAAGCTCGGATCCAACCCAATGCTTGTAAGGGTGTTCTGTGTTTTGTCTTCATTATCCTTTTTATACTAATTTATTTGTTTATTCATTTATTCAGAGAGAGAGAGAGAGAGAGAGAGAGAGAGAGAGAGAGAGAGAGAGAGAGAGAGGAGGGGGGAGGGGGGGGGGGAGGGGTAAAATTTATTTGTCTAAGTGACAGACATAAACGAAAATATAACTGACAAATGCGGTGGTGTAGAGGTAAAGGTGTCTCCTCATATGACACCAATACTGATTTTTTTCAGGAAGCGGACTCGAGAGCTACAAGCTTTCTTCACAATCGAGCTAAAATAAATTAGTATAGACTAAATATTCAAACTAGACTCGTCAAAAAAGATATTCATAATTTTATACGACAGTGCGACTTCTCAGGAGTGAACATCCCTGGGGACACAGAAATGTGATTGTTGTAGAAAGGTGTTGATCTGGAGAGATTTCCTTACATAATAGAGTCAGTGGGAAAGAAAATACGTGTCTCTTTAAGCATGGTGTTACTTGTCCTTTCGGGATTCAAAATTCAAAATATTTTTACACAGGCTCATATTTTTCAGTTATGATACTGATATCATTTGTAAGAGAATAAATCATTGCTTAAAAAGCTCGTTCAGTTTCGGTAAAAAATCCAAATTTCTCCAAAATGATATATTAAAACATTGGATGAATTATGGAGAGTGCTACAAACAACAACACAAGTAAACAATTTCTTAAAATCTGTTAAAAATGTTGATAAGTATGGTATGACGGCACCGCTATATTTTGATTATATTGGGATTTAAAACTGATCGTTTGCAACGCTAAATATAATTTGGTAGCGAATAACTTCAAAAATTGCAGCAATAGTTTATAGAAGTTTATACTGAGACCTTTTTATTTGATGATTCGTTCTGAAACATGTTATTTACAGACAGTTAAAAGAACATAATTTTTTCACCTAAATCTGAGAGCAAGCAGTTTTACTGTGTGGTAATAATACTGGTTTGTCCGCTGCCCCTTTTTCACGTGCAGGATTCATTCTGTGTATGTTTGGCTTTTGTTAATGCTGTGCTTGATGGTGTTAATGGTTTACTTTGCTTATTTCATTGTTTAAGTGTCAATCTTAAACGACTTGCTTCTTTCTATCAGGATGGTTAAATCGCTGTATTACGAATAAAGTTTATATGACCATCTCTATGACGTCAGAGCTCTGAAATACATGTATATATTGTCATGTTTCGGTTACACAAGTTCAAGCGGAATTTCCGAATACAACATGAAATGAGTGTAGCTTTTCTCAAGTTTGATAGGACGAGCCTCGTTTTCAAATGTCGTTACTAGGGCAAATACTGCTGCGGGAAGTAAGGCCATGTATCTCAGATATAAACTTCTTTTGGTACTGATGTTCTCCACTAATATTTTAGCACTCGCCTTATGCCTTAAAAAGTACTAAGTTAATCTAGTATAATGTAGTAAATGTTGTCGTAAACGCTAGAAAAAAGAACGCAAGGGGGATAATTCCGCTTTTCTAATACAAAATGTTCAGAAGTTGTTTTCCATATAGCATTGGTTGAGCGATTAATCTAAGCTAAACTTGGTTCGCAACCAAGAATAATGGACTAGTATAGAACTGTAGTACGAGTTACAAAAACACTCTATCAAATTAAAAAAAGTAATCTGTCATTTGTTTAATCGAAGATGAATTCGAACAATTTGAAAGTTCGACTGAAATTCTGTTAACGCTCTGACAACGGCGTTCTTAAAGGGGCATTCCCTATAATGGATGTTAAACTAAATAACCTCCAAAAGTTAACATAAATAATAGAATCTTTGGAAATATTATAACTCAACCTAAAAGTTTCAGCTATGCATTCCCAGTCAAGCGGTTAACGATATACTGCAGTACCGTAATGCCCTAGTCATAGTGTCACGTTTTTGCCGCCACGTTTAGCTACGTTAGGAAACAAGGCTAAAACGTGAGCAAACGTAGAATAAAGTGGCTTAAACGTGATCAAACGTGACCTGGAAATAACGTTTTCCAACAACGTACAACGTCGTCTGGCATAGGAGGAGTGTCAGACCGGTTTTTCCGGCATGGGTAAAATCACCGGAAATGCCGATCCGATATGCAAGAAATGATGATACGTTCTGTCACGTCAAGGATATCAGAAGCTATCTGCCAGAGACCCCACATTTGATATCCCTCCATCTGGGACATCAAATCATTTGTGTTCTTGCTTAAGCCTAAGTGCTGAACCTCTACAACGGATTTCCCCTCGATTTCGGCCAGTTTCATCAATTCATGTGCGTGACGAGCTACAGCTGAATGTGGGTGGTCGCAGCGTGGCGGCAGCGAGGCATAACGAAGCACGTTGTGGAACAACGTGGCGACAACGAGGCGACAGCGCGGCGGCAGCGAGGCGACAGCGCGGCGGCAGCGAGGCATACACCGACTTTGATCATCGTTGTTCCCTCTCAATCGTATCACAACGGGACTACAACGAGGTGACATCGTTGTCTAGCATGTAGCGATAACGTTGTACAGCGAAGCAACCGGCTTTAATTTCCAAATCGTGGGTGTCAGAAACGGGGCACAACCGCGCGGCCAAAACGTGACACTATGACTGGGGCATTAACCATTCAATAATCTCTTGTAGAGTTGTTGTTGTTGTACAATTAATGGGTGGATGCGATTTGTTACAGAGTCTTTTATATTGCATCTTTCGTCATAGGCTCTTCTTTGAAATTGTATTTATTTATCATTTTATGTTCATTGAACATAATAATTATAATCTATGTTTCGAGAATATAATCTGCTAGATGTAGGGAGTGCCCCTTTAACACTTTGACAGAAAGAAAAGAAGATAGCAGATGACACATTCCGGAAGAAAAATCTTGATTGTATGATAATTCTTTATGATGATTCTTGTACATGTACATGTATTATGATAAATAAATAATTATGTTTCGAACTAAAAAGCCATTGACTATCAAATGATCAAGTATTTAAATGGATAGATTCAGGGGAAACATACATAGAGCTCCAGCAGAATAAACCCAGTTGTATTAAGTGTGCAAGTCAGGAACATTGTTTAACAAAAGTACTTTGCATGTGCTCACATTTCAAATGGTTATGTTTTATGGGCGGGGCGGGGGGTAAATTAATGATTAGGGCTGCAGTCTTCATTCATACATAGGGCCGTTGTTATCGGAGGCGAATTCAATATGAAAATCTGATAACGGTGGGATTACATGAAATATTCACCATAATAGGGACATGCATTTCAAGCCCGTAGATTAATAGTTATGCGTGCGTCAATTATCTGGAAGTGTTCCAGATCCACAGCTACTGCTACTTCTACTGCCAACTTCACGATTTTGCTACTACCAGCTACTGCTACTTCTACTGCCAACTTCACGATTTTGCTACTGCCAGCTACTGCTACTTCTACTGCCAATTTCACGATTTTGCTACTGCCAGCTACTGCTACTTCTACTGCCAACTTCACGATTTTGCTACTGCCAGCTACTGCTACTTCTACTGCCAACTTCACGATTTTGCTACTGCCAGCTACTGCTACTTCTACTGCCAACTTCACGATTTTGCTACTGCCAGCTACTGCTACATGTACTGCCAACTTCACGATTTTGCTACTGCCAGCTACTGCTACATGTACTGCCAACTTCCTACTCATCGTTTTGTGGTGGTAGGGAGAGTCCACCACCCGTGTTTATGTTTGATGAAGATGCTTTCAATGAACGAATTACTAATAGTTTTAAAGTTATTTTACCATACATCCAGTTTTAGGGTTAACGATTGATAAATAGTTGACATGTGGATCTGCATGTAACGATATATATCCTCCATCCATTTATAGCAAGAAAGGTGGCTTCGAAAAAGGGAATATTTCATCGATTTATATGCAATAAAGTCTTCTCACATTTCACAAATATTTTTTTTATAAGACAATTTGAAGTAGTGTGTATTTTCATGCAATGCTGCATGCTCTTACTATTATTTTGTCAACAGGCGTTTCAAATGTGCTTTGTGTTATATGACGCGTGAGATAGTCACATGTAAAGTCATTTTGTAACTCTTGTTCTTTTTCTGCGCGAAGGTTATTTCATCTATGGAGACAAAAATAGTTTGATATTTAAGTTATTTGCATGCTTATGGAACTGTGACGAAATATTCAGTATAATTGTAATCACCATGGTTATCTATACTGGGTACATGAGTAGACCTACAGTCAACATTATGGGTGAATGTCATTTCACAGCTGATATGAATTGAACTATTAAAATTATGGCAAGCCAGTTTACTATTTAAACTGCCAACATTTACTTCTGAGGCCTGTTTTTTCTTTATCTAAAAGAAGCAATTTTAAGTAAAGAAAAGTTAACTAACTTCCCAAATCAGTTCCGATTATCTTTAATGCTGTCAATAGTTTGAAGGTACATGCTGAATCGATTAAGTAACTTTGGATTTTATATAAGGGAAGAAAACTGAAATTAAGAAAGAGTCTTTTCCAAAACAGTTTTGATTATCTTTAGACTGTAACAGCAGTAGCGATACGAAGAAAAGCCAGAGTCAAGTCACCCACTAATACTTCATTTACATTAACTTAACACTTTGTCATCTGACTAAAGCGGCAATGTCTGAAACTCTCAAAATAATTACCATTTTTTCACCATGCAAAGTTCATTTTTTAGCCATTTTCAATGACAATGAACACGATGAAATGTTTCAGGGCCTCCAATACCCCTAACATCCATTATTTTGCCTACATCAAAATAAATATATTTACAGTACGATTTTTCTCAAATTTGCCGAGATAGTGCATGACAATCTATATACGGGAATACATTTCGTTTGGATCAGATGAGTTGCTTTTTTCTGTAACGCTATATACAAAAATGTATAGACATGCGAACCCGAGGGTGTGGTCCATTTTGACCCACAGGGCATGATGTTAACGAACTTGGTAGCGATCCAGTAGACAATGTTACATGCAAAATATCTATACGCTCTAGGATTTGTGGTTTTGCAGAAGAAATATTTCCTATCGAACCTATATATGGGCATAATTTGCACAAAATCAGTGGAGGTCAACTAGATAAGGCTACAAAGTTAACATTTAAGTCCTTGGCCTTCCGGTTTTTGAAGAGAAGATTTTTAAAGCTTCTTTTTACTTTTTTACCATAATAACCGGAGTTCTGCCTGGAATGAAATTTTTTATACATCTTCGATAGAAGACCGCCCAAGAAATAAAATTACCATGCTGCATCAACTTCTGTCAAGCGTTTTAGGAGTAGATGTCATCTGGAGCAAATTGTTGACGATGGACGACGGACCCGGAGTGATTAAAAACCAGCACGTTGAGCACGTTGTGCTCAGGCGAGCTAAAAGCTTACAGGTTAAAATTAGAGATTTTAAAATGGCATGGTACAAAAATTACGCTAGGCGATTCTACTGGTCTACTATAGGTTAAAAATGTTTTTATAATCATATACCACCACCAGCTTAATATTTAAAAATATTTAAGTTTGTTGAACAAGGATAAATATCAGGAAATTCGACACTTCTGAATTGAAAAGGTTCATGGTATTGTAAACACACAGCGGTGTATATTTGGTTATAGGTTTAAACTCACTACTTGAAAGCCCCGTCATGGTCAGAGCTACTGGGTATTGAAAATTACACCAAAGTCGGTATCGATGATCTGCGAATGCAATTTTAAACATGTGTGTGAAATATTTATTACTGTTTTCATGAAATCATATTGGAGTTATAACAACGATAATGAAACGTACACGTTTCGTCGGCTTCTTCGTTGGAATTTTAGTTTTAATTTTCCTTGTGAGAAATCTTGGTTATTTATTTAAAGAATTTGTCTTTCATGTGAATGTAAATGTTAAAGTATGTGATACCTGCTCTATGCAATATATGAATGAAATCCGCCATACTAAAGTAATTCCGAATATGTTACATCAAATATATTTCCCCGTAAAAAGGAAAACTCTATCCGAAGAGCTAACTATTGCGCGTCAAAGTTGGATTATTCAGCATCAAAATTTCACGCATTATTTATGGAACGAAACTTCTGTTCTAACATTTATTCGTAGACATTATCCGCACCTAGAATCTCGCTATAAGAGTTATGATTATTGGGTACGACGTGTGAATGTTGCCCGATATTTGATACTGTACCATTACGGAGGCTGGTACGTGGATACAGACATGACGTGTGTTCACAGGTAACAGTGTTGTAAACTTGTACTTCTTGTTAAAGTCCCAGGATCACATTTATAAATACATGTAGCTCTATTTTTTTAAAGAAAGATGTCTTACTGACAGAAATGGCCTTTATTTGTAGCAAAAACATTAATAACTTTGCTTTTTAAATAAGTACGTATAAGAAACATAGCGCAGTTTTTTCTTTCAAAGATATTGCGAAAAGTAAGAAAGGCTTTCTTGTAACTCTTTTTTTCTCGAATACAAAAAGGCATTTCAACATTGTTTTAGAGTGAACAGAACATGGTTCTATCATTATCCTATCAATGAATTTATGTGTTGCGATATCAGTAAATTAAAAGTGAGCATAGGACTTTAAGCACCTGTGCTCATAGGTTTTGCTACTTCTTCTTAAGCCATTCTTAATCACAATCCATCGTAACATACACAGTGTGCTTCACCGATGATATGAATAACCTCGCAAAAATTGTAGTATGAAAAAAAAGGAGAAAGAATTTGAAATATGAATTAAATTTGTCCATTCAATACATTTTAAACCATTTATTTTAGCTGACTGAATATGTATACATGTGGATATGACTGAGTTTCAATGTATTGCTAATTTGCAATAAATAAAGTTAACATGGTAGTAAGATAAGTGTGTAAATGATATCTCTCACAACTAACCCATAGAAACAGTCCAAATATTATCGATATCGTGTGCATAATTACTTTTCGTGTTTTTTTTCTTTTGTCCGTTAACTACTGCGTTATAGGTCTTCCACTAAAACGTGTCATTTTTAGTGTACGCGGATTTATTTAGTACATTGTACATTTTCTTTAGTTTATATTTATTTTAGCGACTTAACAATCTTCCCACAAGTCAAGAGTAAACATAGCACGAAGTCAAGATCTTTTGCTATCAAATGTCATAGTTTCATACTTGAAGAAATTGAGGGCGAAATTCGAATATTTTAAAATTGACAGTAAAATTGAATAAGGCCAATTGAAAATCTTTAGCAAGGAACAAGTAGGGCTACATACTGTTTTTTTTCATGGTGTCTAACAACTGATACTGATAATAACCGGCCGTACTACAGTTATGTACTGACTGGGTGCTTACCTAGCCAACCTTCTAGAGAAGAAAAAGAACTAGACCCCTACTCTCCGTCAAAAGAACCCCAACAAAATCGTCAGCTTTCTAACATAAAGAGATAAGGTCAGTAGCAGAGCTCGGATGAGTGGCCTCAAACAGTGATTTCAAGTTAAGGACTCTAACCGAGAACTCCATTTCATACCGTTAAGACACAGAAACGGTGCTTCCGTCAAGCTTCGAACTTAAGAGTACGTTTCATAAAGTTAAGCCAACGAATTACTTCGTTTTATGTATTCTAGTCTATAAAATATCATAAGTTGTAAAGTTAAGACCGTAAGCGTGCGTAGAATATTTCTTTTCAAATTATTGGAGGACGGCAAGTAAAATCTATTCACAATATGACCTACATGGTCAGTTTTCACACATTACATTACTATTAGGTTACATACTCATCTATGGCAAAGCTTGATTCTTATTTCCATTTGCAATCTTGTATCTTTAAAATGATAATATGAAATTACAGGCATACACCTTTTGTTAAGGAGCTAAGAAACACTTTCTTGATATTAGAAAAGGATATTTCCATCTGTTCACTAATGTTTTCCGTCTGTTCACTAATGTTTTCCGTCCGTCTGTTCACTAATGTTTTCCGTCTGTTTACTAATACATTTCACTCAGTTTACTTTTATATGTCAGTCTGTACACTAATCTGTTTCAGTCACTAGTATATAATACATGTAGTCAGTTCACAAAAATGTTTCAGTGCCTAATGTATTACAGTCAGTTAACTAATATATTTCCGTCAATTCACTTATATGTATCTGTCACCAAGTTTACATGTACTTAGATCTATGTATTTCGCTCAGTCTGTGCACTTTATTCTTATATTTTAGTCTGTTCAATTAATATATGGTCATTTGTTAACTAATATATTTCAGTTTGTTCACTCACATATTTTAGACTATGATAATAAATTTCCATCTATTCAGTTAAATATCTCAGCCTGTTCACTAATATTATGAGTATACTAGTTGTAGTTCATCTGTTAACTTATATATTCAGACTGTTAACTTATATATCCACGACATAATCAGTCTGTTCACTTAATATTCAGCGTTCACTTATATATCAGACGTAACTATATATTCAACGTTAACTATATATTCAGTCTGTTCACTTATATATTCAGTCGTTCACTTAATATTCAACTGTAACTTATATATTCAGCTGACAATATCAGACGAACTAATATTCAACTGTAACTAAATTCAGCGTTACATAATTCAGACGAACTATATATTCAGACTGTACTTATATATTCAGTCTGTTCACTTATATATTCAGTCTGTTCACTTATATATTTTCACCTTTTCACTAGTATATTAAGTTCGTGCACTCACAAATTTTAGTCTGTTGACTTGTACATGTATATACTCACCTGTTCACTAACATATTTCAGTTCGTTCACTTACATATTTCAGTTCGTTCACTTACATATTTCAGTCTGTCAGATCTTACAGTGGAAGCAGAACGGTTGGACAAAAGTGTTATTCAGCATTATACCTTCCCTATTGGGACGTCAAATGACTTCTTCGGAATCACCCCAAAACATCAGTTCTTAAAATCTGTCTTGGACCATTTACCTAACTCAGATCGATGGTTCATATTTCCGTATCCTAATACAGTTCTTACAACAGGTAAACACATTCGTTACGTTCAATAGATTACCTCAAATGTTTTATTCGTTTGTTTGTAAAGCCTTTGTTTATGTAAAAGAGACGGAAATTGTTGGTATGCAGGTTATTACAAAAGTCACACGGCAGAATGAAAGTTACATGGCTGCATAGAAGTTACAAGGTTGAATGGAAATTACATGGTTGAATGGAAGTTATATTGTTTAATGGAAATCACATTGCAAAATAGAAGTTACGTGATAGAATGGAAGTTACATAGCAGAACGGAGAACCTGCATCGGCCAATGCCATGACCATTGATACTTTTCTTATTATTACCAAACAATGATTGTTTTATTTTGTTTTCATTTTTGCAGGTACTACCTATATGTGGGGATGATACTTCAACTACCCTTGGCGATGAATCTGTTCATACATTTCTTACAATTACTAAACAATGATTGTTTTATTTTGTTTTTAATGTTACAGGTACTACCTATATGTGGGGATGATATCTCAACTATCCTTGGTGATACTTTTCTTATTATTACCAAACAATGATTGCTTTATTTCTTTTTATTTTTTTTATTTTTTTTGCAGGAACAACCTATATGTGGGGAAGATATCTCAACTACCCCTACAAAGATGAATTTATGATTCTTGAGAAAGAAGAAATCGCGAGATACACACGCCACCATCATCACTCTACGTGGCATGGATGGGATGCGCTACTCATACGATTTGTTGTGAAATACCGCCAACTTATTTTATTACCCTTTTTAACCGTTATTGTTTTAGGTGTTTTTTGGTTTATTAAGTCAAAGCGAAAAGCTGACGAGGAAACTAGTTAGTATTTACGAAACATGCATTGTCTTTACACACTTAATTAACTGTGAATTTTGTTCTTTAATATGCTTTTTGATTGTAGAAAAAACATTTTTTAGAAACAAAACTCACGTTAGTAAATTTTAGACTTTTAAATGATATATATACGCAACACTTAAAAGTAACTATCATAATTTGAAGATACAAATTAAGCTCAAATTAAACTCTAATTTGCACATTTTGACATTGTATTATCAATGTTACAATCAGATGCAGATACAAGACCCTAGCTGTTTACGAACATACCACTAGGTTCTTTTACTTTCCCGGTGTATAGCACCGAAACGAATGAGACTACCTCTTTGTTTCACTAGTTCATATCTAGATGGGTGAGAAACACTGAAATATGTTTCTGAAATTTCAAGTGCCATATTTATTTCTGTCCGTTATTAAAAGACTTCATCATACGTTGCTCATGCAGAAGGTTTATACCAGGGACACATTATCACACTTTTCATTTTGTCAAATTTGAAAACTTCAATTAAATAAAAAGATGACAGTTGTGAACACGAGATACATTTCCTTGTTTGTTTATCTTAGTCCATAAAATAAATACTTTAACTAGCACAGTTGCGATGGTCTAAAATAACCTTGATGTGGTTTAATTATGCTACTATATTAATGAAAAAAGAATCTGTTTCTCCTTTCTTCATATACATGTACTGTAAAAACTTGCAGTCCCATACTTATTAGGTACATATTTGTCTTATTCTAAAACCGTATCTTACGGCGATTTGTCTTCCGTATTTAACCATCTAATTTCACGTTAGTCTATCGATTGCCTAAATTTGTGTACTAGACCTCTGCATATTGAATTGCTTTCAGAAAACATGAACCTAACGATTCCTATCTTAACCCTGACTTCTTCAAAAGATCTTTACAAATGTATTACCTCTTATGGACGTACAGATCATATTCTATACTCTTTTTCCAATATAACAATTGGTTAATTGCTTAAATGTTCAAAATACACCACTCCACCATGTGTCTGAACGCATCAGTAAATGCACTAATAAATCTTTGAGCAGTTTAAAAATTAATGTTTACCTTACTAAATACCTGTTACGCAAAAAGTTAATCGCAAGGACAAATAGCAAGGATTTCGACTTAAAGTATAGGCTGGTGCTAGTATTATTGATATTTGATTTATTTGTGTCATAGTCAACACACCGGTAAACCCGATAAGCGGGAGCGACTGACAGAAAAAATTAATCATTTTTTGTAAGGGTTGATATTTCCCTATTTTCTTGGAATACTATTATATCTATCTAAACAAGGAATTAATAGTTATAAAGGGCGATGATTTATACACCAATACGTCTTTTTAGATTTAAATTTGGTGAAGTATTAACTGAGAAATACGAGTGCATATCTACTGAAATAACGACTTGCCAACCCATATATAAGATAATAACTACAATCTCTCCAAATGTCAACTCTATGAACCACGTTTTGGTGAAGCTGTCCAACTTTAAAATAGGATTATGTACTGTTTAAAAAGAAAAAGCTGGCGTGAAAAAAATGTCATATTTCGTTCGAAAAATCGTTCAGTCAGGCGTTTTTAAGCTGTTTCGATGGAAGATATTGCCTGTAAATGATTAAACTGGTAAAAACACTACTCGTGAAAATATAATGAGCTACGTTTATATGTGGACGCTGGATAGGTGGCTTTGAATATTGAGATTACAAATCCACATCTTATAGTATTTGATATCGAATAACTTGTCTCAAAATATGTGACTCACGATGATATTACATACGTATGCATCGTCGGAACCCCCGTTAAATATTCCGTTGCCACTCCTGTATTTCGACCGATGAAGCATAGCGTAAAGAGGGGGACGTGGGTATCCGACGATGACACATATAATACGATAAACACTGCTTTGCCATGGTAAGATTTTGAAGCAGAATTGTGCCACTGGCCTTCACGGTGTGGACATGAGCCTGATGGGCGACACGGCATCGCAATGTACTTGAAAAGTATGCTGCATGAGAAAGTTAGTCTAACCTTTAATGTATTTATTTCCTGAATAATAACCACTAATAAAAAAGCCAGCGTCGAAAATACGGGCGATCGGCCTTTAATTTGTCTGTTTTATTGTGTTAAGAATTGAAAGAAATGTCATCGCATAGAAAAGTGAAAAATATGTGATGACAGCCACTTGTATAGTTTATGTTTCGTTACCAATAAAAAATATCACTGCTTTTGCAATAAATATTTCTGTCAACAGTTAAATTGGTCTTAAAAATTGTTTCACACATTAACGCTAAACCACATGCATACAAAAATGTTCCAATTCAGTATGGACGAGTACATCGGTCTACAGGAGTTACTTCCCATGACGAAGAATTGTGTATCGTATAATACATATACGTGTATTTTAAACCAGCATGTAATTAAACTGTGTTTGCAGATAAAAGTCGACAGGAATGGTCTTGTGACACTAATGCCGATTTTGTTTCCAGGTTTCCCGCTATTCCCCAAACTTGTATTATTAAAGCATGTCTGATTGATATGTAGAAAGAAAATTGAAACGTGTACACCTGAAGGTTGTGATTGATATGTAGAAAGAAAATTGAAACGTGTACACAGTGCCTTTAATCTATGTAATAATATCGTGAGTCACATACATTTGTATTTAGAGACAAGTTATTCGATATAAAATACTATAAGGTTTGGATTTGTAATCTCAATATATAAAGCTCATGTAACGCCACATATCCAGCGTCCACATAAGAGTAGCTCATTATATCTTCGCAAGTAGGGTTTTCACCAGTTTAATCATTTACAGGCAACAGTTTTCATCGAAGCTGCTTAAAAACGCCTGACTGAACGTTTTTTCGAACGAAATATGACATTTTTTTCAGTCGTGCCAGCTGTTATCATTATTTTTGTTTAAAGTCGCGCCAGCTTTGTCAATTTGAACGGTACATGGTCCACTTTAAAGTTGGACAACATCATCAAAACGTCGTTCAAAGGGTTGAAATTTGGAGAGGTTGTAGTTAATACAACCTTGTATCGGATTACTTATAGAAATATGGGTTGGTACGTCGTTATTGCAGCAGATATTGACTCGTAAACCTGGTTTTGACTATTTCTGACGAGAAATTGAACTTTTAACAAGCGATTTCTCAGTTAATACTTCACCAAATTTAAATCTTAAAAGACGTATTAGTGCATAAAGCATCGCCCTTTATTAAGTTATTACAAACCCTTACAAAAAATTCATTATCTTTTCTGTCAGTCGCTCTTGCTTTGCCAAGTCGCTCCCACTTTATCGGGTTTACCGCGGATTGCACGTGTTTCGGCACAGGATATTGAGCTTTTATCCGTATACTAGTTTGTGCTTCAAATCAGACAAAAAATAATAAAATACAAGAAGACCATGATGACCTTATATCGCTCACCTTAGTACCAGTGCACTTACTAAAGGACGTGACTTGTTTCTGAAAAAAGTCAGTAGTTGTCAAGGAAGAAATTGGTTGCTAGGGAAAGTCATTAAAAGAGGTAAATTGTCGCTAAAAGTCACCAGCTGGCAGGGGGCAGTCAGTTGTTGCTAAGGAAATTAATGGTCAACAGGGGAAATCGGTGATTTCCAAATGAAGTCAACTGTTGGTGGTTGATAAGAACGTCTTTAGTTGTCATTAGTTGTTTAGGAAGTCATTGGTGTCAAGAGGATGCAAAAGGTTGCTAAGGAAGTCACTAGTTGCTAGCGGAACTCACTGGTTGCTATGAGATTAAGTTGTTGCTAAGGTTGTCACCTTTTCCATGGGAATGTCACATGTATCTAAAGAATTCACTGGTTGCTAAGGTACTTAGCTGTGGTTAAGGGAAGTCACTCATTGCTAAGGAAGTTGTTTGGAGCCAATCACGTCGCTGGTTGCTAAGGAAGTCAGTAGTTGCTAGGAAAGTCGCTGGTTGCTATAGGAACCCACGGAAGCTAGTATATATACAGACTAGCGACCCCAAACACACTTCATAGAGGTTCAATTGGCAATGCTACATATCAAATATAGATTTTAAAGGTTTTCTTATATACATGTAAGTCTATGTAAAACAAGTGACCCCGGTCGGGAACAATATTGACCCCAGGGGCAAAATTTGATCGAACTTGGTAGAGGTCTTCTAGACAATGCTGGGCTGTAAAAATGTAAGCTATAGACCGTGTGGTTTTGCAGAAGATTTCAAATTTTTTCTGTAATACTAGTAAGTAAATACCCCGGGTAGGGTCATTTTTGAACCCGTGGCATGAATTGGAAGAGGTCCAATAGAAAATACTACATACTAAATATCTAAGCCTTATGCCTTGTGGTTTTGCAGGAGATCTTTAAAGTTCTTCCAATATATAAACCTTTTTTAAATAAATCAGTTTTATGGGTTGTCGGACGGTGATGAATCGTCGTGATGATGATCAGAACACCAGGTCTAACCATTCATCACCTTGTTCTATTGTAAATCATGACAACAGAAATAAAAACAAACTATTTGTCAATCCCGAAACATCTTAAATATTGTTTGAAAGCGTCATTTGTCATTTCCTATTCATAAAAAGGTGGTATATTATCTACAAGGATATGTTGAAGTCTGCACTTCAGAAAAGACACGGTAAATCATCCAAACCAGTGGGCAAGGATAAACAGCTTTGTACACAGCCCCATTCGTTCCACAGACACTTTGAGTTATTAAGGACATCTAGCGGCTCGCATGATATTATTGCAGCAAGGCTTTGGTAATTTCTTACTTTCTTAATTTCTACACTGGAAGAGAAAGAAGTAATTTAGATAAGGCAGTTAAGGTTGTACGTGATCTTTATGACATTTCAGCCTAATCACTTGACCGGGCAGGTCCTCAGGGGAAAAATAGCAACGTCCGATACCAGTTTGTTTACTCTGAAGGACATGGCAAGCAAGATACTGTTTTCGGACCTTGATAACAGTCCAAATTGAAAGATAGAAAAGAACAGAAGGGTCAGTCGAATGATCTAGAGTTTTGTTTGGAGAATCGCAAGCGTAAATCAACGCAGAGCAGTTCTTATGAATACTAATGTTCCGTCTTCTTTTCATATCCCCCAAAACAATGGCTCCGTGGTAAGATATTTGACTTGAATGGGACCTCAAATACCCGTAAGAGAGAGACTTAGGTTTTTCACCCAAATTGGCATATATAATCAGTTATCAGGCTTCACAACAAACAGTGTCATAGAAAGACCTGTAATAAATCGAAGACCCTTAAACAGGTATCTGGCAAAGAAACACATTAACTTAAAGGACACTCCTGCGAAAGTCATAAATCTGGCTAGACCAAAAGAATGGACAAACAGAAAGTATCTCGGATTCACTTTCCAAGGGATTTTTATCAGTGGAAAGTGATGTGTTTCGGTCCAACTGTGGCACCTCGAGTTTTCACAAAAAACTTTCTGTATAAGCCGCATTTCTCGGAACTCAAACTTCCGTCTCGCAATATGTCCTGACGACTGGTTAGAATTGAATCAATCCAAAAAAAAAGCAAACTAGTTGTTAGATCGCAATACTTGTCTCGATCACCTGGTCTCATTAGGATTTATAATAAACAAAGATAGATCCAGTCTCATACATCAACAGGTCTGGTATTACCGGCAATAGAGATTACTAAAACATTGCAGGCAATAGGTAACCTGATTTTAGGTCAGACAAAAGCCGAAAAAAAAAAAATATTTGTGAAAAAATTTTTTAATACGCCCGACTGTATGAGGCCTATGCAGCTTCATCTGCTCAGTTTCTTGAAACCAGATCCTATTTACTCAACACCTAAAGGGGGGGGGGGGGGAAAAAAAAAAAAAAAAAAAAAAAAAAAAAAAAAAAAAAAAAAAAAAAAAAAAAAAAAAAAAAAAAAAAAAAAAAAAAAAAAAAAAAAAAAAAAAAAAAAAAAAAAAAAAAAAAAAAAAAAAAAAAAAAAAAAAAAAAAAAAAAAAAAAAAAAAAAAAAAAAAAAAAAAAAAAAAAAAAAAAAAAAAAAAAAAAAAAAAAAAAAAAAAAAAAAAAAAAAAAAAAAAAAAAAAAAAAAAAAAAAAGGAGGGGGGGGGGGGTTTTTTTTTTTTGGGGGGGGGGGAAAAAAAAAAGGGGGGGGGGTTAAAATGTTTTTTTTTTTTTTACCTATTTTTTTTTTTTTTTTTTTTTTTTTTAAGGGGCGGGGGGGGGTAAAAAAAAAAAAATTTTTTTTGGGGGAATTTTTAAAACACCCAATGGAAAAAAAAGTCACATTTGACAGGGAGACAAGACCAAGCCAATATTAGGAAATGCAGATCTTTGCTACCAACGTTTAAAAAACAATGTACGGAGCTCACATGAAAAACAGTGATAAATATGAAAGGCGCTGGTCTCAGGAAGAACATAAATTACACATCAACTCACTAGAAATGAAAGATCTCTTCCTAACAGTCAAATATTTTCTAGACAAAGTGACATAAGCCTGTTAAAATCAGACAATTCAAAGGTAATGCAATACATAAACAAGTAAGGGGGTCTAAAATCCAGCAGGTGATGCATTCAGGTTTGGGACTTGTGAAATCTGGCAATTCAACATAATATATAACTCAAAGCAGTCACTCTCTCGTGAATGAACAGTTGTCTACCCATTCAGTTGAGTCATCACAAAATACGACCAACAGAATGGACACTGATCAATAGTGCAGAAAATATTTCAGAAATAGGGGGTACACAATGTACCTATCAGGGATCTCTTTGCATCGGAAGTCAATCATCATACCTTAGTGTTCTGTTCTTGGTTTCTAAGCAACCAGGCAAATGCAATAGATGAACTTAGTGTTCCATGGGAAAACATGTAGCATATGCGTTCCCACCAATTTGCCTATTTTCTCAAGGTTTGAGACATAATGTTGCAGTTCGATTGTCTGATTGTTCTAGAAGCTCCACGGTGGTAAAGGACACTGGTACACGCATATTCTGAATCTACTAGTTGCAAAACCAATAAAACTACCAGTAGTTCGAAACCTATTATCAACAGACATTTAGTTTAAGCAATATTTTATTTATCAAATATCATGTAAGAACAATATACATTACAAAGACAAGGGATCGAGTAGTAAGCTAATAAGCTTTTTTCGAAACTCTTTCCTTACAGTTGGTATATACTAGATTACAATGACAACAATTAATTGTAAAATTAGTGCATGCTTGCAGTCAATTCTTTATAAATGTTCAGGTTTAGATAGTTTTAAAAGTTCTGCGTATGAATTGACTGTTTATTAGAAAAATGTGGACATAAAATAGAATTGTGATATCTTTTAGGGTTTGGACTATTACAAGATAGCCTAAATGAACATTACTTGTATTGTAAGAGGAGAGGAAGAGGGAGGGGGGGGGGTGGGGGGGGAGGGGAGGTGGGGGGGGGGGGGGGGGGGGGGGGGGGGGGGGAGAGAGAGAGAGAGATTTGGTTGCTTTGTTTTGGATGGGGTTACTTGTGGGATAGCAAAGACTGGTGTTGGCAAGTTAGTAGATGAATCTCCTAGTTTGATGTATGTATTCTTGAACGTAAGAGAAGACAGATATATTAATTTGAGGACTGTTTGCATCACCAAATAGGAGGAGTGGTAATGTAATGTTTGTGATAGGGCTAAGTTTGTCTTGTAATTCTGTTCGCTGCCTCTCATATCGAGGACACCTGAAAAATAATGGTGTGTCGTTTCAATCTCCCCACATAGACAAAGAAGGCTGTTAATAATGTTTTTTGAATAGAGATGCTCATTTTATGAGCTACAGTGTATTCTTAGTCTAGTATGGAGAATTTGAGACTTCCGATCACCAAAGTAGTAATGACATGGTACCTTTTTGACATCCGTGTTCAGCGTACTTTTGAAACTATTGAGACTTGGAGCTTGTCTATGTTCAATGGAAAGTCGATTCCAATCAGATATTGTTTGAGGCAGAAATGAATTAGAGTAGAGTTGTGTGTTACAATGTATAGGTCGGAGGTCTTGAGCATTTCTTAAGTTATAAGCAGTAGTATTTCCAACAAGATTAGGTACTATTGATGTCAGATAAGATGGAGTAAGATTGTTCGACATTTTATAGAAAAGTGTAAGCCTTTGTTTCTTTCTTCGTTCTTTAAGAGGTTGGAAGCAGGTCTCTTTGTACAGATTGCGGATGGAGACTAGTTTTGTGGTCCCTGATATGATTCGGAAGGCTTCCAGTTGAATCTTTTCTAGTTCGAATTCCTCCTGGGTAGTAATGTTGTCCCAGACAGCATTTGAGTACTCGAGAAGAGGTCAGAGGTGGCAAAAGTGACACCAAGGTGTTTATGAGATTCTACCTCATGGATTTGGACGCCGTTCATAATAAGTGGTGGATGAACAGGTTTGTTAGCTGTTCTTGAGAGTAATAGAGATTCTGTTTTAGATGGGTTGAACTCCACAAGCCAGGTACTCGCCCAGTTGGATATTTTATCAAGGTTAGAGTTAAATGTGATTGCAGAGTTATATGGATTATCAACGATGATGTATAGAATAGTATCGTCTGCAAAAAGACGAATAGTAGAGTTGATGTTATAGACAATGTCATTAATATATACAAGGAATAGAAGAGGATCAAGAATCGAGCCTTGCGGGACGCCCGCATTTACAGGTAGAATGTTAGAAGAGACCCCAGAAAGAACCACTCTTTGCGTTCTCCCTGAGAGTCACAGAACCAGTTAAGTAGCTGTCCATCTATACCAGTTTCTTGCAATTTATGAATAAGACTGCGATGCCAAACGTGGTCAAAACCTGGAAATTCAAAAAACTGCCACCCCCCCTCCTTCCCTTATTTAGGGCCTGAAGAATGTAGTTCGAATGATATGAGCTGATTTGTAGTAGAATCATTAGACATTTAAGAGAGGTTGGATCTGCTCAAAACGCTATAAATCTGGAAAACAAAAGGACTGCAACAGTAAATTCTGAACGTTCCGTAGCAGGTGTTGTTGAAGGGAAATCAATCTGTTCAATTCCAATTTAACTGAAGTAGCAGTTTCTTAGCACATAAATATTAAATGGGTAGTCAGTACAAGCCAATAAATGTATATCGCTCTATGCTTTCGGCATTACTGCCTATATTTGACAAGTATAAAGTAGGGCAACATCCCAATATCATTCCATTGATGAACGGTGTCTTTAATTCAAGACTTCCACCAGCCCGCTTAGTACCAGAATTGGATGTCACTAAAGCCTTAAATGCACTGCAAAAAAGGCTTTTGAACCTGGAAGCACAGCCCCCTTAAACACAATTCCTAGTAAAAAACTGTTTCTAACTGCAATTACATCTTTTAGGAGGAGTAGTGATCTCCACTCACTAAAACTAGGAGGAGGATCTGTAAACGTCCCACGTTTACTCAGTAAGTATATTGGCAAACAATCCCATCGTTTGTAGGAAACAAGCAATTGCATCCTTAAAAGGCATTTTCTATTACTTAATGACTACAGAAAAATTAAGGAAATTGGCTGATGGAACTGATGAGACTTGATCAAGGAACCACATAAGTCAATGTCTTCACAGACTATAGGAAATTTGATTGTTCTAACTTTCAAATTGAGCTTGAATGGCGAAAATTAAAGTGACGACTCATAACACTAGAGCTATAGAACAATCCTTGTTTTAGGGAGCTTTTTAGATGGCCATATTTCTACTTACTTCGTTAACTGATAAATGTATGCCCATGTGTGATTCGAACGCTTTTCCGTTTCTATTTTTAGCAAGCAGGCATCAGTGGGCGAATTCGATATGTTATCTGAGAGTAGAATCCTAATTGTAAATGGTACACACAACATATACTTAAGGACAAACGTTTTGTCCAGTTCAAAATTGTTTAATTAAATTGTAATTGTACGTTACTTTTAAATATTTATTTGCATATTTTATATTTTGAGACTACTTGCTACATCACAAGGTGTTAAGAATTCTATATAAAACATTAAATCAACCGTGACGGCATAAACCCATGAATTTTACATTTACCTAAATTTTATCTACATAAGATTATAAGTGATGTTTGTTACCAAAGAATAGTCCTATCGTCTAGACAAATACTCAACGTATGTTGTTATAACGAAGCTTTCAAGATAATGTCGACTGGAGGTCAGTGAGCCTACAACACATGTTGCACGTGCGTAACATTCTATTCGACGTAACGAACATAGAAAATGTGTAAATTGATTCGAAAATGATGATATTCTTATGCTTTTCTAATTACGAATAAAATATCCAGTTTCAGTTTTTGTGTTACTTTAATTATTCCGTACAGAACTTTTGTCCTTAAGTATATATAGAGTTTTCATATGTCAATATGAAAAACGTGTGATTGCAAGATACAGTTTTGGTCCAAAATTGTTCCGCTGAACTTGTGCGTCTTGAAAGAATCAATTGCATGTAAGTAAAAAGTTAAAAAAGATGCATTTTGCCGTGGGAAAGGTGTTCTTTTTTCGGACGCTTTAATATTTTATGCTGGCTTACGGTCTTAACTTTACAACGTATGATATTTTATAGACTAGAATAACTTAAAAGAGCACTCACTACCATCTAGCAGTCTATATTCTGGAAACACGAATAATGTGTTCAGTGAACGTTAAATGATAAATAAATGCGATTTTAAAGAACAGCCTAAATCGAAAAATGCCCCATTTTAGCATGCCCCATTTTAGCACGAATAATCAACATTGAGACCTACTGTGATAAATCGCTATCAACCCATTAATTGTACAACAACAACTTTACATGGCTAATGACTTATTAACGGTACTTCAACATACTTTATAAAGCAGATTTTACTGATAATGACTTGATTGAATAGCTTCAACATTTAGTTTCAGTAATAATACTTAGACAACAGCTGCCCGTAGCCGGCCAATCACAGTTTGATATATCCCATATACAACAGTCCACTGTTGTCTATTTCAAATCGTTTTCCTCGTGCAAAGTGTGCATGACCTTTCTAGTGTAGCAAGGACAATGAATTATGTCCTAAAATTGGGAATACATTTGTATATATTTGAGGCCAGACAAATGTTTGTTTTCGGTTTAAAACAAATGAAAAGAAGTTATATTTTTAATACTAAATACGCATAAACTCGTAAAAAATACTTTTGGTACTGACTCAGCTCAGTGAAATTTGTATTTGGATCGTTCACCCAAAACAAGCATATCCTCTTGGACAACGCTTTACCAATATATCACATATTAAGCATTTGTGTTGTATGATATGCGACATCGTGTTGCTTTAATTAATATAACCCCATTTGAAGAACATAATTCAATTATATTACTCAGGTGCAGTTTTGCACATGAAAGACGGTTTAAACTAGAAAAAAGTAGAACCGTATAAAATTGGTATAGGCTTTTCGCAGTTGCGATTTATAGGTCAGGGCCTACTATCTACTGAAGGGGTTTGGCCGGAAGCATATATGATATATCCTAGAAAATATGAACCAATTCATACTTCCGAGAAGCGGTGACTTAGCCACTGGAATGTCAATTCGTGGATCGCTGGTTCGATCCAAAGTCCAGGCATGAATTCCGCGATGATTAAGGTAATATGTCATAAACAAAATGGACACCAGTGAAAAATGACGCTATCACTAAAATGTAGTCTGGTGGTCATTTGACATAATACACAACCAAATAACTGTTATATAAGCTTTCAAAACCTGTTTTAGTGTGTGTTTTGGCAAATTTTGTTTACAAATGTCATTTCAGTTCTTGGCTTACTTACATAAAAAATATCCAATTTTTGTGCAAGTTTCCTGACAAAGTCAAATGATGAAATCCTTCAAACTGGCACTAATTTACTAGTTCAATGTCTCCTCTAGATGCTCGACCATAGAAATAGTTGAACAGTTCTTTCATTCTTACACATCAACAAATTATAAAATATCACTAGATTAGGAAGTACACGTGCTTCAGCTTATAGTTTAAGGTAGAGCACTATTGTCTTTAGTACGTGGGGTGAATGCTTTTTCCAATTTTTATTTTTTCCTTTAATATAAACTGAGTTTCTTTCGGTCGGGATGTCATAACATTGTAGCATACTGACACTAATAATTCTTGTAAAGAGAACTATAGACTAGTGTATTATTATGCAAGAGGGATACATTTTGGAACATATTCTTGCTAGTTTACGAACAAAGACTCAGATTCAGTGGAAATAAAGAAACTTAAACACAGTTTTTACCATTATCAATATACTCTTGTTTCATTTTTCTGTATCAAATACAGAATTTGAAAAATATATGTAAAGACAATAGGAGCGTCTTGCAGTATTTTATATGGCTTGATAAACAAAAATATTTACAAAAAGAGTATGTTGATAATGGTAAAAACTATGTTTTAGTTTTTTTATTTCAACTGAATCTGTCACAGGGTCTTTGTTCATCAACTAGCAAAATTATGTTTCAAAATGTATCCCTCCTTCATGATAAATCACTTATTTATAGTTCTCTTTACATGAATTCTTAGTGTCAGTAAACTACAATATTATGACATCTCAACCAAAAGAAACAGTTTATATTAAAGGAAAAAATAAAAATTGAAAAAACATACACCCCACCCACTACAGACAATAGTGTTCTACCTTAAACCATAAGCTGTAGCATGTGGATTTCCAAATTTAGTGGTGTGTTATAAATTATTGATGTGTAAGATTGAAAGAACTGCTGAACTGTTTCTATGGTCGAGCATCTAGAGGAGACATTAAACTAGTAAATTAGTGCCAGTTTGAAGAATTTCATCATTTGACTTTGTCAGGAAACTTGCACAAAAATTGGATATTTTTCATGTAAGTAAGCCAAGAACTGAAATGACATTTGTAAACAATATTTGCCACAACACACACTAAAACAGGTTTTGAAAGCTTACATGTATATAACAGTACTTTTGTAGTGTATAATGTTAAAAGACCACCAGATCAACTTTTAGTGATAGCATCATTTTTTCGCTGGTGTCTATTTTGTTTATGAAATATTACCTTAATCATGGTGATTTTCTGCCTCTGCAAAATTTGTATAGGAAAGCAGCAAGCGGCTTGCGGAGACTTGATCCTAAAGATTCTAAACTAATACCACGCAAGAGAGGTGATTAGATGTTCATCTCTTTACAGTCGTGATTTTGCTGAAAACGCTAAAACCCATTTGAACCACAGGCACTTGGTTGTTCTGATTTCTTAAAAAAACTCTTTCTCATCTATATATAACGAGGAGGCTTGCCAGCAGCCATTTTTTAAAACAATGGAAGTGTTAGACTGGTTTCGTTTTATTTTTGTTAATATACAAGCGAATGTTGTAATGTTGTTGTCATCTCGAACGTACTACTGGCTCCCTGCGGTCATGTTAACATTACATGAATGTACGGGAATGTGATTCTGTGAACTTGCAGCTTTCTTTGCAATCGAGCTAAAATAAATAATCCAAATCAAGTGTGACATCAAAAGCTTGGAGCTTTCTTCACGGTCGAACTAAAATAAAGACAAACCAAATTGATATATATGACTTGTTAAGCGTTATAGCTTTTCACAATCGAGCTAAAATAAATAAGTATAAACAACAAAATGAATGAGAAACAACTATTGTGCAAACAATTTGTAGAAAAAGGACATAATGTATGCATCCTAGGACAAGCAGGGTCTGGTAAAACCCACACAATTAAACATATTATTAGTGTGTTGCCCAAAAATGTAAGACTTCAGTTAACATGTTACACAGGAATTTCTGGACTTCAGTACAAGGGTTTAAAACCTATGATACTACATAAATTTGCAGGTTTAGAAGATGGTCGCCACACTAAAGAGGAATTATTAGATCTTCTCAAGACTGACAAGCGTTACACCAGTACTAAAGATCACATCAAAGAAACAGATTTACTATTCATCGATGAAATATCAATGCTTAGCAAAGAAAATTATGAGTGTGTTGAATATACATAATGTATTTGTAGAAATCTCAAAGATGTAACCCAAATATTTGGAGGCATGCAGGTTGTTCTAAGCGGAGACTTTTTCCAGCTACCTCCCGTTAAAGATGAGCTGCATGGGGACTCGAGAGACTATTGTTTTAATGCTACATTTTTAAGCATTTTTTCCCTCATATAGTACTTTTATGTACTATTCACAGGCAAGATGAGCCGGTGTTGATAAAAGCTATTAACGAACTGGAGCATGGGTGTCCAAGTGAACATACAAATATTTTCATACGTTCTCTATCAAGACCTCTTAACACTATCAATGATTCCAACATTGTTAGACTACATGCAAGAAATGTGGACACTGATCTTAGCAATTATAGGTATCTGTGTAAATTTAACACTCACTCACACATATTTGAGGCTGAAGACAATGGTGACTCATACTATTAGAAGAAAATATTAGCGCCGCAAAGATTAGGAGTGAAAAAAGGAGCCCGTGTTGTGTTGCTACGCAACTTAAATGACATTCTTGTCAATGGTGTGATAGCTGAGGTGGTTTTTATAGAACCTGACTGTTTACACGTTAATTTTGACGGCACTGTTGTTAAAATAACAAAGTTTGTGTTTTCAAAATATGATCCAGTATCTTCATTCACATTAGCTAAAAGATATCAATTCCCTCCGAGACTTGCCCATGCAATCATACACAAGTCTCAAGGAATGAGTTTGCCTACTCTTGAAATTGATTGTAAATTTGCAAATAACCCCGGTCAAATAGGTGTAGCTGTAGGAAGAGCTATGTGTTCAAGTGGTTTAAGAGTTGTAAATTATTCACCAGCTTTATGTAAAAAGCATCCACAATGTGTCGAGAACTTCTACAGTGATGTCAGTGCGACTGGAACTGTAAGTCATGCAGTTGAATGTTGTCGTGTGAAATATGTAATTGTTCCATTTACTCAGTGTGAACTACCTTCAAACTTTGAGACAGAATCATTTTCAGACTCAGATACTGAAGCTGATGAAATTATAGAATGTGCATTCGCTATTGATCATAGCTATTCCTCGTCAACACCTTGTTATGAGGAGTTAGTAGCTGACCACACCTATTCTACAGGCAAATATAAGAAAGATGAAATGTTGAAGGACTTTTCTTCATCTTTGAAGGACTATATAAGTAGTGTGTTTTTTGGAGCTTTCATTTAAAAAGAAGCATAATAATTTTTATACCTTCAACTGTAATTTAAACAGTTATACTTTTTAAAACGTGAACAATATAACATGAAACTATGCTGCAAATGAGCAATTTTCTTTTAAAAATGTATAAAAAGGTAATTAAATACAGTATGTAATATGAAGGAAGTTAACTTTTTGCCTGTTAACTTGTGTCAATCAGCAAAACATAAATTTATACATAAACATGTATGAGACTGGCATTTTCTTACCTATCTATGGAAATTTAGTAATTGTCAAAATTAATCCAATGACAATGAGAAACAACATATTGTAAGGAGGACTTGAATAAATAGAATTTTCACTTTTCATATATAGAATGCATCTGTATGTAATCATGTCTCTTTTTTCTGTTTGTACACAGACACATCTGAAGAGGGCACTGCCAGAACTGCATGTGAAGATATGTTGAAACGCTCAGAATGTTTTAAATGGTATCAATGTCAGCGTGATAAAGTTCAAGAAATGTTTAATGCTTCTTGTCAGGCAGAACCAGGCAAATACCAACCGAAACATTTCTCAGAATTTTATTCATATTTCATTTAATACTTATCTTCAGACGCATATATTAAAACATCGCAACAGTTAAGCTGTGATATAGCATATAGGTATCATATATTGACATCTGTCATGCATGTTATTCAACAAAATATCTTGAAAAATAAATCAGATACCGTTCAGTCTGATAGTATAAGTCAGTGTATATTTCCGCCGAGTGAAACACCTGGTTCAGACGCTGGTAGAGGTAAAACAAAATATGTGGCAGGATACTGTATTGCAAAATGCAGGTATCGTCTGTGTTCTACCATGAGGAATAACTTGTTCATTCCTGGAATGGAAATCGTAGTAGATAATTTGAAAGAGGAAATTGAAATATTAGACAACTGTATTGTGTCTTCATCAGAAATTATGCCAAACTCTAAATATCCTGAAACTGAAAGAAAACAAAATGAAAGGGAAGGCTTAACAAATATTACAGACAGTGCTTATGATTTTTTTTATAATTTACAAAAGTCAGTAGTTCATATAATGACATATGAAAGAATGCTTAAAGAAAAAAGGTATTTATATAGGTATGTTTTAAAATGTCTTATTTCAAATACTGAACTTTTTGAATGTTTTGTCATGACATGTACTTTATCAGTAAACAGAAGCAGTAGTAACTGTTCCGATAATGATGAATCACATTTGACTCAACTTTGTGACTACTTACTTAGAACATGTGAACATATCTTGACTTTGTTTGAGCAAATTGTGAGGCTTTTCCTCACAGTGCTTTTTTCCCAGTTCAGGAAAGATTATTTAAGACTTATAAAGAGAGAAAAAGGGAAAGCCTTAAGAAAAAGAGTTGTTGAGAAAAAAGAAAAATTCAGTTCACAACAAATAACATTTTCATTTATTAAAACAGATATGTCACTGCATAAATGTGTTTCCCATCTGAAACTGAAAGCAGAGGCTATATACAATGCCAAGTTTTACTCAAATTTCAAGAAATCAGAAATTGTTCAGTTACTGAAGGCATACAATACTGATATTTGCAGTAGAAATACCAAAACACAGATGGGAGAAATACTACACAGCATTTTGATTCAAGATAATTGTTTCAGCATGTTCAATCCAAGTGCAATTGGTGGTCACTAAGAATCAACCCATTTACAAAGAACTAGTGTGAATGAACAAGAAGTTGGAGCCATTCAGATTCCAGCTGAAATAGCAAATGATAACGTTTCACAGACACATATTGAGAGTGAGTTACAAACAGTATCTCCAGTAAGGCAAATAATTCTTGCTGAAGAACCAAGTGAACACATTTCAGAGACACATAAAGGGACACAATTATCAAATGTATCTGCGGAAAGTGAAGTTCATCCTGAAATACTTACAGTGGTTGATGACACAATGACTGGTAATAGCAGAGAACCATTGAAATCCAAAGTAACACCTCAGTCACCTGTTCCAGGATGTTCTACAAGCTTTGCACCTCTTTTGGAATGTACAAACTGCTCACCAGAAGTAGATGTACCTGAATGTTCAAATGCCACTAAAAACAAAAAGGACAAATTAAAAATAAATCTTCACAAAAAAAGACATCAAGTGTTGGTAAAGGCAAGAAAACAAGCTCACTTACGAAATCTTCAAAAAGGTCAAAGAGAAAGAGAAAACAATTAGTTACTACAAATGAAGAAAAAGATAATGACAACTGTGGGATTTGTGGTAGAATTTATAAAGAAGATGATGACTGGATATGCTGCGATTCATGTGGGTTATGGTTTCACAGGCACTGTGTTGACCTAGATGATGAACAAGAATGGATATACTTCTCTAGTTCATTTGCAGTTTACACATGTCCACTATGTCAGTAATTTTAAAGGTTTGTCCTAATTTTTATAAATTTATATTACCTAAGGAAGTCACTACTGACAAGAGGATGGTAAAAGTTGCTAAGGAGGTCAATGGTTGCTAAGGAGGTCAATGGTTGCTAAGGAGGTCAATAGTTGCTAAGGAAGTCACTGCAACAAAGCAATTACCTTTCCTCCAGACCTTTCATATTTAGAACAAAAACATTTTAGAACTTGTCTCTCTTGTTCTTGCAATAACAAGCACAGTTATTGTTTCATTTATAATTAAGGTTACTACTATCATATCAGTCTGTTAAATAGATTTTGATTATAGGTAACATATGACAAACAATATTGATGTGTGTGTGTGTGTGTTGGTGGTGTGCACTTCTTGGTGCTGTGGGGCTCGTTTTGGGGAGGCTGCGTTTTTGGTACGTGGCATTCCCTGTTTGATATTATTATTATTATTATTATTATTATTTTTTACAACTTAATAGTATATACATGATTTTAGCTCACCTGAGCACTTGTGCTCATGGTGAGCTATTGTGACTACTCACTGTTCGCTGGACGATTGTCTTATGTCTGTTGTCTGGCGTCCTTTCAGATCATCTGTACAAATTTAGACCAAACTTAACCTTACACTTCCATCCAGCCCAAATCAAAGTTTGTTCAAATGAAGTTATTGTGTAGTGGTCTGTTAAAAAAGTATCAGTCCCTTTATATAAGGTTTCTGTTAATACAGAATCCTCCTATTTTGAATAGGTGAAAGAACAAATTGGGACCACAATGGATTTAATAATGTCATTCATTTGCAGTAGCACTTAAAATTAGGTATGCTCACATAGCATTGGTTTATTACACAAGTATAGTATAAAGCATGCAATAAATTATCTAACCTAATTCCTGTGTATTACATGTTTCAATTAACTTCAGAGGTTGTCTTTTTCTGATGGCAGGAGTAGATGTTGCATAATTTGAACCATAGTGAACGTCACCTGCATTGCTTTTTGTAGAAATCAATTTCTCACCAAGAATAATAGCATTAGATGTTCTGCAATAAGTCAGGAAATCTGGATTGGAGTTGGCACCGTTGTGAATCCCTCGTTGTTGGGAAAAAATGTTTTCTATTGCATCACTGTTGATTCGGGCTGGAATAATAGACCCATTAGACTTGTTGATTTTTTCAAGGCACATTTCATCAAATCCAAGAATACAGGAAATTAGATCTTCCCTAGTTTGCACAGACAATAAACTTTTCTCTTTATTTTCATTGCTACTTTCTTTTACCTGCATTTCTCATTCTCGGAACCAGTTTTTTACTTTTCTTATTTCATGTAACCTAGCGTCATCAAAACTTTTTCATGGTCTTCTGTCTCGAAAACATTCTACAAGCACAGAGGTTTTTTTAAGTACTTTGCAGCTCATCTGCCTTTTGTATAGTCAATGATTGCTGAAAACACTGCATTAAATGTAACATATTTTTGTCTAACACTTCTTCTGCCATGTGGTTTCTCATTTTAAAATGCGAAGTCAAGAAGAAATGGTCTTGTGTCAGTTTGTGGTGTACTTTAAGTGTGTTAAATGATATATCCCATTGATAAGCATTCAACCAATGGTCCCAAATGATATATTTATTATTAAACTTTAACAGCTTTTTGTGATATGAAAAATGTCCACTTTTAGAGATGTTATTTCGAATTTTCTTCATTAAGTGTGAATAGTCCATAATTATACTTATTTTTGGCATCGTTGGGTCAAATACATTAGTGAAAAGCATGGTAGTTATTGATTGTGAAATCTTGTTTCCAGGTTGAAGAAATATTTTCATTAAATTTCTATTAGTCTGCGCCCCATCTAAGCTAAGGTATGTCACGGTAAATCCATAAAGGCTCAACTTTTTGACTGCATGCCAGAAAATTAAAAATAGTTCATGTGAACTTGTTTGGGTTGTAGAAAAGTGTGCCACAGGGAATCTGAACCCAGTATGTCCTACAAATAGTAATTGCAACACATGAGTTGCAAGTTTTATGTCATTCTTTCCACTAAGCTTGTCGAAATAAGCAGACTCCTCACAACACTCGACAAAACCAATAAGCTGGTATTCATTTCCAACCCTTTTTAATTGTAGGTCTTATTTTTTTTTTTTTTTTTTTTTTTTTATAATTTTTTTTTTTTTTTTTTTTTTTTTTTTTTTTTTTTTTTTTTTTTTTTTTTTTTTTTTTTTTTTTAATTTTTTTTTTTATAAATTATATTTTTTAAAATTTTTTTTTTAAAAAATTTTTAAAAATTTTTTTTTTTTTTTTTTTTTTTTTTTTTTTTTTTTTTTTTTTTTTTTAAAAAAAAAAAAAAAAAAAAAAAAAAAAAAATTTTTTTTAAATTTTTTTAAAAAAAAAAAAAAGGGAAAAAAGAAGGAGGGGGTTGGGGGGGGGCTTTTTTTATAAACGCGCGTTGTCAGAGGCCGACAGCATAAAGTATTTACGTATTTATAGTAGAAATTTGTGATAAATGTCCTTCTAATAGTTTGATTGTCATTTTGAACTTTAATATAACTGTAAGCAGTTTTGGTGTTATTACGTGGAATATGAATCACTACTACATGTATTAGCTTTGCATGCATGCATAAGAGTGTTTAGATGGTTTTGTTTCGTCTGTCACATGACAAGACTTAGTGGTCGTAGTATTAATGCGCTGGTTGTTGATTGTCTTCAAATCTCCTAGCACTCTCTTTCAATATGTTACGGTGGATAGTGCCATTAATACTTTCAATATTATAAGCAGGGATTCCTTTTTTAGCAGTTTTGATAAGCAGATTATAAAAATAGTCTTTAGTCCTGTCGCGATTATTATACTGATTATCGACAACGTAATATTGTGTTTCATTTGTACAGCGATGTAATTAATAAAATACAAAAATCAACCTAACATGCTTTGTGCTTTTTAAGTATCCGATTGCAATGTACTCAAGTTATTTGTTAGTTATATACCGGTCACCGACCGTTGGAGAATACAACAACTTCCCTCTGTTAGGACTGTCAGTCTTTACTTCGTGTACAGACTGTATTTATATATGCATGGACCGATTTTCATATAGTGTCACACAGTAGTCATCTAGGAACTGTCATTAGCTACCTTGAAGGCCAAGGTCACTTTCGGGACTCAACGCCTGCAACGTAGGGTTATATACCTGTATTTTGTTCCCGGGCTTAAATGTCTATTCACTACAAAGAAGCTCGTCACATTAGACATTAGCTGTTCTGTCGACACCTCATCTGTTATCTAGATTAAGCACAATTTGTAACACAAATATGATTTATTACTCATACGCAATAAAAACATATTTTTGTAATCAAATAAAATGAGGAAGACAAACATAAGATAATACAGATAACGAAAAACTTGCCTTCTAGATATTTATACTTCACAAATACATATAAGATAACGTCCACATTTTAAACTTTAAACTTATATTTTTTCACTTGGATTAAAAATTTATTCATGAGATTAAAGTAACTGTCGAATTTAGAAAAATGAGATATTTAAATTATGCTATTAATTTGAGCCTGTTTCGTTTTCTTCACATTTAACAAGGATAATTCATACTATGGAACTGTACATGAAACGGAAGTATAGCGCAGTCATAAACATGAGCTTGCGACACAAGGCGATAGCCAATTGTTTGTTCAAAACACTAGCGAAAGTGTATTCCTTGAATGTACTATAAACAAATTCTATCTTCGTTCATTTAACTTTGAACTTAACAAAATTGTCCATAACTGAGAGCAAAATTTGGATTTACAACGGTAGAAATTGTGTAAATCAATATCTCTTTCTCCCTTATAATTAAGGATATTATTCATTCGGGCTATTTTGATTTTACACAATTAAAGACTTGCCGTTGAAATTTGGTTCTTCCGGTAACTGCACTAATTTGTCAATAAGGACAGACTACACCGACCGATTAATTGTCAACGTTTTAAAGTTTATACCACCAGTCCGCCCATCTTCATCTCACACGTCTGTATTAAAGGTTTTATACCAGCACTTTGTGTCAGAGCTGTAACATCTACATGCATAGACTGTAGATACATGTTTTCCCATTATGGTTTGTCTGTCCGTCTGGCCACTTTACCTTGTCTGCTCTTCATATCCAAAACACCTGTGTAACGGCCGTAAGGGCTTTTTCTATACATTTGTAAAAGTCTCCTGTGAATGTGGGAACACTATTTCCACAGAGAATGGAAAACTCTACAAAAATGAAGAGCAAATACTTTTTACATCGTTTATTTAATGATTTATATACAAAATTCCCCAGCGGCTACAAAACACAAAATGCATTCATAACCCTTGCATAAATAATAATAGGTAAAGAAAGTTTGGCTCCTCCGCTCCAAGGTGGAATGGTCAAATATATAGGAACATGTTCCCGCCACGAAACCAGTCAGAAAGACGTAACACTGAAGTCGGCTGGTGCGCAAACCAATTAAATACGACCACGTAAATCACAAAAGTGAAATAATAAGTACGTGGATAATCTGACATATACATAAAATGCACGAAATGCTCGTAACGTGTACGGACAACTTGAAATACACAGGATGGGTAAGAGGCCTGTTACACCTGGTTGGATTTTATCGAATATGTGGAAAGTATCAGTTTGAAGTGGAGGTGTGTGTATTACAATTTTGGGGTCATACGAAGTTGAAGGTCAGTGTCACGGCCACTCGACTGGGATTTATCTCAGAACATTAAACAGTAGGAATATTACTGTATCCTTTTCTTTTATATTTTTTTACACTTGTGAGCATTTATAAAATTCTCCATATTTCAAGTTTTGTTAAGTAAGACTTTCAATAAGTCACTTGGTATATTTAACTATACATTAACAACTCGGCCGTCCTTTTATAAATATCTGTTTGCTCCTTTTGACTACGCGATCTTTTACAAAAAAAACTCACTCCTTTTCTTCTTCGTAATAACACTAAATAAAGAAACCACGAGGTAAAGTGGTTGAAGTATCAAGTTGAATATACGCTGGCAACGCGCGTGTTATCTGCAAGCTCGCACACCTATCATTTGGCTATTGGTATTTTACACAATTTGGCTAAATAATCAAACGCTTTGGACAAAACTAACTTAGTAATGCAGTCAGGTAAAACAAAACTCGCTAATTTTCAAATTTTGTTAGGTACACGTATGAATGGGATTCATACTGGGGTCTTGGCATGTTCACTAGGGGAGAAATCCCAAGTTCGATCGGGACAAAAACAATCAACAGGATTCGAAAAATTAACTTCAGCATCCTTTTATTGACAATGCCATAAAGCACACTTCTTTCAAGCAAGAATATACTTGAATGTATAAATCGAATGAACGTTGTATTTACACTAACTGCAAAATCAGCATGTGCGAGCTGAGTTCTCTATAACACTTAATACTACACGCAGAGTTGCAAAATCACCACGGTACATGGAGCTTTCTAATCGGTTCGTGTCATGCCTTTAGTGAACTCCACACTTTGTGATTCATCCGCTATTGTAACCCCTGATTAATCAAATACCCATATACCGCCAGCCTGAAATGTGTCCAGTTGCCAGCTAGTCGAAGACGATACTCACATTTTCTGTTCGAAAACTGGTTGCACGAGACATACTGGTTGCTTCAGGTGTCCGTATTGCTAAGTCTGTATTACGCTTCATAAGTCCAGACAAATCTTTAACCCTAGACCATGATTCTAGCATGGTGATGTTTCGAACCATTCTACAAAGAGAAAGAGATGAATTTGAATTTAAGTAGATTTTCTACATTATAATGTATGCATTATTTTTATAAATCAAGTTTAATAGTGTTGAAACAACAACGAGGCTTCTACATGTCCATATATAGCAAAGGGCTTGGTTCGGTTAGAGGTGAAAATGGCACGTTAAATTTTATTGAAATTTAGTGTAGAAAAAAGCTTTCGTCCAACTGCTCATAAAAATGGTGACTCAAACATGCATAATGACATACGAAGTACATGTATATCTTCGGTTTTCAATTTTAAAGTGTAACACTTTCAAACTATGATTGACTTTATGTGAAGGTTACACTTATAATACTATATCTCCTGAACACTTTGAATGATGTTCATAAGACTTGGGTTAGTGTTTATTTCATCATAATATTAAAGGCAAAGGCCACTCTTTGGTCATATCAGGTTATCGACGTTGTACTGCATGGCAATACTCCAGCCACCTAATTATTCTTAACCCGAAATATGTGACTACAACCATGGCGACGGTCGTGACTGAACACACAACTTGTTCTTGCCACTTTATTTTGGTTCAAACAGTTAATCAGGTATCTGGCAGAAGTTAAGAAAAAGACAAATTCTCTTGATTATCAGGTACAAAATGTGGCGTGTAGAGTGTATATATTATTTGAACTGGTGTCCTAGTTAATGATCCCATGTGATCCAATTTCGAACTAAAGATAGAGTTTATCATATCACATATTCTGACAAATATTACCCCGCCAAATTATACCCCGCCGCGTGGTGATATTGTTCTTGCGCTGACCGTCAGTCTATCGGTCTGTCCGCACAGAGCCACACATTTGTAACTAAGAAACCGATATATAGAATGTCATGAAACTTAGAATGAGTATACAATAGCATTACGCGCAATTTTTTGGTCAGGAATGTGTAAGTATCTGCAGAGTTTTTGGATTTTATTTTTTTCTTATATCTATTCAATATGAAAACTTCTATTTCCGGTTATCCAAATTCAAAAGTAATTGACGATCACTGTAATTTCTAATATTTATCCCTACCCACACTCCATCCTATCCCATATGAAATAGGGGCCAGATATAGAATATAAAACACTTCCATTTATCTGAAATAGTGATTGGTTCAAATAATTTAATGATCACTCTTTCTGATACCCGGCCTCTTCAGCCCGTGCCCCAAACCCCACCACGCCCCTTGTGTGATTGACGCCTGATTGTATTTTCTGTGTGCCAGTAATCAGCTTTGTAGTTTAAAATTTCAAAATCATTTTCTGAAACTAATTGTCCTGTATATGAATTAATTTAACTTACAATAACCGAATAATGTAAATAAATAATCAAGTTTCCCACTGTTGTTATATTCCAGTCGCATTTTATTTCGTGTTTGTGAAAGTCTCTAGCATATCATACTTCGATGCACGACAATTCGTCGAAAGACATTTCGCCGACTTTTCAGCAGTTTTTATAGAAATACGATTTTGATTATGAAATCATCCCAAGGTACGTTTTTCGATTATCTTAATTCAAATACCATCATTATTGTTTGTAAGATGGAAGAAACACCGACATATTTTTTTCAGTTCGCGAGGTGCTTTAAAAACAATTAAAAAAAATAAAACCCATATTACGGTAAAAAAAGGTACAATCTGCTTCTTATTTACGATTATTTAAATGAAACAGACTATAAAACGTACATGTTACGCTTACACGCATGCGCCAATATTTTGAGTTATATATTTACTCAGGGTTATATTTCTTTAAGGTAAAGTAGATGAACGAGACACTCATCAAGGTTGTCAGCGAATTTGAAAACCGTTCAGCTCTTGACTTCCTGGGGGGAATAGCGTACAACATTCGTTATTGACAGTACACATGATTTACAGTGTTAAACTTATCGTAAATAAAGAATATCTGATTGAAATTGAGTGTACTGTTTTCTGTGTTCACTAAAATTATTTTCGACGAATTTTCGACGAGTTTGGTCGAAAAAAGTATAAGACTAATTGTCGCAATCGACCTCAAGCTCAGTTCGACCAAATATCGTATTAGGCAACGTGTCGTAGTCGGCGAAATGTCTTTCAACGAAATGTCGTGGACCCACCTTACTTTATATGCAGTTGTACTGTTGTTTGCACGGAGTTTTCGTGAAGTCGTGTCATGCATAGTATTTAAGCAACCGTTTACACTTTAATACTCACCGGGGAGTATCACGTGATCTCAATAGTACACTGTCCGCACAAAATGGCTGCAGAAACCGCCACTTCCATAGTAGCACATTTTATCAATACTTTAGGATATGCAAAGGCCGAATACCGCATAAAACTTACAACTTTTTCGTTTTTCCTTGGTTTGGCCTAACTGTATTTTATACCACCAGTTGTCTAATAAATTTTTTTTTTTTTTTTTTGAGCTAAAAAAAATATATAATGCACGTTTTTTTAAAAAATAATGATTTAATGCGTGAATGTATCCTTCTGACAATTGTTGAGGGGTTTTTTTTTCACAACGAGTCACCTTGCCTGAACAAAATAATATAGTACATTGGCTGAGGTTTTTGGGGCATCGAAGAAAGCATTTCGTACCCATTTGCCTGTTTATCCCTTTTTTTGGGGTGGGGGGGGGAGTCAAGAGTATTTTTTTTTTTAAATTCCATCCAATTATTCTGATGACCAAGACACCATACTGTTGTAAAGAACACATTTGTAAAATGTTTGATGTTTACTTTGAAAACAGTTCAATATCTCATATATACAAGGGAAAAATTAGTGTGTGGTACTTGTATTGCAAAGTCTTTCAGGATAAACTTTTTTTTTTTTTTTTAATTTTTTTTTTTTTTTTTTTTTTTTAGAATTTTTTATAAAAAACCTTTTTTTTTTTTTTCTTCTTGAAAAAACAGACAAAATTCACTTCAACAGCCAAAAACAACCATGCATGCAGGACCAATGCGCAAAACGGAATATAGAATTGGAATATTACCGATTATTTGTCTTATTGAAATTGTATCAATACAATTGCCTGTATCATATAAATATCGTTTCTTCACGATAAATGTATGGGGGGGGGGGGGGGGGGGGTTTTTTTTTCTACTGTTAAACTGGAAAATACTATATTGTAATATCAGGTTGTGAGTATTAAAACAGTGGTAAAAAAACTGGAACGGCGGTTAATGATGCAGTGTTTCAAACGTATCAGTGAAAAATAATGTAATAGAAGTTGTATAAAAACAGTACGTCACTAATAAAGCTTCCAAATTGCAGTGCACCGATGCAAGTCTAATCAAAGACAAAAAAGGTAAAAAATTTATTTATAATTTAAATCTCCCAAGTTCGGCAAGAGCTTCTACAATTGATTTGAGTTTTAAAGAAAAACACTGTCAGATTTGAAAAGCGCTTCGTTTCGTTGGAAGGCAGTACTTGCATTTTATAGATTACCCAAGTGTGGGAAAAATGTTTTCCGTTTTGCGATAATGAGTTTGAAGAGTCTTTCTTGAGCCTTCACTTGTTTTTTGGGGGGGGGGGGGAAAAAAAAGGTTTTTATAAAAAATTTTTAAAAAAAATACAACAAACAGTTTCTATGTAGTATCAGTTATTCTAAGACTTTTAAAAAAAAAATACACCAAAAAAAAAAAAAATTTTCACCTTGTTAATTAGAATAGAACCTACGGTAAGCTAGATATTGAACTGTTTTCAAAATAAACATTTACATTTTACAAGTTCAGTTCTTTACAATAGTGTATCTTCATGAACATTGATTATCTTAAAAAATATAATCTAATTTACAGTCAGATGAAATTGAGTCAGTATTGATGCATGAAAAAAGCGCGTTCAGACAGCTCAGTCGAAAGTACTTATGAAAAAATCCGTAACTTTTTTTTTAAAAAAAAAAAAAAAGGAAAAATTGTAACAAAGGATACATTCACACTTAAATCATTTTTTATGCGTGATTGTATTTCAGTTTTCATTTTATATATAGCATTTTATTAAATGACAAGAGAAAGGGGGGGGGGGGGGGGGGGGGGGGGGGGGGGGGGGGGGGGGGGGGGGGGGGGGGATTTTTTTTTTTTTGGGGGTAGGGGGGGGGGGGGGGGGGGGGGGGGGGGGGGGGGGGGGGGGGGGGGGGGGGGGGGGGGGCTTTGGCCAAGATGGCATATCCTAAAATATTGATAACAATGAGCTACCCTTCTGGTCGAAGTGGCGATTTCTGCAGCCATTTTGTGCGGACAGTGTAATATTGAGATCACGTGATACTCCCCAGGTATTACTTACCGGGGCAAGGGGGGTATTTATACCAGGGGGGGAGTTTTATACACAGTTGTCCAGTTAATATTCTACATGAGTTTTTCACACTCACCTTCCCTAAATATAAGGGCTGACGTACCATTTGGATTTCCACATTTTTCATATACCAAGACGCCATAAGTTTTCCATTAGTGTCTGTAACTTACAGTCTTTCAGGTAAATGCCAGTGGGGACCAATCCAAAGATATAGACTTGGACCCTACCGGTTTTTTGTTTATTGAAAGGTTGTATCAATTGCCTATCATAATATCGCACGATAATAGCGGTTACTGGAAAATACTATATTGTAAATCAGGTAAAACAGGTATGTTTATCAGTATAATGTAATATTTATGAGAGGTAAATCTGACATAAAACAGCCAGAGCTCATTTGGGCTTCGCCATGGAATACCTGCATTTTATAGATCCCACAAAGGGAGAATGAATTGAGTCTTTTTTGAGCCTTCAGTTTTTTCTTTTTAAACTAAGTATATCTATAGATCTATAATAAGGGTAATTGTTTTTTTTTTTTGCTATTGTATTCAGTTTTCATTTTATATATAGCCTTTTAAATGACAAGAGGGCTAAGATGACCCGCCCCCTGGTACAAGTAACTTGCCTGGTGGAAGATCACTAGACAATGTTATATACCAAATAAGTTTTCCTGTAAACATCTTTGTAAAACAAATGACACCACCCGGAGGCTAATTTGGGCCCCAGGGGCATAATTTGAACAAACTTTGAAGAGGTCCACAAGCCAATGCTACATGCCAAAAAAAATAAGAACTAAGAAAAAAAGAATTTAAAATTTTCTAACAAATGCTACCCCACGGGCCCCCCCCCGGGGGGGCAATTTGACCCGGGGGTCATAATTTGAACAATCTTGGTAGAGGTTCACTAACAAATGCTACAGCTGGTTTCAGAGAAGAAGATTTTTAAAGGTTTTCCTATTTGTTGCCATAGCAACCAGAGTTCTGCATGGATTGGAATTCTCTGAATCAATTTTGATAGACCTTCATGCAAGGAACATCCCTGCATAGTTTCATCAACATTGGCCTAGTGGTTTCAGAGGAGATGTCATTTGAATCAAATTGTTGACGGACGACGGACGACGGACAATTATCCATCAGAAAAGCTCACCCTGGCGAAGCCAGAAAAACAATTGTCATGAGTATTCAAATGCACTGTCTGTGTCAGAAAAGTTGCTACAACTGTTGACAGTGTCTGTTAGTTCCTCGTCGCTAACATCGACAATAAAAAACTAGAGCCCGTTCAACTGCGGCGTCTTTACAAACTGATCCTCTACATCTCTAACATGCCGATAACACACGACCTAGTCCTCTGCAGTCACAGCTTCAATTTATGCTTTTCTAACCTGCTGTACACCACTTGTGGTGTAGCTAAAGTTGACCTGACCTTTTCTCCTTTTAACATGAAACGTATAAAGATACATTTGTAGTGTAAAGTATTTCAACAGATCAACATCTAAGTATAGTTCAAGCGTGTGTATTGTATTTCAGTTGCATAATTATTATGTTAAATACTTTTATTCATGATAATGTAGTTAATGTGAGCACACATATTTTTAATTTACCTGAGACCACATGAGTTCTATGGCATTAAGCTCAGCATGATATGGTGGCAGTAGCAAACACTTGTCTCGTCCAAGACGTGTCTAGGCTCTGGTTTATTACGGCGACCGAGTTGAAGTAGCTCTGACGGTAACATATCTTGCGTATGTATGGTATTATTTCTCAATCTGTTATTTCCTTCTTCTTCTTGTTGGCTTGGGTTTGACACTTGTCTATCTGTAAATTATGCTAAGACGCGTTGTCAACTACAACAGATCTTTACGGCAGGTTCGGTATAACCTTCTCTCTTAGCCATTTCATGAAGTTCTGTCCATTCATTATAGCATATGAGCCAGATTTTAAAATTCAATATTGCCAACCAGCGTTTACTATAATAAATCGTTCACCTCTAGTAAACGGAATCTTCAGGAAACTTTTGAACTTTGCAAGCATTTATTGCGCTGTGTGTTCTTCTCAGAATTTCTTTATCTGCCTGAGGAAGCGAAGTCTCGCTACGGTTACATCATATCTCTCCATCTGAATATTTCGGTTAGTTGAACAACGTGTCCATATGAAACCGATCTCTTTCAAGAGTTTGCGTTAAAATGTCAAACTTCCAGTTAATCTAATCGTTTCTTTTGATCGTCTCAAGATCGCTTTGGCTGTTTGGACTTCCTGTCCCCGTTCTATCATGTAATATACAGTTCTGCGCATAATGTCTCGATCAAAGCTGTCTAATGCAATTTTGTCTGATCGGGTCTTCCGGACTTTCTTAAGACCATTCAATGACATCTCAGTGAATCATTTACAGGTTACTATGCTGAGTCCGGTGTAGTGTGCGGTTCTTGTTGTAGCTTGATTAAGCGAAAGAACTGTCGTACCAGCCTGTTTTTCATATTTTTAAGCGCTTTTGTGATCAGCTTCAGTAAGCTGTTCTGCCATAGTTTTACATATACGTTTTGCATATGTTCATGACCTAAGACAAAAGTTTAAAGACGTTTTAATGAATTCTAATCACCGTGAAAATTGTACAAAATTTCTACGATTTTTTCATAAAATACAAAAAAAAATCTCCTGAGATTATGATCCCAAATCCACCGATCTTGATTTCACATTACATATCACTAGGCCAGTAATCATTTATGCAGGTAGTATCGTTAAAACCTTATTATAAAGATCACAGTGTTGATTATATAAGCATACCGAAGGTTATTATTGTTACGGTTTTGGTTTTTATCGATTCATCCATATTCAGTAATGTTACGGTCACGACAAGATCCAAATTAGCGAATTCTAGTTATACATTAGTTTTTGCTGTGTTTTGGTTTTACTAACATATGATAAGTTGATAATTGTTTTACTCACACATAAGAGTGATTAACTGACTATAAGATGCCGAAAAAAGAATTTCGTCTCGAAGATGAGGCAACAATAGGGTGGTGAAGTTTAATAAGATGGCTTGTCAGAATATGATTGTGTTTAACTGTAGTCTCTAACTACGGAATATTTAGAAACTGATTTTTTGTGATAGAAACACGGATCTATCTTCCTGTTAATGCAAATGTTTAAGCGACAAGTGTGATTGATTAATTGACATATAACTTCCTCATACGAAAGAGAGATTGAGTAACCAACTTGTATTGGTACAAAACACTTCAGAACTGGAAGTAGCGCTTTCGTTATCATTACAAATTTTCCCGTGTTAACACAGTTCAGTGACAAAAAATATTGTAAAATTGCTTATAATGGATCATTCAACAGTACTTAGATTATCATTTTACTGTGTCATCAGTTGTGCTTTTACTAGCTGTGGTGCTGAACAGGATAGTATACCTTATGAAATAGCTTCAGACAGAAGATATTATGAAAGGTCACACAATACATTAAGTGAAAAGGAACTGCAAAATAATACCGAATGCCAACTGAATGTGTCAGACATAAGCACGGACGATTTTACGAGACAAGTCTTAAAGCATCGGTATAATTTTGTTCACCTGAAGCTTGATTTTGGTAATCTATCAGTAAGCGAAGGCAAGTCTGTTATTGGTGGCCGCGATTGGATTTGGACATACAAAGATGAAGGCGGAGGATTCCAATACTTACATCTACCGTATTATTACGGATATCTTTCGTTGGGTATTCTCCTGTCTAAAACAAAACTTGAACCAATTCGAGTACAATTCTATTCCTCGGGAAACTGTACAACTATGATGGTTGGAGAAGATTGGACAGACAATTTGATTGCCAGAGCTCTAGGTGAGATGACGTCTTCGGTCGCCTCTAAAGTAGAAGTTTACAACAGCAGTCACTGGTGTTACATGAGAAGGCTGTATATTCAATCGAAAATTTTGTTCAACTTGTGCAAAAACTCTATTTGCACATTACAGACAATGGAATGGCATTGCTGTAGGTATCAAATAAGTACACTTAAAAAGAACAGAACTGTTGTATGTGAAAACGAACACTTCTATCTCGGAAACGTTTGGTGGTTATTACCAATACTTCTTGGTGAATTTTTCTTTGCGTTATTCCCTCTTGTAATGACTAAAATTGCTATGGCCTTTTCTAACGCGTTGTCAGCATTAGCATTTGACGAGAATGTTTCAACATCGCGTGTGACAGGGGAAGACAAGAAGTATATAAGCATTAAAGACAACAATCCTGTATCATTCGTGTCCACGGTATGCCTACCTTGCAGAAAGCTTCAGCTTAACAATCCTTGTCTACTGCGTATCGGGCGCATATTTTTTGTTTTGATACCGGCAGTTTTAACAGTTGTTCGTATTATGCTAGAATTTGTATTTCATCGACAGTTTATAACAATAGCAGTTAGAAAAGGTGTTTTGCTTGGGTACTCTTCTATGATCGCAGGCTACACTGAATCCAAACAAACGTTTTTGTCATGGTTGGGTGGACCACATGTAGCACTGTCAATATATATAGTATTTGGCTGTTTTGCGTTTTTATTACCATCGAACCTGGAAGCTGTTCTTGTTCAGGGTTTGAATAACAATTTTGAAGGTTGGTATTGTTCTGTTTTCACAATGCCTCTTGGTTTGAAAGAAAGACTTTCACGTATATCTGTTAACCAATATAAAGGTTACAAACGGATTCACAATTATTTACTTGCTCAGTCACTTATGCTTATAAACTGGCGATTTTGGACACAAAGTTTGTACCTATTCAAAAGAAGATGGAAAATGCTCATTAGATGTTGTTCTTCAAAACGGTGTTTTCGTTTCATCTCAGTTTTACTTCTTCCATTCTACACACTCTTGTGTCTGACAGAGCTTACCTGTGCAATCGTTTTCTTTTTGGTTCCTGTATTTTGTGGTTTTTATATCATCATTAAGGCTTTTACTATTTGCTTTATGAGTGCATTTGGAAACGATAGTATGTGTTGTAAAATAGGCAAAGTTTTTATCCTTGTCCCTTTACTTATACTATTGTGTATCACGTGGTATACATGTAGCTTACTTTTCTTTGATGGGTTTTGGTTTTTGTTTGACATTGTCACCTTAACATACAGTGGAATAATCGACTTTCCTAAACTGTCGTATGGTTATTTGATTTTGTTTTTCATGTCTATGTATTATTTGTACGAAGCTTTCGTCACATTTAGCAATTCTTATAAGCAGTTGTTGCAAATGAGTGTTTCAGTGTACGAAAAGATGTCCGCAAAGCATTGTGAGGAAACAAACTTAGTGAGTGTGCATCGTATGATTCCACGAGTTCTGTTTAACATCATCGTTGAAAGACATCTTCCTCGTAGAAATCAGGTTGTTTATACAATTCTAAAGTTTACTGTTGTACTCATTATTTTGATTGTTTCCATCGAGATTCTGACAGCTTTTGATAAATTTCAAGAGCTTTCCCTTGTTACACATGTGATGACAGCTTTGTTTATATGTTCTTTGCCACAAATTGTTAACAAAATGTACTTGAGATCAAAACAACACACCGCATCGAAATCCCTGAAGAAGAAAATTAAGCAGACTGTACGTAAATTTATTCTGTACGGAAACAGCATGTGTTTCGACGAATTATGTGACTCGGTGTTAGTGTCAGAATATGTATTCATAAATGGAGATGATACTGAAATGGATGATCCCGTTCAATGAACTTTATACGTAGAAAACTGTATTGAACAATATTTGGAGGGTGATAAAAAACTTCAGTGATTAAATGACTGTGTGAAATCTGAACATTGATATCCTATGATAATTAGATATTCAATTTTATTTTGAATATTATTTTTTGTTAAACATTTTACAGGACCTGTTTTAGATCACCGGGCACAAAGTACCAATGTGTGCTATTAGGACCATCACCGCATCGGCACATCGGCCGTCCGTCCACAATTTCATTCCAACGACAGCGCCAATGTAAAAAACACTGGGTTAAAGTTGCTGAATCTTGGCAGGGATGTTCTATCACAGCTATTCAAAGAATTTTATTCCATGCAGAACTCTAGTTGCTATCGCAACAAACAGGGACATATAAAAAATCCATCTCTGAAACCACAAGGCCTGCAGTTTAGATATAATACGTAGCATTGTCTAGTTGACCTCTTCCAAGATTGTTCAAATCATGACCTCCAGGTCAAAATAATTGACCCTGCCAAATGTATCACTTGATTCTACATTCATTTCCTTAGGAAATCTTTAAAAATCTTCTCTGAAATCACAAGGCCAATATATATTCGGCATGTATTGTCAACCATGTAGTGGGCCTCTACCAAGATTGTTCAAATCACGACAGTAGGTCAAAATTTATCCTGCCAAGGGTATACCTTTATTTCACAAAGGAATATATAGGGAAAACTTCCTGTTTAAAACCACACTGTCATTGCTTAGCTATTTGACTCGTAGCATTGTGTAGTGGACATCAACGAAAAGTGTTAAAAAATGACTCCCATATCAAAATTGACCCTTCCTTTGATGCGATTGTTTACGTTGTATTATAGTCAATGGTAGACAGGTGAGCGATATAGCACCATATTGACCCTTTTGTTTAGCCTGAACGTAGCTTGTAACTGATTAAGGTAATAGAGAATCTGAAAATGAGATATACAAATCAATCTTAGTCTGTATTATATTCCAAAAAGTCTAGTTAATTCAGAAATTTGGTTTGGTTTAGTGTTGTCGTTGTGTGGTATAATACCCTAATCAAGTTGTCCAAACATTCCCCTACGTTAGTAGCACCTAGCGACAGTCTGTAAAAATATATAAGTATGCTTAGATGTAGTTAAAACAGATATCAGAATTGATTAGTACTTAACTCTATGATCAATGTGTACTTTGTTGATATACTGGCTGGACATTTTCTATGACTATGTAAAAATCAGAAATGCAAGACATACGTATCATCGGATCAGATAAATTTACTATGTTATTCAAAAGGTGGCATTCACTTGCTCTTCATTTAATGAAATTGTTACTTTTACATGCGCTTATTTTATCTTCCCGTTGTTTTATATTTTTGTATTTGCCATATTGCTCTTTCATTTAAATTGTTTACTTCCCGTTACTTATAAATCAGCTTCCTTTGTCGTGTGTTCTACTTTTTTCTTATGTATAAGTGTATTGGAGCTGTTTAGAAAAATACATTTTAATTAAGAGATTAATAAGTACATGTAACACTCATTACTAGAAGTACTTCACATGTGTGTGAAACGCAATTTGTAGTAAACCTTAAACTTGAACAAAATGTAGAAAATTCAGTTTACAAATATCAAGCACAGTCAAAAAGGTTTTGAATGGAAGTGTTGTTTTCCGGTCGTTACATTTAATGTCCCAGGATCTTTTTTGAATTTGCTGATATCGTAAAATAAATATTCATTTCTTTTGCATTCAAGTCGCTTTTTCACAAAAAAGAGTTGCTAGGAAGCCTTTTTTGCAATATCATTGACAAAATATATTTTTTTCTTACATGTGCATTGATTTAAAAAGAAAGTTTTGAATGTGTTTGGTACAAATAAGGATAATTTCCGCCGATAAGACATCTTTCTTCATAATATAAGAGCTACTAGTTAATGTGGTCCTGTGACTTTAAATTTGAAAGTGAAAGACGGGAACACTGTAAAAATGTAACTAACGTTAGGTACGTTTCTGTAACATATCATAAAAAGATTTCGTTATTTGATATCATACTGGCATAAATATATCAACTGCATAAACTATACCCGGGAAATATATATAGATATCCGAAAATAAAACACAAGCGTTTTTTTGTTCCGTGTTTTTATTACCTTATGATTGGATGCTCCAATACCATTAAAACCATGACATGTTCATGTAACATAACAGTGGGTGCCTTATTTGATGACAAGAACTGGCCCGCGAGCAGGTCGTCACTGGTTCAAATACTTCATTGCCACACACCGATTCTGGTTATTATTATATTAATATTTTTAAGCAGGTTTTTTTTAATAAACCTACTTATTACAATGGCGATGTCGTATGTTTGGCGGGCGGGCGTCAATTGGTTTCGACATTGGGCGGGCAACATTGGTTTCCGTTCAATAACTTTAGTAGAGAGTGACCAATTGCAATGGAACTTGGTGAGTAGGTAGTATGCATAGAGACGCAGCATGGGATTGCAAACGGTTTCCGCTCAATAATTAAAGTTAGGAGTGACTAATTGCAATGAAACATGGTCTATAGGTAACTTGCATGAAGTCAAAGCTTGGGATTGTATTTAGGGTCAATAGGATCAAGGTCAAGGTCAATGTTACTAAAAAAAGAAAAATGATTTCCGCTCAATAACTCAAGTTAGGAATGACTAGTTGCAATGCAACTCGGTGTGTATGTAGATTGCGTATAGAGGAAGCTTGGTATTGCATTTGGGGTCACTAGGGTCAAGGTCAAGGGTACTGTTTCTAAAATAGACAAATGGTTTCCGCTCAAAAACTTGAGTTAGGAGTTGTAATGAAAGTTGTTATGAAGGTAGCTTGCGTAGAGAGGAAGCTTTGGGTCACACCGTCCATCCGTCTATTCGTCCGTCTGTCTGCCAGAAAAGTGCGAATTTAGTGGCTATGGCAACAGTATGAACAGTAAACTCTCTTTGATGGCATAAGGACAAAAGATTTAGCCACATAACTGCCAAATTTTAGTGCGTTCGTCTGTGTGTCCACCCCATTTCGTGTCCGGGCTGAATTTTGTCATGAATGAATGGATTTTCAAATCATGTGCCACAAATGTTCAACACATCAAGACGACGTGTCGTGTGCAAGATCTATGTTTATACATCAAAGGTCAAGGTCATACTTTAAGTTTAGTTTTAGTTTAAAGGTCACGGAATCCTGTATATATTGACACATTCGTTTCCGGACTGTAACTTTGTCATACATTGAAGAATATTGAAATAATTTGGCACATATGTCCAGCACATCAACACGACGTGTCGTGCGCAAGATCAACGTCCCTTCTTCATGTTCTAACTGAGAGCTTTAATGTTATGGACTCCAGTATTTCCACATGTTCGTGTCCCGGCTGTATTATGCTACTTCAAAGGTCGAGGTCAAACTAAGAGTTTAAATGTAATGGAATCGTGAATACATGATAACCCTGTCATGCAAGGAAGGATTTTAAAATTACCTGACATTATTATTTACCACATTGAGATGACATGTTATGCGCAAGTCCTGCATTCTTACATTGAAATTCAACGTCAGTAGTATAGAGTACTGGTTTTCGCTGCCAACCTGCAGTCCTGCAGACATGACGTCACATGTCATTGATTGACGTTTGATTGACATTTGATTGGAATATGATTGTCAGGAATGGTCGTTAATTGATATTGATTGACGGGTTTTACTTCGACTAGATGCAACGCGCGTGCAGATGCAGCGACAATTAATTGTCATTAGCTGTCACTAATTTACGCAAAATTGTTTAGATGCGATACACGAGGCTAATGACGTCACGGCGAACAAATTAGTCAACATTATAAGACGGCGAACAGTCCGTCGTTTTTTGACGGATCGAACCCGATGACCCGGTACTTGAAAGACAAATCGTGACTGGATTTGACAGGTGCAAGGTATAGATTGGACGCGCGCGCTAAAAAGGGCATTCATTCGATATAGCTTAAAGAATTCGTAGATCTAAGCGAATTGTTCAAGGGGATTCAGTTTTGGACTTAAGAGATAATTAATTCGTAAAAGATTCTAAACGAAACGGGCGCTATATCGCGGCTTTCCGTTTAAAACAGTGATCTCTTAAAGAACCTGTAGTTTTAAGCGATTTAACGGAGTTTCAGTTTTGGTCATACAATTTGATGCGCGAGCTAATTTTCATTAATTCGTTATAAATTTTAACGAATACACCGTGGCGCGGCTAACAAATTAGTTATCATTATAAGGTAGGTAACCTACGCGCGACTAGGCTAATCGTTATTGCCGAAAAGGACGTTAACCCGCCATTTTTTTTGACGGATCGAACCCGAAAAGCTAGTAAGTTTAAAGACAATTCGTGGCTCGATTTGACAGATGACAGCCGACAGAATAGAATAGAATAAATTGGTCGCACGTGATTAAATAATGACGTCACAGTGAATAAATTAGTTATCATTATAAGGTCGGCGCGACTAGGCTAATCGTTATTGCCGAAAAGGACGTTAACCCGTCATTTTTTTTTTGACGGATCGAACCCGATGATCAGTACGTTGAAAGACAATTCGTGACTCGAATTGACAGATGCAAAATATAAATCGGTTGCAGTAATAGTGTGCCAGAAAAGGTCATTAACCCGTCATTTTGTTTTGTTTTTGGCGTATTCAACGCGAGTGACCTTATACGTTGAAAGACACGACCTCGTTACTTTTAAGTAATAACTTAACGACAGACGCAAGATGTTTTTGACAATATTGTACCTTTTTCACGAACTGGTTCTCAGAACGCTTGTTCCCGATTACAATTTACGCTACGAAGCGCTAGAGTCCGCAAACAGATTAGTCGAGAGTAACGTTACGGGCGATGCTGTCACGCCGGATGGCTGCGCCGAATGAGTCATCGATTACTCCCTGATAGAATGACTAATGATTTAGCGTCGCTGTATCCCCGATTTATACGCAATACAGACGTCAGCGAAAAAGATATTACAATATACGGAAAAAAGACTCCGTGACCGCGTCTAGTCAGGAATGGGGTCAGTATCCAGTCGCGTCGAAGCAGACCGATGGTATATATCTTCGAGTTTATAGCTCCAGCGTAATTTACTTAGACAAATACTTCAGAGGGTAAAAAACATGTCACACCGGAACAAGAAAGTAACTTTTAACGGAGAAGTGAAAACAGTACGATTTTACATCGCTGAGGGAAATCGACTTAGACCAGTTCCAAACAAAACAAAACAAAAAGTCAAAAAAATAAACAAATGGTATATATCTTCGAGTTTATAGCTCCAGCGTCATTTACTTAGACAAATACTTCAAAGAGTAAAAACATGTCACACCGGAACAAGAAAGTAACTTTTAACGGAGAAGTGAAAACAGTACGATTTTACATCGCTGAGGGAAATCGACTTAGACCAGTTCCAAACAAAACAAAACAAAACAAAACAAAAAGTCAAAAAAATAAACAAACCCCGAACATACCTAAACCAGCACCGTTACATCGGAGAGTGGTCCATATAGCTCAGTTTTTCACGATTCATATTGCCGCGGACGTAACGTCATGGCTACAAGATAACGCTCACACAATCTACGGAAATGACAGTCATTAAACATCGTTATGTACTTCATTTAGGGAAAGATGCGTATTTATATGACAGTGTCTTTAAGGGAAATGTTAACACCCACATGATAAAATTAATAAACGGAAAGTATCCTACGAAAGACGGCATCTGTTTAACATTACAAAGACGGCATCTGTTTAACATTACAAAGATGCAACGAACTGGGTACATTGTATTAGTTTACCGTTTTTGGACCAAACCGTGAACGCGATGGAATTGAACCGAGACACTTTTTATAGCGCGTTTTGTATTTTTTATGTATTTAGCTTAAAGTTACACCAATCATAAAGAGTACATAAAGAATACAAAATAATACATACATAATTATTTACAATTGGCATAATAGAAACAAGCTATAGCACATAACAAGAGAGATGAAAAGATAAATAAACAAATAGAACATGAATCATTACGTGTTGCGTTAATTCAAATTTACATTATGTATTAATTAAATACTATGATATATGTATGCGTAAAGAAAACAAAATATGTTTAGTGCACAGTCTTTCTATGTTTTTTACCCGTAATTTGGCTGACCGCAGGCAAGGTTATATTGTAGACATCTAAACTGCCTTAATAATGGTCAATATGGACTTTAATATAACAAAACATCATGTATATTTGTACATGTACTGAATTCGCCGTTCTAATATGAAGCCAAGTCTACCAGTGTGACGCTAGTATACGCATTAGAATTTTGCGATTATTTACTTTATCATGTCTACATTTTCTGTTTGTGATCTGTAAATTTCGTTTAAAAGACCCATTTGGCGAAACGAAACACAAGGGGTTAAATCCTATAGACGACTGTATCCCGATGGTTTTATCTAAAATAGTTTGCGCCATTTGCTGACCTAGATTTTATGATTTGGTTCCAACCAACGACTCTTTGACTGTTTAAGCATACTGTGATTACGATACATCGACCATAAAAAAAAAATGACCACAGAACTGTTCCACTTATAAACGCACTGACAAGATCACAATAATTGCTGTAGTTACCTTCATTTTAAGTTTTAAAAATTTGTTATAAAATTCAAATAAAACTACTTATTTTAACTTACATAAATGGCCCATAAGCGATTTGATAGAAATGTACGTCAAGTTTTAAATATATACACGTTTAAATTTATGTATATATCTGAAACATTTAATAACGCATTTTCTCAGCATTACACCTCAGCGATATTATTAAAACTGTACGGAAACGAATATGTTTGTTTATAAGCCGGTGAAAATACAGCCTACACTGTATAAACCCTATCAATAATGTTTAGCATTGGTAAGTTGTTTTTTACATAAATAGTCTTTACTTAACTTAAACTATTTAACATAGACATTAAAGAGGTGCACCATACGGCTATGATAATATATATTTTGTAGCAATAAATAAGGTATTCAGTGAATCTCAAATGATATCGAATAGATGAGGTTTTAAAGAACAACATATAGCGAAAGATATTTAATTGTAGTACAATAAATAACATAGACATATCCTATAATAAATCTATATTTACCCACTAATTGTATAATATTATTAATATAATATAATTATGAATAACACAGTTGAAAATTATATTTTTACCCATGATGGTTTGAATATATAGTCGTTAAGTAATAATTCCTTTAAGTAATTATTCTTTTAAGTACTGTGTTATATCTTTTTCTTGAGATAATTAACAATTTTTAGGGGGAGCCTTTTTAACCGAAACCAAAATTGCTGTTAGAGTTATATTATAAACGTATTGTAACTAAAACTTTATTTTAATAGAACTTAAACCGTGTAAATGTTGGAATTGTACACAAATATACCATCATAGCTGCCAGTGACAGACCCCGTGAAAAAAGTAGCAGGTTAATTAAACATTTTGCATACTCTAATTACATGTTTAGATAATATTTGCATCGAAGAAGTAGAACTGATAGAACTTTTATAACCCTCTTCTAAAGGAATGAGATTGTTTTCACTTCTATAATTATAAACCTTTAAAGACCAATGTTTTGCACGAAGTATAAACCTAACAGGTGACGAAGGGTTTGAAGATGTTTCAGTACCGAGAGAGATAAATTGGCGTATCTATTATTAGAAGTCTTGTTAAAACCCATTTTGATAAAGATTTATCAGGTTTTACCAGTGACATATTGATTTACTGTAATAAAACCTTAAATAAAGACCACCTGATATGTCACATACTTATATTTCTACTAGTTTTACGCGAAAATTTTACCTTTACAGATAACAAATTTGCCACATATACGCGTTTTTGTATGTTTCACTACGACACGGAATTCCGTATTTGATTGACGTGACAAATGGAACATTCTTTGCAGATTATTAGTTATTGCCTTTAATATTGATGTCAACCTGATATGAACAATGGACTTGGAATCAGACGAAAAAATTATATGCATGCTTCCATCGAAATCTATCCTTTTAATGGGAAGACGTACGAGAAAAGTACCAGTCAAATAAAACATTGCATAATAACGTGTTTTTGAAAACTATAAGGAATTTCCCCGGAAACCGTTCGTTATAACAAGCATCTATTATGTTTAAAGGACAATTTTAAACTGATTAACAGCTCTATTGGGACAAAGATCGACACTCTATAAACTGTTAGTGTTAAATATTAATTTACTTCAAAATGTTAATTGCTTTAATATAACGAAAAAACACCAGGAAATATCATTCATGTTTGGAACAGATAGCGTTTACCTGTTGCACGAAACTGAGCATGTAATGGAAGGGAACTATACCGAAGACAACGACCTTCAAATTAACTTTATAATGGCAGTACTCAACTCTGTTTAGCCATCATATTGAAGACGAATTATCATGTCATGATGTTAAAGGTTTTAAAGCCGTAAAAGTTTCTGCAAAAATAAGTTTTTTAAGTTGTACTTTAAGTACTTTAAGTTATTCAAATATCAGAAAGTTACTATAATTGACACTAGTACTTGTTAAGATAGCCTTTGCTTTTAAAAGGTAACCTTAAATGACCATGTTTTCCTTTACATTACGAAGGACCTGTATCTACAGTTCATTTTTTTATGATACATGTCATATATATATGAATGTTTGTTATCGTTAACACGATGCTTTTTATCCTTTTATAACAATTATGTAAAAGAATCCTCCATATACGTATGTGAATAAAATCTGGTAGTGTGTTACCACGAATACACAAGATGCCTTCCTTGATAGTAAAACAAACCCCTCTGTAACACGAAAACAAATCACTTAGCACACGAATGATACTATGTTTGCTTAAGTCTACTACTCTAGGAAACCATACGCATTATTATTGAATGATTTTATGAACTTTAAATCATTTAAAATACAAAAAGCGTTTGTTTGCAGAGAGAATAATGACTTTTTAAATTCAATTAAGCGAATACGTGTCGTTTATACTGTTTATTTATATATATTTTTTTATAATTCATATGTCGGGGAAAAATGTGCAGTCTTGACCAGGACTCTCGGACCTTTGGCTTACTGTACCGACACTGAGAACCACTGCACATACATCTCAGGATAATTAACTGATTACATATTTTATTTCCTAAAGAGAACCGTACCACATACTAGTAGTTGTAACTACTGGCAATATAGCTAGCTACACTTTGAAAGCCATAGCCGTATACCTGAACTGAGTGTCCACAACTGCATTGTGCATGTATATCATTTATTTTGAATCGGTTAAGAATATAAATTTAGATATAAAATACGTTTATTTTTGTTTTTTGTTTTTGTAGGTGTATACAGATGAATAATTTTAGAACCTGTACGCAACAATCATGTTTACAAGTAACACATCGTTAAACCCTTCCTAGTTAACTTCACCTTTTGCAAATGTGTACTGCGATATTATGCCACGACGTGGACTTAAAGGTGCCATTCAACACAGTAAAGTTCATATTTTAAAAAAAAAAAACTTTGTTCGCCGTACTCACCTTTTAAAACAGTTTAACTGCACTAGATAACTCAACTTTAAAGCAACACCTCTTTTAAAAATACTCACGTATTCCAAATTTGTTGTTTTAATCATATAAGGAATTCACTTCTCCAGATCACCACCTTTATACAACCATCACAATTTTGAACTGAAAGGTTACACTGTATATTTAAAATGTCCTTTTGATACTTTTGACGATAAATGATTTCATTTTTACAAGTTTTATATTAAAACACCCTTTTGTCGATATTTGTATTTGTTAAATTATGTATTTTACCTGATTGAAAATAAAATATTTGTTTGTTTAACTTTTTGTCTGTTTTTTTTCTGTTATATGATATTTGGTATTAACTTCGTGTTGATGTAAATTTATGTTGTATTTTACAAGAACGGTATACCACTGAACAGTACTTCAAAAGGATTGATACTCGATTGTTTTTTGGTATTAGTACAATGATTTCCGATGCTTGCATTGAATCATAAATCATAATTATATGACCTTAATGCACTTAATTTGTCTTAAAATGGTCATTATGAAACGAATATATGTCATGTCACTCATTACGGTTAGGCATAGTATATACCTTAAGTAGACTAAACACATACCATTAAGGAGAGAGTTTATAATTAAGCCTAGAGCTTTCGACTCAATCCTTAATGCTGTTGTATATTACTAGTATGTATTACATGTGATTTTTGAATAAAATATTTTTTACACCAAACACATACCAATTTCACAAGGTGAAGCCAAATATTTAAAAGCATGAAATGACTCCTGTATTTATAGAATTACCTTGATGTCCTCATAAATGGTAGCTTGGGTGTTTAACTATCATTGTAAAGTATCTAAAGACATATGTTGTAAACCATTTTGGTTAAAAAGATTTCCCAAGCTTTAACCAAATACTTAAAAGCATACATGTCTCCATTATTCATACATTAGCCGTTAAAGTCTCATGAATGTTATCCAGGGCGTATCGTAATACCGTAAAATAGCCGATGCCATATCTTACAGCGCCATATATAGCCATTTTTTATGTACTAAGTAAATACCGATGCGACAGCCTGACAAGTAACTATAGACTTCAATAAGAACAGTCTAAAATAGGCGAGTTGTTTCGAAATAAGAATCTGTATTTTGCCATCGCTGTAACGACTGTATAATACTAGTAGTTTATATAAGTATGGGGATTTTTTTCGCTAAAGAGAACCGTTATATGATTCCACTTTTAATTCTATTTATTGCTATACGAATATAGAGTTCTCTGATACGCTTGGGTTTGGGGAGAGTTTTGGAGCCAGCCTTCAATTCAGAAACGTCGAATACGACGATGATTTTGTTAATGGGCACTAAGACGGTATACTTTATTAGTTTGACCACTTCGGCAATTTTGAGTTAACCCTAAAATACCAAAGACAAGAAGAATAGTTAAAAGAGTGTATAAAAGCTTTATTGTTTGACAAGAATATGGACGCAATTACGGAAAGCTGTTGTGAAGACATAAAGACATATCTGATGGTGTATACCAAATGAAGGAAAATAAACAAGTTTTACACTGTGCCATACGGACATAAATGATATTGTTTCGAAAGTTGCGATAAGGTTTTCAATAGTATATGTTTCCTTCGTTGCAGATTCTGACATTACCGTTTCAATTTTTGTCACTGACGGTTAAGATTTTGTCGTTACCGTTTTAATGTTTGACATCGTTGATATCGTTTTTGCGTTTTTACATGTAAATCTCCATAGGGCACGTTTTTATATTTGTCACAAGCCTTTCAATTTCTGTCATTACTGTTTTTAATTATTGTACCTATTGATTCCTTTTTAGTAACGAGCGTTTTAATTTATTTCATTCTTGTTTTGAAATTTGTGACAAATATTTTGAAATGTGTGATGTTTGTTGCAATAAAACAAATTTTACAATATATCGCCTCACTGGCATAAAGTTTAAACAGAATAAAGTGTCGACCACTGTTGCTGATATGCTGTACTTGAAAGAACTTATACAGAAGTACAAAGTACCTACTCCGGAGTTGATGGTGAGGATTTTATTGAAGAAGAATGATACAGATTAAATAGACAGATGGAGAGACATAAGAGGGAAACAGATGTTCAAATCGAATTGGGAACAAGCCATGTTTGAATTCAAAGAAGAAGACAGGATGTTGGATATGACTTATTGCGAACGACTTATACAGAGGACTTCCGAACTCACAGAAGAAGAAAAGATCGCCAACAAGTATGATTTCTTGGACATTTACGATACTAAAACACTGTTTGTGAATTGGTGTAAAGAACAACCAGACATATTACCTCACAAACTATTGGTTGATATGTATCTGGTGTTACATATGAGGAATAACAAGAAGAATGCTTTGATGCTTCAAGGAGAGAGCAATGCTGGCAAGACTTATTGGGCAAAGGCTATTTGTCCATTTATTGAAATGGTTGGACAGACAATACAATCACAGGAATTTGCATATATGCATTGCTCGGAAAAGATGTCATCATAATTCCAGAACTTACTATGACGAAGATGGAACAAGTTGAAGAACTGAAGAAGATTATGGAAGGATTACCAACAACCATCAACGTGAAGAACAGATGTCCTCACCTGTTACCAAGAACTCCAATAGTTCTACAGTGTAATAAAGCTCCATGGCAACTACAGTTTTCTCAGAGAGTCAACCTTTGAAGAACAGGTGTTATTATCGTACTGGATTACAATACAGTGAAGTACTGAAGAACGAATGTAAAGGTAATGCTAACCCTGCATTCTTTTGCATTATGTTTGAAATACTGAAGGAGAAAGATGACATGTACTTTGGAAATATTGGTTACCATAGAAATATAGAAGAGGATCAGGAAGGTATTTTACAACAAGTTTGTAAGATGCGATTGGATAATTTCGATGACGGATATATTGAGTTCAAATATGGACAGAAGTATGGACTTTCTGATAAGTACATTGATAGATACATAAATCAAAGAGAAGAAGAAGGAGAAGAAGAAGAAGAAGTGGATGACGTAGAAGGATCGGATGACGTAAATGACAGTGAACGTTCTAATCATTGCTATGGAAACAATGAAGATGACGTATATTTCTCTGACGAGGAAATAGAAGAAGATATGATCAACATTGCAGAAATGGAGGAAATGAGACAGAATGCTATTATGGAGAAAAGGATCTTAGAAGAAGAGAGGAAGGTTGTTGAAGAGAAGAAAATTGCCGAACAGGAATTGAAGAAAGTCAGCAAGGAGGAAGAATTGGATGAAGATGGTAATTTAAAGTACTACAAGCCTTATACGGAAGAAGATATGAAATTTGCATGGAATATTATTAAACTTGGAGTGTTTGATGACGAATGGGAGATTCCACTTACAGAATACATGGCATGTACAAAGGAGAAATATGACAGTTTGAGTGAAATAGAAAAGTTGAAATACAAGAAAACATTCTTTAAGATGTACTGGAAACGGAGGGAGAAAGGAAAATATTTCTTATAACAACGAGAGAAAACTTGTTGAATTATTTCTTAAAAGATTTCAGAAGTCTTTACCTTGTTATTTAGGAGAGAATGATGAGATGGTTTTCAATGTAATTGATAATGTTGCTAAGAAACGAAAGGTCCCAACCATCAGATGTTAAATGTAAGAATATGAAATGTGATATGGTTTCTCAAATAAGAAAGGGGGAGATAAATCTTGTAGATTGTGAATCAGATTCTGATGAATGTGATTATAGTAATTATGTTTTTGTTCAAAAACGATCCAATAGATGATGGTATTAGTGATAATGTATAATGTGTTTGGTAACCTTTTGTAAATATGTTATATTTTTAATATGTTCAATAAACTAAAATACTGACATATATTGTTTACTTATTTAAAACAGTAATGACAAAAATTGTAACGCTTGTAACAAATATAAAAACGTGCCCTATGGAGATTTACATGTAAAAACGCAAAAACGATATCAACGATGTCAAAAACTAAAACGATAACGACAAAATCTTAACCGTCAGTGACAAAAATTGAAACGGTAATGACAAAATCTGCAACGACGGAGACACATACTATTGAAAAGAGTAGAAACAAATTAATGATACAATATGCGCAACTTTTGAAACAATATCATTGATGTCCGCATGACACAGTGTAAAACTTGTTTTATTTCCTTCTTTTGGTATACGCCATCAGGTATGTCTTTTCCAGATCCGTTACATTGTTTTCTGTTCATTCTGTCTTTACAAATGTTAGTCACTGTACTGTTGGGGGTAACTGTCGGGATTCGTTACTATTTCTTTAACACTTAATAATGCAGGGTGAATCCTTTAACTTTGAAGCTTTCGTTGTTTTATTGGTTTTATCAGTGTAGTTTCAGGTCCTCCAGACACAAACTCTATAATGTGTTCTCCGCCTCCCATTTAACCCGTCAATTCTCCGAGATAATATCAAATGGGTGGATCATACCGGCCTTTCTTACTGACATATGTCACCATGTCCGTGTCGTAATACATCACACTTCGGTCTAACACTTCCAACACTTCCAACACATATGTATTGTAAAATTAGTTTTATTTAACAAACATCACACATTTCAAAATATTTGTCACAAATTTCAAAACAAGAATGAAATAAATTAAAACGCTCGTTACTAAAAAGGAATCAATAGGTACAATAATTAAAAACGGTAATGACAGAAATTGAAAGGCTTGTGACAAAGATAAAAACGTGCCCTATGGAGATTTACATGTAAAAACGCAAAAACGATAACAACGGTGTCAAACATTAAAACGGTAACGACAAAATCTTAACCGTCAGTGACAAAAATTGAAACGGTAATGTCAGAATCTGCAACGAAGGAAACATATACTATTGAAAACCTTATCGCAACTTTCGAAACAATATCATTTATGTCCGTATGGCACAGTGTAAAACTTGTTTATTTTCCTTCATTTGGTATACACCATCAGATATGTCTTTATGTCTTCACAACAGCTTTCCGTAATTGCGTCCATATTCTTGTCAAACAATAAAGCTTTTATACACTCTTTTAACTATTCTTCTTGTCTTTGGTATTTTAGGGTTAACTCAAAATTGCCGAAGTGGTCAAACTAATAAAGTATACCGTCTTAGTGCCCATTAACAAAATCATCGTCGTATTCGACGTTTCTGAATTGAAGGCTGGCTCCAAAACTCTCCCCAAACCCAAGCGTATCAGAGAACTCTATATTCGTATAGCAATAAATAGAATTAAAAAGTGGAATCATATAACGGTTCTCTTTAGCGAAAAATCCCCATACTTATATAAACTACTAGTATTATACAGTCGTTACAGCGATGGCAAAATACAGATTCTTATTTCGAAACAACTCGCCTATTTTAGACTGTTCTTATTGAAGTCTATAGTTACTTGTCAGGCTGTCGCATCGGTATTTACTTAGTACATAAAAAATGGCTATATATGGCGCTGTAAGATATGGCATCGGCTATTTTACGGTATTACGATACGCCCTGGATAACATTCATGAGACTTTAACGGCTAATGTATGAATAATGGAGACATGTATGCTTTTAAGTATTTGGTTAAAGCTTGGGAAATCTTTTTAACCAAAATGGTTTACAACATATGTCTTTAGATACTTTACAATGATAGTTAAACACCCAAGCTACCATTTATGAGGACATCAAGGTAATTCTATAAATACAGGAGTCATTTCATGCTTTTAAATATTTGGCTTCACCTTGTGAAATTGGTATGTGTTTGGTGTAAAAAATATTTTATTCAAAAATCACATGTAATACATACTAGTAATATACAACAGCATTAAGGATTGAGTCGAAAGCTCTAGGCTTAATTATAAACTCTCTCCTTAATGGTATGTGTTTAGTCTACTTAAGGTATATACTATGCCTAACCGTAATGAGTGACATGACATATATTCGTTTCATAATGACCATTTTAAGACAAATTAAGTGCATTAAGGTCATATAATTATGATTTATGATTCAATGCAAGCATCGGAAATCATTGTACTAATACCAAAAAACAATCGAGTATCAATCCTTTTGAAGTACTGTTCAGTGGTATACCGTTCTTGTAAAATACAACATAAATTTACATCAACACGAAGTTAATACCAAATATCATATAACAGAAAAAAAAACAGACAAAAAGTTAAACAAACAAATATTTTATTTTCAATCAGGTAAAATACATAATTTAACAAATACAAATATCGACAAAAGGGTGTTTTAATATAAAACTTGTAAAAATGAAATCATTTATCGTCAAAAGTATCAAAAGGACATTTTAAATATACAGTGTAACCTTTCAGTTCAAAATTGTGATGGTTGTATAAAGGTGGTGATCTGGAGAAGTGAATTCCTTATATGATTAAAACAACAAATTTGGAATACGTGAGTATTTTTAAAAGAGGTGTTGCTTTAAAGTTGAGTTATCTAGTGCAGTTAAACTGTTTTAAAAGGTGAGTACGGCGAACAAAGTTTTTTTTTTTAAAATATGAACTTTACTGTGTTGAATGGCACCTTTAAGTCCACGTCGTGGCATAATATCGCAGTACACATTTGCAAAAGGTGAAGTTAACTAGGAAGGGTTTAACGATGTGTTACTTGTAAACATGGTTGTTGCGTACAGGTTCTAAAATTATTCATCTGTATACACCTACAAAAACAAAAAACAAAAATAAACGTATTTTATATCTAAATTTATATTCTTAACCGATTCAAAATAAATGATATACATGTACGATGCAGTTGTGGACACTCAGTTCAGGTATACGGCTATGGCTTTCAAAGTGTAGCTAGCTATATTGCCAGTAGTTACAACTACTAGTATGTGGTTCGGTTCTCTTTAGGAAATAAAATATGTAATCAGTTAATTATCCTGAGATGTATGTGCAGTGGTTCTCAGCGTCGGTACAGTAAGCCGAAGGTCCGAGAGTCCTGGTCAAGACTGCACATTTTTCCCCGACATATGAATTATAAAAAAAAATATATAAATAAACAGTATAAACGACACGTATTCGCTTAATTGAATTTAAAAAGTCATTATTCTCTCTGCAAACAAACGCTTTTTGTATTTTAAATGATTTAAAGTTCATAAAATCATTCAATAATAATGCGTATGGTTTCCTAGAGTAGTAGACTTAAGCAAACATAGTATCATTCGTGTGCTAAGTGATTTGTTTTCGTGTTACAGAGGGGTTTGTTTTACTATCAAGGAAGGCATCTTGTGTATTCGTGGTAACACACTACCAGATTTTATTCACATACGTATATGGAGGATTCTTTTACATAATTGTTATAAAAGGATAAAAAGCATCGTGTTAACGATAACAAACATTCATATATATGTGACATGTATCATAAAAAAATGAACTGTAGATACAGGTCCTTCATAATGTAAAGGAAAACATGGTCATTTAAGGTTACCTTTTAAAAGCAAAGGCTATCTTAACAAGTACTAGTGTCAATTATAGTAACTTTCTGATATTTGAATAACTTAAAGTACTTAAAGTACAACTTAAAAAACTTATTTTTGCAGAAACTTTTACGGCTTTAAAACCTTTAACATCATGACATGATAATTCGTCTTCAATATGATGGCTAAATAGAGTTGAGTACTGCCATTATAAAGTTAATTTGAAGGTCGCAATTTCGTGCAAAAGGTAAACGCTATCTGTTCCAAACATGAATGATATTTCCTGGTGTTTTTTCGTTATATTAAAGCAATTAACATTTTGAAGTAAATTAATATTTAACACTAACAGTTTATAGAGTGTCGATCTTTGTCCCAATAGAGCTGTTAATCAGTTTAAAATTGTCCTTTAAACATAATAGATGCTTGTTATAACGAACGGTTTCCGGGGAAATTCCTTATAGTTTTCAAAAACACGTTATTATGCAATGTTTTATTTGACTGGTACTTTTCTCGTACGTCTTCCCATTAAAAGGATAGATTTCGATGGAAGCATGCATATAATTTTTTCGTCTGATTCCAAGTCCATTGTTCATATCAGGTTGACATCAATATTAAAGGCAATAACTAATAATCTGCAAAGAATGTTCCATTTGTCACGTCAATCAAATACGGAATTCCGTGTCGTAGTGAAACATACAAAAACGCGTATATGTGGCAAATTTGTTATCTGTAAAGGTAAAATTTTCGCGTAAAACTAGTAGAAATATAAGTATGTGACATATCAGGTGGTCTTTATTTAAGGTTTTATTACAGTAAATCAAT
>JAFMSR010000001.1:7884476-7913068 GCA_022818135.1 Saxidomus purpurata | reverse complement strand
ACTTAACTTACGTTGACTCGTGTCATAAACATTATTATGTTTCCATTTTTTTAAATACAACAGTACAAATGGTAACCGAACACTTATCTCCCAAAAACGTTACAATTTTAACGTCGTTTAAATGTTACAGTTGTGAGTCGCAACTTTTGACGTTACGTCAATGTATATAGATATATTAGATATATAATATCAAATGACTGTAATGGTGATATCTACGGAAGCCCAATAGTGCCACTTTGTTTTTTTTTTTAATTGATTTTTTGCAGCATAACTATGTTGAAAATTCAAGATACGATGTTGAAAAATTCAGGTTGAAAGTTGAAAATTCAAGATACTAAGTTGAATATTCAATTTACTAAGTTAAAAATTCAAGATACTAACTAAAGTTGAAATTTCAAGATAGTATGTTGAATATTCAACTTATTTAGTTGGAAATTCAAGACACTATGTTGAAAATTTAAGATACTAAGTTGAATACTTACTAAGTCGAAAATTCAAGATAGTCAGTTGAAAATTGAAGATACTAAGTTGAAAATTGAAGATACTATTATAAGTAGAAAATTCAATTTACTGGGTTGAAAATTCAAGATACTAAGTTGAATTTTCAACTTAATAAGTTAAAAATTCAAGATACTAAGGTGAAAGTTACTGCTTGTCACATTAGTAAGTTGAATGTTCAACTTAGTATCTGGAATATTCAACTGAGTATCTTGAATTTTCAACTAAGTATCTTGAATTTTCAACTAATAATAAGTTGAATTTTCAACTTAGTTATGGTGAAAAAATCGATTTTAAAAAGGCAAAGTGGCACTATTGGGCTTCCGTAGATATCTTATCTGCAAAGAATCTAAAGAATAAACAACTATAACTCACATTCCATGTTATTGATGCGATATATGTTTAACGGTCTTATGTTATAGGGATCTCACTTTAAATGTATATGTTACCAAAATAAACAATATAAATAATGGTAAAAGTGGGGTCATTTTGTACATGTATTTTTTTATTAGCATACCAATAATAAGCACCCTAATAAACAATAATCAGAAAGTACAAATTTTGTAAAAAGTGTCTTCGTAGATATGTAATAAGCGGCCTTGACATGGATTAATTTGGCTGAAATTTAAACATTTAAACCGCTAATGTGTAATTTTGTTTAATTTAAATATTGTCATAAGGCTTAGATAATACTGGATATTAGTTTGGCTGATGATAAGGTACTGTTTTTCGTCGTTGACATATCAGGTTAGTCCCAACAGGCGATACGACCTCACTTCCATTCCCTTCTTCCTCTCCTCCTCCCTTCTTCACCTCTTCCCCTCCAGTAATCGTTCTGTAATTTTTCATCAAAAGCGCTGAATCAAGTGTAATTCCAAGTACAGTTAATTAATGATAGTTTGATGGTAGAGTAAACTAACGATATTCTGACAGTGTCGTAATAGACATACTTGTACGCAAAAGCTTTCATCCATTGAATACAAATGTAGAACATGTGTGCAAGAAAAGTTCAATCCTTATAAATCACCGATTTACTGCTCATTCAGGATAATGCAACAGTGACGTAACATATATATATGTACACAAACTCCACTAGCATTGAATATAAAGGTACATCATGAGGGCAGGAAAAGCATTAATCTTTGCATTATTAAACGGATTTACACAATATTAGTAGAGTAAAATGGGGGGGGGGGGGGAGATTACTCTTTGCACATGTTGAGATTACTCTTTGCACATGTGGAGATTACTCTTTGCACATGTGGAGATTACTCTTTGCACATGTGGAGATTGCCCTTTACAGGTGACCATGTGGAGATTGCCCTTTACACGTGCGCACGTGCCTACCCGAAGCCGTGCCCCTACACGTTTTGCACCACGTGTCATACCACGTGCTACACCACGTGGGAGGTAAAACTCTTTGGCACCGCTTCCTGAAATTCTGCGAGTCTTCCTGAAAGTGTCGCAGACCAATGAAAACTGGTTATAACCTTTAAGGAATATGTTTGGGAGGTAGAAATGATTTGGCAACGTCTCCTGAAAGTCTGTGAGTGTTCCTGAAAGTATCACAGACAGGTGCAAAAGACCTGGGATGGAACCGGGATGTTATGAACGACTTTATTTCCATTGGCACCGCCTACTGAAAGTTTGCGAATTATCCTGAAAGTGTCGCAGACCAATGCAAACGAATTCTAACCATTTTAGGAATATCTAAGGGAGGTAAGAGTTGTTTGGCACGGTCTCCTGAATGTTTGCGGCTATATGTGTCAAATTGTTATATTCGATTTCTATCTATATGGCACTGGTTCCTGCAAATGAGACATGCATGTTGATATTTTGGATTATTTCATTTCAAATTTGGGGTATACCGTCGAAATCATACAAGTAATACTGGACTTTAATGAGCATCCCAATGATCAATAAATAAATTGTAAAATTTCAAATGAAACACTTATTAAAAGATAGGACGGTTTATTCAAGCGTATAATGCAATGAAAATAAAACAAACTTTTGCGTATATTTCTCAACATACATGTAGATTAATCAAATATTTAAAAAAGTTGATAACTAATATAATATTTCGAAAGGACATCAACTGCATACTTGTAAAAACCACAAACGGGTATTAAATAACAAGCGAGATTGTCATGGTGACACAATTAAATTACATTTTTTGAAAGAATACCAAGGGCACACTGCGACATGTAAACCGCAAGCCTGTACTTTGAATAGCGTTAATTTTAGTGGCGTGAGCGCTGTAGGAAAACGTTATTTTAATCTTGCGTATATTTTAAATGAATAGTTTTAGATAAAAGCTTTTTATTTGATTTAAACTCTTGCTTGTTGCTAGACTTTTTTATATACTCTTAGTTAATTGGTAAACACCACCTATTGGAAAAATGACCGAGAAAGAGAAGTCAAAAAGCAACACCTTTGTTTATAAGCTACATTTATTTTTTCTCTAAATCTCTACAGGTAATTACATTTCTTTAATATAAAAGCATGAGTTTTAATAAAACAGACACATGCTTTGCTCTTTCCAGATGGAACACATGAATGAAGTCAGTCAATTCGTTGATAAAAATGTCACAGATCATAAAGTCTTTTATACAAAAGACATGCAGCTCACTTCAGCTTCGACTATATCGTTTTACTATTAGCCGAACAAGTTCGACAGTCCTGTTATATCACTTTCACTCAGTAACTTCCATTTGTTCAGTATCTTCTTTCTCTTCCAACTGTGGAGTAACATAATTGTCCAGCACTTTATCAAACAGAAATCTCCGTTTACGAATGGCGTACTTTAAGGCTTCCTCCCCTTCGTAGTGTTCTGTTGCAATGAGTTGATTGACTATCTTCTTTATCGCTTTATAGATGGGATCTTTCTTCATAGCATCGAACCACACCAGTTTTCTACCGAAAATGTTCATCATCGTAAAAAACATGTGCCTCATTCTAAAATGTTTATACGGATGGTCCTCCCAGCGGAGCAGACGACAGCTATAGCTAAAAGTATGCTTGAACGTCAGTCCAAACCTGAAGTGACATTAATCGATCTAGAATTGCAACGAATGAAAAAAGTCAGTGAAACACGGAAGCGCAAAGGTTCCAGAGGGAAGTTAGACGGTATTAGTAACAAGAGTACCAAGAAACCTAGACAGAGAGCGCCATCTGCGAGCAGAAAGCCGAAGCAGACCTCAAAAGAAGATGAAAACATCGCTATTATTGGACAGGTATTAAACTGAACACTTACATGACTCCTCCTCATTTGCAGTTTAGCCTTCAAGCGCGATGTTTGAATGTGATATCTGTTTCAAAGGTTTTAAAAGACGGGATAATATGTTACGGCATGAAAGGTCTGCACCTGTCTGTGATACTTTCAGGAACACTCGCAGACTTTCAGGAGACGTTGCCAAATAATTTCTACCTCCCAAACATATTCCTTAAAGGTTATAACCAGTTTTCATTGGTCTGCGACACTTTCAGGAAGACTCGCAGAATTTCAGGAAGCGGTGCCAAAGAGTTTTACCTCCCACGTGGTGTAGCACGTGGTATGACACGTGGTGCAAAACGTGTAGGGGCACGGCTTCGGGTAGGCACGTGCGCACGTGTAAAGGGCAATCTCCACATGGTCACGTGTAAAGGGCAATCTCCACATAGTCAAGTGTAAAGGGCAATCTCCACATGTGCAAAGAGTAATCTCCACATGTGCAAAGAGTTATCTCCACATGTGAGTAATCTCCACATGTGGAGATTACTCCCCCCATTTTACTCTACTAATATTATTGAACTCTACTGTTACGTCACTGTCACATTATCCTAAATGGACTGTATTTAAATAAGTGGACTCTTCAACCAAGTCACTGTAAAATTATAACACACTTCTAAACTTATTTTTAGGTGGTTACAGACAACTCTACTCGTATAACTACCTATTAACTAACTCCATGGTTTACTGCAGCCGTTTTTTTCATAACGTGTCCTTATTATAAATCGTTTTAAACACAACATGCTAACTGCGAGAACAACCATGGTGGCTAATACTGTTAAGATTTTGTAATGATGCACGAAAAATCGTATAAGGAGAGCGTCCCATCCGTGCCACGTGGAGTCATGGTGATGAATCATATATTTAGCCACTTTGTCCTGATCTAGAATTAAAAACTCCTCTTTGTAAGGGTAGTTGAGGTATCGGCCCCATAAATATGTTGTCCCTGAAAAAATATAAAAGAAAGTCTGACGTACCATAAACAAAGCTATAGATAATTATATCACTACAGTAAACCCCGTATATAACGACTCCGGATATAGCGAAATTCCGGATAGAAGAAACAAATTTTCTCTACCTGAGTTTTTTCTTCTTTCTATATATTTATATGAAAAAGTTGTATGGATATAACAAACTCTGGGTATAACGAACACTTTAAAATGGTCCAAAGGAGTTTGTTATAATCGGAGTTTACTGTACACCGGATGCAGCGAAATTCCGAATATAAGAAACACATTTTCTGGGACGAGTATGAAGTTAGCCCCGCAGCCCCGTTTATCCCCACAGCCCCGTGAAGTTAGCCCCGCAGCACCTAGTTACCCCGCATCCCCGTGAAGTTAGCCCCGTGGCACCTAGTTACCTTGCAGCCCCGTGAAGTCAGCCCCGTAGCACCTAGTTACCCCGCATCCCCGTGAAGTCAGCCCCGTAGCACCTAGTTACCCCGCATCCCCGTGAAGTTAGCCCCGCAGCACCTAGTTACCCCGCAACCCCGTGAAGTAAGGCCCGTAGCACATAGTTACCCCGCAGTGCCATGAAGCTAGCCACGTAGCACCTAGATACCCCGCAGCCCCGTAAAATTAGCCCTGTAGCACATAGATATCATGCCTCCCCGTCAAGTTAGTCGCTTAGCATCTAGTTATCCCGCAGCCCCGCCAAGTTAGCCCCGTGGCACCATGTCTCAACACGCCTCGTGGCATATGGTTTCCTCAAAGTACCGCTTGAATTAACCTATGCATACATCACCACAGGACAACGAACAAACGCAGTGGTGTTGATTGGTAAAGATGTCTGCCGCTTATACCGGAGGTTGCGGGTTAGAACCCCACTGGGGTCACGACCGTACCTTCTCATATGCCATCAGTTCTATTTCCTCAGTCCCGTGCCCTCTAGTATCAATGCAACCCTGGTGATATTGTTGATATAAGTATCATCCCCGCTTCACATACTCTGTCCCGTGTCCCCTGCACTCGATACAGTTCTACTTATAGTGCTCCCAATCTTTGATAACACCCTCATTCACATGAACTCAGCCCTGTGCCCGTGGCACTGAAAACACCGTTTGTAGAAGTAACATCCCCGCCTGAAGGAGTTAGCCCCGTGTCCCCTGCTATCAATACACTTCTTGTAACTGTCATCTCTAGTTTTCAGACCACCTCTATGTGTCCTAGCATTCACATTAACTCAGTCCCGTGTCCTGTAGTATCATTGCAGCCCTGGCGAAACCGTTTAAAGTAGAACCATCCCCGCCTCACTAACTCAGCCCCGTTTCCCCTGCTAGCAATACAGCACTTCTTACACTACTCTCTAACTTTCATACCACCCTTTTGTGTCCCCGCGTTCACATAAACTCAGCCCCGTTTCCTGTAGTATCATTGCATCCTTGGTAAAACCGTTAAAAGTAGAACCATCCCCGCCTCACTAACTCAGCCCCGTGTCCCCTGCTAACAAAACAGCACTTTTTACACTACTCTCTAACTTTCATGCCACCCTTTTGTGTCCCAGCGTACACATAAACTCAGCCCCGTTTCCTGTAGTATCATTGCAGCCCTGGTAAAACCGTTAAAAGTAGAACCATTACCGCCTCACTAACTCAGCCCCGTGTTCCCTGCTAGCAAACAGCACTTCGTACACTACTCTCTAACTTTCATACCACCCTTTTGTGTCCCCGCATTCACATAAACTCAACCCCGTTTCCTGTAGTATCATTGCATCTTTGGTAAAACCGTTTCAATTTGTATCATATCCGCCTCACAAACTCAGCCCCGTGTCCCCTGCTATCAATACAGCACTTCGTACACTACTCTTTAACTTTCTTACCACCCTTTTGTGTCCCCGCGTTCACATAAACTCAGCCCCGTTTCCTGTAGTATCATTGCAGCCCTGGTAAAACCATTTAAAGTAGAACCATCCCCGCCTCACTAACTCAGCCCCGTGTTCCCTGCTATCAAAACAGCACTTCTTACACTACTCTCTAACTTTCATACCGCCCTTTTGTGTCCACGCGTTTACATAAACTCAGACTCGTGGCACCTAGTTACCTGGCAGCCCCGTGAAGTCAGCCCCGTAGCACCTAGTTACCCCGCATCCCCGTGAAGTCAGCCCCGTAGCACCTAGTTACCCCGCAGCCCCTCGAAGTTAGCCCCGTAGCACCTAGATACTCCGCATCCCCGTCAAGTTAGCCCAGTAGCACTTAGATACCCCGCATCCCCGTCAAGTCAGCCGCGTAGCACTTAGTTACCCCGCAGCCCTGCCAAGTTAGCCCCGTTGCACCTAGTTACCTCGTTGGCCCGCCATGTTAGCCCTATGCCACCATGTCTCAACACGCCTCGTGGCATATGGTTTCCCCGAAGCACCGCTTGAATTGACCTATGCATACATCACTTCACGACAACGTACACACGCAGTGGTGTTGATGGGTTAAAATGTCTGCCGCTCACGCCGGAGGTTGCGTGTTAGAAACTCACTGGGGTCACGACCGTACCTTCTCATAGGTCACCAGTACTATTTTCTCTGCCCCGTGATGTTAGCCCTGCAGCACCTAATTACCCCATATCCTCGTGAAGTTAGCCCCAAAGCACCTACTTATCAAGCCCCCCGTGAGAGTTGCCCCGCAGCACCTAGATACCCAGCAGCCCCGTCAAGTTAGCCCTGTAGCACATAGATACCACGCCCCCCGTGAAACTTGCCCCCTAACACCTAGATACCCCGCAGCCCTGTCCAGTTAGCCCCGTAGCACCTAGTCAACCCGCAGCCCCGTGAAGTGTATCACATTGTTACCCCGCAGCCCCGTGAAGCTAGCCCCGTAGCACCTAGATACCCCGCAGCCCCGTCAAGTTAGCCCTGTAGCACCTACATACCCCGCCTCCCCGTCAAGCTGGCCCCGTAGCACCAAGATACTCCGCAGCCCTGTTAATGTTTGTTTTATCTAGCATGCACAAGTTCTCGGTGTACAAAGGTTAAACTATTTCATCTTATAAACAATACGCTTACATGCACGTTTTAATTGATTTGTAACGAAACATCAATTTTTTTCTTTTGTAAAATATGATTGAAACATAATTTGTGATCGAATTTCTGTGTTCAGCAATCACTCAGCAGACATGCACCTGGACGAGAGAAGTCCAGATATTGCGCGTACGGCCGTTAATAGAACGAAATTGATTCAGCCATAGCGGTCATGTGAAATTACCTGGGGCTGTGTTATGGGTATAGTACATTGGGTTGAATGGATATTGCGGGGAGTGATGTTGCCATGGGCACTATTTTGGTACTTTAACGGACGGACTGTTGACGTAATACGGGGCTGTGTTATGGGGTTAACTTTATGGGGCTGTGGGGTAACTAGGTGTTATGGGACTAACTTTACGGGGCTGTGGGTTATCTTCATGTCGCTGCGGGGTAACTGTGTGCTACGGGGCTAATTTCATGGGGCGCATGGTAATTAGGTGCTGCGGGGCTGTGAAGATATACGGGGTTATCACTTATGCAATGATACCAGAGGACACGAGGCTTTGAAAATACGAAGGCGGGGACACAAATGTGAGGCATGAAAGGTAGGGAACACTGTAAGAAGTACAATATTGAGGGCATGGGGCAAGGGCGGGGATGCTAAGGAGAACTGTAAGAAATACCGTTTTGATGGAAGGGGACACGGGGCAGCATATGTAAGGCGGGGATGATATTTATATAAACATGGCATTGTTACAGGAAGGCACGAGCCTGATTTCACGTGAATGCGGAACACAAAAGGACGGTATGAACGCTTGATAGCAATGTAAGAAGACATGTTTTGATAGTGGGACATGGGGCTGAGTCCTCGAGGCGGGGATAATAATCAAAGAAACTGGGGAATAAGTGCTGTAATGATACTAACGGACACGGGGCTGAGTTTATGTGAACGCATGAACGCAAGAGGGTGTTATGAAAGCTAGAGTGTAGTGTAAGAAGTACCGTTTTGATAGCAGGGAACACGGGGCTGAGTTCGTGAGGCGGGGATGATACTAATTGAAACGGTTTTACCAGGGCTGAAATGACACTACATGACACGTGGCTGAATTTATGTGAATGCAGGGACACACGCAGGTGGTCTGAAAACTAGAAATGTGTGTAACAAGAAGTGTTTTGATACCAGGGGACACGAGACTGACTCTATGAGGCGGGGATGTTACTTCTACTAACGGTGTTATCAGTGCCAAGGGCACAGGGCTGAGGACTGAGTTCATGTGAATGAGGGAAGACAAAGGGGTGTTATCAAAGATTGGGAGCACTATAAGTAGAACTGTATTGAGAGCAGGGTACACGGGGCAGAGTATGTGAAGCGGGGATGATACTTATATGAACGGTGTCACCAGGGTTGCATTGATATTAGAGGGCACGCGGCTGAGTTCATGTTTTAACACAAACGCAAAGTCTGAACGTTAGGGAGCAAAGTAAGACACTGTATTGGTAGCAAGGGACACGGGGATGAGTCCGTTTGGCGGGAATGATAATGATTGAAACGGTGTAACCAGGCTGCAATAATACTGGAGGACGATGGAATGAGTTTATGTAAATGCGGGGAGACAAAGGGATGGTATGGAAGGTAGAGAGCAGTGTAAGAAATAATTTATTGATATCTAGGGATATGGGGCTGAGTTCGTGAGGCGGGGATGATACAAATCAAAAACGGTTTTATAACGGCTGCAATGATACTAAAGGTTACGGGGCTAAGTTTATGTGAATGCGGGTACGCATAAGGGTGCTATGAAAGCTAGAGAGTAGTGTAAGAAGCAGGGAACACAGGGCTGAGTTCGTGAGGGGGAATGAAAACGGTTTTACCGCGGCTGCAATATCACTACATGACACGGGCCTGAATTTATGTGAATACGGGGACACATACTTAGTGGTGGTCTGAAAACTATATATGAGTGTAACAAGAAGTGTATTGATACCAGAGAACGTGAGGCGGGGATGTTACTTCTACAAACGGTGTTATCAGTGCTGAGCATACAGGGCTGAGGGATTAGTTCATGTGAATGAGAGTGCTATCAAAGATTGGGAGCACTATAAGTAGAACTGTATTGAGAGCAGGGTACACGGGGCAGAGTATTTTGAAACGGGGATGATATTTATATGAACGGTGTTTCCTTAGTGCATTGATACTAAATGACAAGGGCTGTGTCCATGAGTCTAGGATGACATTTGTAGAAACACGAACCAGAAATCACATCCATTTGGAATACTTTAAACACATAATAACGATCACAAGAGGCCGTTTGCATACAAACAAAGATGAAGTTACCCTGGGCGTAGGTAATCCCTAGGGCATGGGGTGGGTTGAATTGGGTTATATGTATGTTGTGGGAGGCGATATTAGCTAGCGTTCTCATTTGTTAGTGGGGCTGATGGACCTTAAATCATGGGACAATGGCGATATTAAGGATGTGACATAACACAGGGCTTCATTATGCTCATAAGCTCGATTGTGAAAAAAGCTTAAAGCGTATAGAGTCTGCTTCATTGACAAAATAGAGCTGGTGGCATATCAGGAGGTACCGTCGTGGCCCCAATGGGGTTTCAACCCGCAACCTCCGGCATAAGCGGCAAACACCTTGACCACACACACCACCGCTGCGTTTGTATGTTGTTCCGGGTCTTCAGGGTAACAAGGTGCTACGCAGCTAACGTGACGAGCCTGCTGGGTAACTAGGTGCTACAGGGCTAATTTGACGGGGCTGCGGGGTAACTAGGTGCCACGGGGCTAACTTCACGGGGCTGCGGGGTAACAAGGTGCCACGGGGCTAACTTCACGGGGATGCGGGGTAACTAGGTGCTGCGGGGCTAACTTCACGAGGCTGCGGGGTAACTAGGTGCCACGGGGCTAACTTCACGGGGATGCGGGGTAACTATGTGCTGCGGGGCTAACTTGACGGGGATGCGGGGTAACTAGGTGCTACGGGGCTGACTTCACGGGGCTGCAAGGTAACTAGGTGCTGCGGGGCTAACTTCACGAGGCTGCGGGGTAACTAGGTGCCACGGGGCTAACTTCACGGGGATGCGGGGTAACTATGTGCTGCGGGGCTAACTTCACGGGGATGCGGGGTAACTAGGTGCTACGGGGCTAACTTCACGGGGCTATGGGGATAAACGGGGCTGCGGGGCTAACTTCATACTCGTTTTTCTGGGCCCGATTTCAGTTCTTCTTTATTTTTTGTGAAAACACTATACGGATATAACATACTCCAGATATAAGGAACAAATTTAAATGGTCGCAAGGAGTTCGTTATATACGGAGTTTACTGTATATAATTTATAATGCGTTCTTAATTTGCATTGTAAGACAATGTTCGACAGAATCGAACCCTGCCTTCTGGATGGGTGGCACAGTCAAAATACGGACCCCTATGTTGCAGATATAAAATCATGAGCCAGCGACAGATCTGAAATTACTCAAACGAAGGTAAACTATATAAGATCTCGTCAATTCTCGTAACTAGTCGGAATTAATTAGAGCGAACAAAACTCTTTCCGAACTTCAAAGTGACCAGTCTCGCAGGTATAACTAGCTGAAACACGAAACTTTCGCAAAATTATAACATCGAATGAGACGTACATAACTTGAATGTACATTTATATATTATTCATAGTACAATCGTATTTGGACACGGCTAGTGAACGAAAACATTGTAACCAAAACAATAGGCCAAATATTTTACATGGATATCAATTTGTTAGAAAAGAATGGTAAATGAAAGATTAATTCAAACTTACAGCATATAATCGCCTAAGCAAACAGTAATCAAGACTGAGGCTTTAGGAAATATGTGGAATTGGATCACGTTATATATTGACAGCAATTTCCCGCCAGATTTAGCCAAAGATGGAATTTGATTGGTTGCCAAAAAGTAGGTCAATCGTGGCGACCAATGAGATCTGTGAGTGCGCCTGACCTAACTTTTTCTTCCCCAGCGGGTTCTTACTTGAATATCCACTTCACAACTATGCACGTGCTAACTGCTGATTTGATAACACCAACTAGCCTACATGTATCAGCGAATTACGCTGATAGATCATAGACACCACGTCTTTACTTGCAAATGAACATTTTACCTGTGCTTACAGACGGATTACTCATTGCGCATTGAATCAATTTCCCATGTAAATTATACAAGTAAACGCACGGGTGGTTACAAACACTCTCTAGGAAACCACCTCTCTACAACAAACACATTTCTGTGTTCCTAAGGGTTTTCGTTCCTGAGAGTTTGCACTGAATCACAATAAAACACCTCACCTGTTGTTAGCACCGTGTTTGGATAAGGGAAAATAAACCATCTATTTGAATTTGGTAGGTGATCCAGAACTGACTTTAAGAACTGGTGCCTTGGAGTTACTCCGAAGAAATCGTTTGATGTTCCTACTGGAAACGTTAGATGTTGTATAACACTCTTGTTCAGTCTGAATGCTTCTTCTTCAAGTTCAGACACACTGAAAAATTTCAGAAAAGATAATGCCTTATCCTGTAAAATTTCTAAAATGGACTGGTCTTTCTTTCTATTCGGAATGTACCATAAGTCACTGACAGAGGTTTCCACTGAAAATTTATTGACTCAACAGCAAACAGTAAAGATCATGATCAGAATGCACGGTTGTGCTGGTTGATCATAATCTGCACTAGTCACGGCAGAACATATGTCCACACTAGCATGGTAAGGGGTTAAATGAACGCATCATGGGCAGGATTGTAAATTTACCCATATACAATAACGACACGACTGGACCTGTCTAAAGCGGTCAGACAACACAGAGAAAGAATATGGCGAGTTACAGCAGCTGACTGTTAAACAGAGGTGTCATTGTGTCAAGAAAAAGAATATTTAAGATAAAAGGACATTCCATGGATTCTGTCGAAAATGTCTTCTGAAAAAGGTGGCTTGCAAGGTGAGCTGTTTTCAAAGCTCTTAGCGACTATGAGCAATATTCAGTTAAATTAGAAATTATAAAAATGAAAATTTTAACGCTAAAAGATGTCACATTTAATTGTGAGTACCATAGCAACTTGACGCCGTTCCTCGGTTATCGGTATTTTTCCTAACAGGGTGGACCCCCGTATGTTAAAATGGTCACACGTGTGAAAATGGTCATAGTAGTGAATTAATTTTTCCTAACATGTAAATTCTGAATTTTGTGAGAGAAACGTAGTTCTTACAACTGTGAAAATGGCGATGGTTAAATGTGTAAGAAGAAAAAATACAAATGTTATAAAATATACAATTATAGACTAATGTTGAGGTCTATGATACAGTTTTACGGACCTGTTAAAAGTGATATTGACCGAGGACGAAGTCTCTGCACAAACCGTGAGTATATATCTATTTGTAGACGTGCCTTGAAATATTTAATGTTTACTGAATGGTAGATACGGCACAAACCGATAAAAGCAATATGTAACTCCCCTGCCATATGACAGTTCAGACAATTCTCGGGAAGCGTAAAAAGTAATAAGTATTTAAATACTGCTGTTTTCAATTGAAACATTGTATAAGTATCTTTTTTAATCTTTGGAACACAGTTTTCATTGAAATAATAACAAAAATCGGGGTCGCAAAAATAGGTGACCAACGAAAAATTGGCTATTTTCAGGAGACTATTTCATGTAAGGTATCAAATAGTTTCAAGAAATGATTCTGAAGCATTTTAATTTCTGAAACTTATGTTTTTAAAACAAGTTTGGCCAACTCTTGATTAAATAAATCAAAGATTTTTTTTCAACATTTTTAGAGGAATTTTGTCTAAAAAATGGGGACAATACATATTAATTTTGAGGGGAATGGGGACGATTTAACTGCTGTTAATCCTTAAATATACTGTTATGATCTGGATTTAATCGGTGGGTTATTTGTTTGTTAGATGTCCTTATGGTCCACCATCCTTTTTCATGGTATCTTGCTTATATACCCGGTATAAAGCACCGATACACGTGAGACTACATCTTGGTTTCTAACAAGTTCATCTCTAGATGGGTGGGAAACACCGAAAAGCGTCGCTGAAATTTCCAGTGCCCCGGATTCTAACCGGGGACCTCCGGATTGGTAGTCCAGAGCGTTAACCACTCAACCACCATACCACTCTATAGATTGGTGGGACTTGGAACCAGCCAATTTTTTAGCGAACTTGCGGACCATTTAGTTATCTGTGGTCTCTAATTGGTCCAAAATGATTGGCAGCACTAAACTTTTCTCTAATTAAAATTGAAAGTACAATGGTTGAGCATAACAAAAAAATAGTTTTAAGAATTTTCAGATTGATATTACGGTGTCCTATTGCTATCTGAAAATATTGAATGTAAACAAAAATCCTACAGACGAGGGGGTGATGTCCTAATGGCTTAATTTTTGGCTATAAAGTCATACATTATGCATATAAAAAAGGGCATTTTTGGATGAAACTAAAGTGGTTCTACAGGTTTACAGGGGTGTAAGTACTCAACTAATATTTTGGTATACGAACCTTGCTTAAATGTTATTATAGTAAGACTATGGAAAAAATATTTAGTGTAGTCATACCTCAAACCCATCGTTCTTAATATTCCGAGTTAAAAATCGAAATGGTGACAAAGAAACGAAATGGATAATTAGAACTGAAAATAAGTCAATTTTCAAAAACAAAAATAAAAAAAATGTATTTTTGGATCGATTGATTTATTCAATCGGATCCAATGTTAACAGAGTATAGCTTCCTTACGGCCGAACTCTTTACATACAAACAAGTAGTTCCATATATTCCGTTGTTACTAACTAGACTGTCCTCTGTTTTAAAATTTATATAGTAACAGGTCAAAATGATATCAAAACATTTCAGAATAGCATAATATTATATTATTGTTTTTCTTATAATTTGTAACTTTAATCAACGAGGTATCTATTCTGTATAGAACTATTTTCCTACGCGGTTTTTATCCTAGCAGTTTTCTAGTCCGGTGTGACATGAGAAATGTAAGACCCGTGAAATACGTATCGCTACACCGGATACACTAAATTCAGCGTTTCCGCGAGAGCGCGTTTTTTGTGGTTTTGACGCACTCATTTTGTCAATGACGCAATAGAAATAGCAAAGAGCGTCTTCTATGACGCAATTAAAATGTGTATGATCAAATTACTACAAAAACAACATTCAAAACCTCTCAAAACGCTTCGAAATGCAAGATAAATTGTTTATAAAATACGCTTCCGGTATGGGATGTGTCTAATTTTGACCCTATTGCGTCGTCGTTGTCGTCTGATTTCGGATCGACCCGCATTTTGTACCATTGCGTTTGTGTGTGTGTTGATTCTTATGATACCGTCATCATGGTATCGTAGACGCACAACAAGAGATGGTCGACGAACCTTAATTGGGGAAACTAAAACGTCTTTCTGAGTGATTTTATTGATCATTTTGTAGTAATTTCGAATAGACTGTCACTATTGAACGGGGTTTCAGTGTGCCAAATAATATCCAAGTTCAATGTCTATGGTTGAATGCACTTATTAAAAATTCGCTTTGTGGACAAATTTGACTTTTGAGATGCAGTGACAAAATTGAAAGAATCCAAAGAGAAACACCTGTTATCTTGCCAACCCTTTAATTACCCAGCAGTGAACTGAATGAAACTTTTTTAACATAAAGTCATGAATTTTATTTTTTTAAAATAAAGGGTATGACCCTCGGAATTTCTAAATGACCCCCAAATTCTGATACAGGGAATTGGCACCCAGGGTCTTCCTCCTCCACGAAAGCCGGAAGTTGCAATATGACCTTAGCTGTTGGGTGCGACGTTAAATCCGAATTAATTGGCACAATACAATCAACCTTATGGACATATCCCATAACTTTTGAATGACATTAAAAGTTGTTCAAACCATAAATTTTCAGTTCAGTTTTGTCAAAATCCATTTCTCAGTTACGATTCACAGCTTAATACTTCATAGGGAAGTTGAACATTGTCACTGAATGACATAATGTAAGTACATGGGTTCCTATCTCAAAAGTAAAGTTTACACAAATGGTGAAAGGTCAAAATTTGTGGACATTTGTGTCTCCAGTTTATAACTTTACTCATGCAAGTGTTGTCCTGATATCCACACATGTATGTGTACAGTCTATGTTGTCCTGATATTTATACATGTATGTGTGCAGACTCTGTTGTTCAGAGACAATCGATCCTCCAGAACTTTCAGTCCTTTGATTTTTTGCCAATAAAAAGTCTTAGGATCGGCGGCAAAAAAAATAGGGTCGGTCGAGTTAGCAGAAACAAGCTATTTTTTTCTTTTGGCCTAAACACTCCTCATGATCTACAGTACTTGAGGGAATAAAACATTAATTTCAAAACTTATGTACACCCATATTTTATATAATTTTAAAGGTAACAAGAAATAACGAGCAATTTAGAAACAGGGATCAAAAGTGAAAAAGAAGTAATATAGTACTTCAAATATGTTTTGAATAAAACAAAAAAGGGTTCCTTTGCGTTTTTCACATTTTCTTGTAGCCATTTTAACATCAGGGGGTCCTACAGAGGTCATAAATGTCACTTCAGTTTATTTTGGTTGTGCTAAATATACAAATGTAATTAGATACGCACATTAATTTACCTGTGTTGACACGTGACAAGTAGTTTAATAAGCAAATCATATTACCTGTGGTGACACGTGACATCCAAATCCACGTACCAACCTCCGAAATGATACATTGTTAAATACTTTACGATGTTCAAGCGCCGTACCCAGTAATCGTATCCCAGATATATTGTTTCCAAATGAGGATACTCCCGTCGGATTAACGATAATATCGCCGTCTCGTTCCACAAATAGTGTGTGTAATTTCTATGAGTCCGCATCCAGCTTTCCCGCGCTTTTCTTAGTTCCGCAGACGGCGTTTTACTCTTCAAAGGAAAGTAAATTTGGTGTATTATGTTTGAAATTCGATTTGTTTTCCGAACTTGGTTCCTGTATTTCATTGAACAAGTGTCACACATTTGAACGTTTACGTTTTGCTGAAGTGCAAATTCCTTTATTAAATAACCAAGATTCCGTATTAAAAATAACACAACAATACATCCAATAATTATACCGATATAATGTACATTGTTTCGTGTAGTTTTCATCATTCTGTGACGCTGACCGTGATGATCCGACTGGACCGCGCAGAAAGAAGGGAATCAATATATATCTAGTGGGAACCGAGAACCAATATCAATAATTACTGTAAGCATGCGTTTTTAAGTAACCAATATCAACTGCATTACTGTAAACATGAATCGTGAATAAATTTTTTAGAATGATTTCACTTTACAAAATAGCTTTAGACCAGACATGAATAACGTTGTGTTTACTTGTATCAGATGTTGCGCATTTCTCATCGATTAATTTGCAAGTTTGTTCAGATTTAATTGAAAAATCTCAGCTTGTTTAATTTGTTGTAATGTATTGACCACGTGTGTACGTAGCAAACACATGACAAATTAAGCTTCCAGACACAATAACCATCTGAAAATGGGAATTCTTTTCCCGGGGCAGAAGATAAAGCAAATACTGTGTGGCAAATACTTGAAAGACAGTACATGATAAATCTATCTTTGATTATTACAAAAGCAAACTCATATGTAGATAAAAAGAGATTATCGTCTGCGATGAATTATTGTCTCTCTCTAAATCGTTTGTTACACTTGAAGACTGTTCATACTGGCTTTTAGCCTGCGCACCCATTGTCTATGTAGACGTCATTCCAAGATTCACATAAAATTTGATTATTGTCCATGTTTCAGTACTTCCTGATAAAGCCGGGTTTGCTTTGTTGCTTAGTACATTTGTTTATAAAATAAAGTATATGTATACGTATTCTTTTAATCATCCCTTGTTTTCGAGGTGCTGATCGGCCATCATGGAGTAACTATTCACGTGGATTTGCGAAACGATTGAGTGCTTATTTTCAACAAATTATTTGTAGGGATTATTGATTCGACAGTCATTTGCGTTTCGAGTTTTTCTTAGAGATGATATGATTGTTGACACGTATCTTTATTGCTGCATCACCTTACAATATTCTATGCAGCAAGCAATATTTATGACTACAAAATGTTTTACATGTGAATAAAAACTTACTAGATTATATACCGACACCTTGTTCTAAATAATTATGCTACTACATTTGTAGTATACATGTATTTGTAAACAGTTATTATTGCCATTTCATGTGTTTTTTTTCTCTCGGTTCTATACAGAAGTCAAAAGGACCAGACAAGCATTAAAAGACGCAGTAATTGTACATCATTTAAGAACACATATTTTTAACTTTTGGCCTCGGCTTATCTTTAACACGTTTACTCTGTTAAAATGTTTATATGTAATAACAAATGGGCAGATAAGAGTCAAGGAGAACACCCTTCAATATTGAATGATGTGGGAATCATTTTCTATGTCTAACCGATTTAAACAAATAGGAACGCTACGTTCAAAAGTACGGACAAACATTTGAATATAATATCCCAATGCTATACTGAAAACTGAAAAAGGAGAGGTTAAACATAAGTTGTTACGTAATAGCTCTTATAACAGTTACTGATTTGCAAGTGTTGATTTTTTTTTATCTTATAGTTATACATGTAATGTACAGTTGCCGTACTGCATTATTGCCAAGAAAAGACAGAACGAGATAAAATTCGCGTTACAAAGTACACGCTAGGCGGAAATACATATTTTAGTTTTGCTTTAACTCAGCATCAGCTGCCATGTTGTATGATCTTTATACGGAGATGTTTTACATCAAACCCCTCTTTAAAAGGAATATTTGTACAAGAAATTATACAATCAATTAAGCCAATAAGTCATCAGGCGATTTGTCATTTTTCATCTGTGTTTGTCCGATGCTGTAACGCTAAGCAACTTAGCATGTTAATAAACAGGAAATTACATGATACGAGTTCATAAACGAGTGCATGTGTATTATATCTTTGTTATAGCTTTATTTCGACGATGCTATAAGCATGGTTTCTTACTTACTAGAAGCTTAACAGTCCCAGCTGACCTTAGGATTTCTCCTCTTGTGAACTTGCCGAAGCATATCTCCTATAAATGCTGTTAAAACAGAGAAATATACCTGTCAGTTAAGGTCAATATTCATGTCGGTACCGAAACTGAGTTTCTGATAGGCGATGCTCGAGAAGTTGACAGTAGCAGTAATTGGCAATGGCAGGAGCAAAAACGTGAAGTTGGTAGAAGCAGTATCTGGCAGTAGCAGTAGTAAACCCTGAACGTTTTTGCTACTGCCAGCTTCTGCTACTGCCAACTTCACGTTTTTGCTATTGCTCCTGCTCCCTTCTGCTAATGCCAACCTCATGTTTTTGCTACTACTACTGTCAGGTACTGCTACTGCCAACTTCACGTGTTTTAATACTGCTACTGCCAGCTACTGCTACTGCCAACTTCACGGTTTTGCTACTTCTATACTTCTACTGCCAGGTACTGCTACTGCCAACATCACGGTTTTGCTACTTCTATACTTCTACTGCCAGGTACTGCTACTACCAACTTCACGTTTTTGCTACTTCTATACTTCTACTGCCAGGTACTGCTACTGCCAGCTACTGCTACAACCAACTTCACGTTTTTGCTACTTCTATATTTCTACTGCCAGGTACTGCTACTACCAACTTCACGTTTTTGCTCCTTCTATACTTCTACTGCCAGCTACTGCTACTACCAACTTCACGTTTTTGCTCCTTCTATACTTCTACTGCCAGCTACTGCTACTACCAACTTCACGTTTTTGCTACTTCTATACTTCTACTGCCAGGTACTGCTACTACCAACTTCACGTTTTTGCTCCTTCTATACTTCTACTGCCAGGTACTGCTACTACCAACTTCACGTTTTTGCTACTTCTATACTTCTACTGCCAGGTACTGCTACTACCAACTTCACGTTTTTGCTACTGCTACTGACAGCTACTGTTACTGCCAACTTCACGTTTTTGCTACTACTACTGCTCTCTACTGCTACTGACAACTACATTTTTGCTACTGCTACTGCCAGCTAATGCTACTGTCAGCTATTGCTACTGCGATCTGCACGTTTGCTACTGCCAACTTCACGATTTTGCTAGTGCTACTTCAAGCTACTGCTATTGATAATTTTTTGACGTTTATTTCCAGCTACAGCCAACTTTACGATTTTGTTATTGCTTCTGCAAGCAACTGTTGCTGTAAACTTCACGTTTTTGCTACTTGCGTCTGCTATTGCCAACTACTGTTACTGCCAACAACTGCTACTTCTAACTTCTCGAGTTTGCTAGTGCTACTGCTAACTACTGCTGCTGACAACTTCACGTTTTTGCTTCTGCTATTGTAAGTTACTGCTCTTACCAAGTTCACGTTTGCTAATGCCAACTTCAGGATTTTGCTACTGCTAACTTCACGATTTTAATACTGCTACTGCCAGCTACTGCTTCTTCTTACTTCAAGATTTTGCTACTGCTACTGTTAATTACTGCAATTGTCAACTTCACGTTTTGTGAAACTGATTGTTAACCCTGAACGTTTTTGCTACTAGTAGCTACTGCTACAGCCAGCTTTACGATTTTGTTATTGTTTCTGCCAGCTACTGCTGCTGCCAACTTCACGTTTTTGCTACTTGCTTCTGCTACTGCTAGCTACTGCTTCTGCCAACTTAATGATTTTGCTACTGCTACTGCTAACTACTGGTACTTCCAACTTCTCATTTGCGACTGCCAACTGCATGATTTTGCCACTGCTCCTGCCAGCTACTGCTACAACCAATTTCACGTTTCTGCTACTGCTAATGTTATTGTTACTTCACGTTTTTGCTTCTGCTACTGCAAGTTACTACTCTTTCCAACTTCACGTTTGCTACTGTCAACTTCACGTTTTTGCTACTGCCAGCTACTGCTACTGCCAGCTTATGCTTCTGCCAACTGCATGTTAGCTATTGCCAACTTCAAGATTTAAATAGCTATTGCTACTGTCAACTTCACGCTTTTGCGACTGCAAACTACTGCTACTGACAACTTCACGTTTTTGCTACTGCTACTGCCAGCTACTGCTACTGCCAACGTCACGTTTGCTACTGTCAACTTCACTGTTTTGCTACTGCTACTGCCAGCTACTGCTAACTCCAACTTCTGGAGCTTAATGCTGTTAACTTCACGATTTTGCAACTGCTACTGTCAACTACTGCAACTGCCAACTTCATGTTCATGGATACTGCTACTGCCAGCTACTGCTACTACCAACTTCATGCTTTTGCTACTTCTAATCTTCTACTGTCAGCTACTGCTACTGCCAACTTCACGTTTTTGCTTCTGCTACTGACAACTACTGCTTCTGCCAACTTCACGTTTTTGCTACTACTACTGCCAACTACTGCTACTGACAACTTTACGATTTTGCTACTGCTACTGCTACTGCTAGCTACTACTACTTATAACTTCACTTTTTTGCTACTGCTATGGCCAGCTATTGCCTCTGCGAATTGCACGTTTGCTACTGCCAAATTCCTGATTTTACTAGTGCTATTTCAAGTTACTGGTACTTTCAACTTCACGGTTTTGCTACTACTAGTGCCAGCTACTGCTTCTGTAAACTTCACGTTTTTGTCCTGCTTCTGCCAACATCGCGAAACAAAACGTTAACCCTGAACATTTGAGCTACTGCTACTGCCAACTTTACGATTTTGTTATTGCTTCTGCCAGCTATTGCTGCTGCCAACTTCACGTGTTTGCTACTTGTTTCTGCTACTGCCAGCTACTGCTTCTGCCAACTTAACGATTTTGCAACTGCTACAATGTACTGCTAACTACTGCTACTGACAACTTCACGTGTTTGCTGAAGCTACTGCCAGTTTCTGCTATTTGCTACTGCCAAATTCACGATTTTGCTACTGCTACTGTCAGCTACTGCTACTGACAACTTCACGCTTTTGCTAATGCTACTGCTAACTACTGCTACTGACAACTTCACGTTTTAGCTACTACTACTGCCAACTTTACGATTTTATTATTGCTTCTTCCAGCTACCGCTACTGCCACTTTCACGTTTTTGCTACTTGCTTCTGCTGCTGCCAGCTACTAAAAATATAAATATATATATACTAATTTATTTATTCTCGATTGCGAAACAAGTCCTTACAACTGAGATTAATCGCTCTCAAGACTCATTCCAAAGTGAATCAACCTCGAAGAAAGAGAGGCAATGTGGAATTATTTGTGTCTTGCCTAAGGACACTACCGACATGGCGATGGTAGGGATCGAACCCGGGGCCCTTCGATCCTGAGGCGAATGCGCTACCATTGCGCCACAGCGGCTCCACATATGCTACTGCCAACATAACGATTTTGCTACTGCTAACTAATATAATTCACAACTTCACGGGTTTACTACTGCTACTGCTAAATAATGCTACTGACAACTTCACGTTTTTGCTACTGCTACTGCCAGCTTCTACTACTGCCAACTTCACGAGTTTACTACTGCTACTGCCAGCTACTGCTAGCTCCAACTTCAGGAGCTTGCTACTGTTAACTTCACGATTCTGCTGCTGCTACTGCCAGCTTCTGCTACTTTCAACTTAAGGATTTTGCTTCTGTTAACTTCATGACTTTGCTACTGCTACTGCCAGCTGCTGCTACTTCCAACTTTAGGATTTTGCTACTACTACTGCTACTAAAAATTCACATTTTTGCTACTGCTTCTGCTAACTACTGCTACTGCAAACTTCACTTTTTTGCTACTGCTACTGCCAACTACTGCTACTTCCAACTTTAGTTTATGTATATCTTATACATGCATATATTTTGTAAGGTTGAACTGGGATGGTTCCCCGACCGATACTCAACCAATCGACGGGAATGATAAATACGGTTAGCCTACAGGGGCCTAAAAATGCCATATCGTGGTTCGGACTGTTATTTCTAAATGCCTTTACCAATAACAAAATGCACACAAAGTTTTCCCATAACGTAAGATGGCTACCCCGAGGTCAAGGTCACACTTCAAACTTGTTTCATAGGGTTATATCAGCAGCATTTTGTAAAGAAGCTGTAACTTCTGCATGCATGTACCAGTTTTCAAATAACTTCAATATTGAAATATTGACAGTTATTCACTTGTCGAGAAAGTACACATATAATTATAGTTTGGCGGTAACAACTATTTTGTTGATAGAAGTAGATGTGAGCTATATATTTACGTACTGCATGTACAATAATTTAACCATTCAAGAAGGACTGGAAACGCAAGTTAGAGTGGTTGAAAAGTTACCAACTTCCGGCCAAAAGCGAGCTTAATACAGCTGCGCCAAAAACAACCACATGTCCCCTCTGTGCTTCCGTAGTGTATAGTCAGCCTTTCCGCATAGTTTCAACTTAATTACAATGGTTTGGAAATCAATTCAAGGTAAGTGACAAGGATAATCGATACGGCATTATGTGGTGATAAACGCTAGCGTTAGATGACAGAATCTGTACTGGATTTACAACCAGGCTTCTTAAAAATTGATAGCATTATATTAATGTTGGTCTGGTCTAGGACAAGTGCAAGAATATATAGTACGGAATGTCTTTAGACATTTTACCGCTCAGTTTTCAAATGTGGCTAGTTGCGAGTTTGTGAAAAAGAATGACGACGACCTTGGCCCTGTTACCGCTGGTATTTCTTCTTACTTATTCGGGTTTGAATAAGAAATAAGAAACCAGTTACTTATTTCTTTTTCGACTTTTCATAAATGCTCTGTGTAATACCTAAATGTTAGATTTGCTTGGCCTAAAAACTGTTTAACATACGTGACGATAACATTTTCCCTGTAGGCCCTAACTACCGGTATTTCTTCTGTTACTTATTCGACTTTTTAAATTTTTTCAGAAATTCTCTTTGTAAAAGCTTTATATTATATTTGCTTAGCCTTAAACTGTTTCATCTGTTTATTTGAAAGAATGACGACGACATTGACCCTGTCCACGTCGGTATTTCGTCTGTTACTTATTCGGGTATAAGTAAGGAATAAGTAACCAGTTGCTTATTTTTTATTCGTCTTTTTTCCTTTTTTCAAAAATGCTTTTTGTAATAGCTTTATATAACGTTTGATTGGCCTTTAAACTGTTTAATATTGGTAATGTGAAAGAATGACGGCGACATTTTCCCTTTAACCGTCGGTATTTCTTCTGTTACTTATTCGATTTTGAATAAGAAATAAGTAACCAGTTACTGATTCAACTTTTTCATTTTTTAAGAAATGATATTCCGTTTGCTTCGACTTAAACTGTTTAATCTTTGTAATTTTAAAGAATGACGACGACCTTGGCCATGTCTACGCCGGTATTTCTTCTGTTACTTATTCGGGTTAGAGTAAGAACAAGTTGCTTACTCATCGACTTTTTTTTCATTTTTTCTGAATGATCTTTGGAATAGCTTAATATTAGGTTGGCTTGGCCTCAAAACTAAAACCAACGATAAATTTTCTTGACAAAAAGGAGCATAACACTGTCAAATGTGACCTTGACCTACAAAATCTGACGGCATCACGACCTTTTTGTCATAAGCGATACAATTAGAAAGTTTGATGAAGAAATCTTAAGAAATGGCAAAGTTATAGTCAACGTTAAGTTTTAATAGCCAAAATCTTAAGTACAAAAAGGAACATTACTCTGTCAAATATGAATTTGACCTACAAAATCTGGCGGCATCATGATTTTTTTTGTCATGTAATTTGATTTTTTTAAGAAAATATCTTAAATAATGACAAAGTTAAAGTAAACGTTAAGTTTTCATGACAAAATCTAAGTACAAAAAGGGGCATTACTCTGTCAAATATGACATTGACCTACACCATTTGGCGGCATAACGACCCTTTTGTAATAAGCAATATAATTTATAAGTTTGATGAAGAAATCTTAAGAAATGGCAACGTTATAGCCAAGTGTTTGTGACGGACGGACGGGCCGACGAACGGACGGACGGACAAAGCGATCCCTATGTATCGCCTTTTCTCCGAAAGGGCGACACAAAAAAATGCAAAGTTGACATATGCCTTTCTTTAGTATTTAAAATGTTTCTTCAAGAAGAAAAAGAGTTGCCAGAAAGCGTTTGCAATAACATTGCATATCATTATCCATTTAAAAAGCAAATTTAGGATTTTTTTGGTACAAATAAAGGTCATTTCTGTCAATAAGACATCTTTCTTGATAATATGAGAGTTAGTTGTAAATGTGACCCTGGGACTTTAAGGTTTAAATTTGAAGTTAAACAAAAATATCGCTGTGCGCTCGAAGAAAGTATACAGGTTTGAAGTGCAGATGAAAGCTACATCGCATTTGTGGAGAGATCCAGACTCAAACGGACAGTTGAAACCCTAAAGATGCGGACACACCAGGAACTGGTGTCATTTTCTTACAAATTAAAATAATCTAATTGTCCCAAATCTTACAGACACTGGTTTTTTGAAACTACGAATCTTTGGTACACAAACAGACTGTTAGGATGCAAAAGATTCAATATAATTATAGATTCTGAACGTCAAAATCAATTTTCGCAAATAATGCAGACATTTTTACGCAAACATGAATGACGACATTTTTACTTTACAGCCAGTTGAAACGCAAACACACCTCTATTGCGCTCCAAAAAAAGTAATTTTTTTAGCGTGCAAACCGATTTTCATAGAATATATAGCAGAAGCACCCAAACTGAATAGAAACATTAATAAAAAACGACAAAAAACAAATACTCTGAAGTTAAAAGGTTTAAATTTGGACGCGAATACACATCATATAGCATGACACACCTCTCGTATCTTTACTGAATGAAACTATTCAATCACAAAATAATATTCTACTTGACTTATTTATGAAAAGTTAAAAATCAATGGTCAAAATCACAAGCTGTCATGTATAAGTGACATTTTATCTAGGGAATACATGGAAATCCAATCTATTTAATTGCTCAGGCAATTGTACTTTAAATTATTGAAATAGGTGATTTAAATAGGTGCATGCATTAAAAGAAGGTGATCCAAAGGGCGACACGAATTACACGTGGTTCCAATTTATAACATATCCCCGCTCAAATTTCTTTTTTAGTGTTTGACCCCATTTGCCTACCAATCGAATCGCTCAGATTTTCAAAAAACGTATTTCATTTTTACTAAACTAACTACTGAAATCAGTTAATTTATTAAGAGTTCACTCTTAATAGAAAGGACTTTAGCTCCGCCCACAATTCATGTCGGTGACTATGCAAACACTAAGTAAGTTAGAGTTTATTAAATCAAATTTTAACAATTTAGTTACCCCGGTCGCTAGCTACCGCTCGCTCCCTTAGGGTTTCTTAATTGTAAAATTTTGACTTAATAAACACTAACTTATACGCATTTTCGAATTTATGTTTTAAAAAAACTCAATCATTGTTAAATCATAATTTCTCGTGCACCTCTTTTGTTCAGGGCTCTAACTTTAAAGAGGCACTCCATAAAACTCGTGTCAATACAAATAACTTCAAAGGCCTGAATAATATATATTTGCAAGTTTAATCACCGTTAATATGATAGTTAAAATATACATTATAGTCACCTTCGGTAAAGTCTGCGTTTTAAAATACGATTCGATACCGTTAAAATTGCTGTACAATGAATTGGTGGATAGCGATTTATCACAGACTAAAGGTCATGTGCTTAAATGAGGCCTTTTATTATCCCCCACCACAGGCGCAGTGATATTCTTTTTGGGTTTTCCGTCTGTCCGCCCGTCCGAACCAATGGATATAGTTTCATGAAACTTAAAACAAGTGTACAATAGCATGATGCCGCGACTCACACACAGTTTTCGTCAAGATTGAATTAGTATCTCCAGAGTTATTGCCCTTTAATTGTTACGTTCTTCTATATTCAATATAACACATTAAACTTCTATTTATCTGAAATCGGTTATCAAAATTAAACAGTAATTGGCTCAAATAATGTAATGGTCACACTAATAATAATATATACACCCTACCCTTCCCAGAAATGAGACCTCTTAAGGGGCTGTAGCTAAAACAACTGAATTCTGTATCACTGTAAGATGTTTCTGAAAAAGGCTTGTCAGAATTTACTTTTGTTTGGCACAAATAATCATTTTTGAGTTTTTTAACAACGGGAAATTTAAAAACATGATTTTTACAGAAATGAGGTAGTGTTTTTCTAACATCATTATTCAGTATATATATGTTAGGGTCAGTCAGGTTTTAGCGTAGGCGAACCCTCGGGGTGCCGGGATAGTTCTAGAAAGTTAAAGTTTCGGAAATCTAAATTTTACCTTTCAGTTTGTTGACCATTGCTATTGACCCACGCAGTTCATTTACTAGGCTTTCCTCATCGTGTCCATTGGTCCAATAATAAGATACAAGGTACAGACGTGGACCTCCAACAACGAAATTATTCCACAATTTGTCTTTAACATTTTGATTTCCGAAGAATGAAGACACCTCACGTTGTTTACGCGTATCTTGCCTGTATGGGGTATAACATACAGAAAGAGGGGGCGATGTGGCTGTTTGTATGATCGGAAGTTAACCTCGATTTTGTGTCAAAAACAGTATCTAAATTTTCTGTTTGGAGTAGGGTCTGCAATTCATGTTTCTTATAGACAATAGATTGATACTTAATTGTTAGAATTTAAGACAGGACAGGTATGTTTTTACTTTTACATGGGAGTGTGTGTCTTCCTCAAAAGCTGAGTCAAAAAGTAAAAATGATTATTGTTGGGCGCTAAGGACGACACGGTTACTTTGGAAGTGATGGAAATGTTTGTAGAGTTGAGCAACACCAAGTGAAGGACTGGTTACAACCTACCTTTTCAGAGTAATGACCGAAATACATAACTTCACATTGTACATGAAAGTTTAAGTTGCAGGAATCGCAAAGTATGGTTGGGCCACTGTTCAAAATAGTGATGTCGCAGGATCCTGAGGAGATATCAGGAGGCCAAGGGTTGGACTCTATACCTGCTGGTATAGGAAGGAGCAGTGCAAACAGAAAACGCTTTGTAAGTTTATAAAAATAACACCATGACCAACTATTTTCGTCTTGAAGAACAGGCATAAAACCTGAACATTTAAGGTTAAATAACAGTTGGACGTTGCTATTGTAAGGGAACAGTAATACATAACGTATCGTACTACTTTCTGGAGCAAACAATGGCACTACATAAAGAAAGAAGGGGAAAACACAACCTAATACCTGTATTCACTACAACTTTCGGTACGGACAAAATCTACTTCCGGTCTGTCATAAAACAATACAAAGGTCATGAACTTTGACCAGATACTGGAACAACTGCAATATTCACCTGGGTTTGCATTAAATCTGAGTTTATACTAATTTATGTTTAACTCGATTGTGAAGAAAGCTTGAACACTTATCATGTCACATTCGAGTCCGCTTCCTGGAAAAAAACAGTATTGGTGTCATATGAGAAAATACGATCATGACCCCAATGAGGCTCGAACCCGCCACCTTAATTAAACCTTGACTGGAATGTTTATGTAACAAAGATGTACCGCTTATATACACGAACATTGTGTTGTTGTTATTTTATTGTCAGTGGCAATCAAGTGTTTTAGTCCGCCTTCGTGACTGAGTGATTAGAATCGCTGACTCAACATCACTGTATTAAACCTCTCATAGATTGACGGTCATGGATTCGAGCCCTACTTCCGATCATGTCTCTTGATTTGAGCATGTTGGCAATTTCTTACGGAGGATAGGAGTCTTGTACTAGTTCTTCGTAGGAACGATGGTTTTTTTTAAACTGCCCGCCTGATAAA